>JAWNLI010000333.1:75000-475000 GCA_035042405.1 Drosophila demipolita
AAACTGTTTGAAACACAATCATAAATTTAATAATAACAAATACAAGACAGGCAAATTTTTTTTTTTTTTTTAAGTTTTTTTTTAACATCATTTTTAAAAAACACACTGACATACATACATGCAAATGTATGCAAACGTATAAAGTATAGCAAGCTGCTGACAAAGTCAAACAAATGCAAATACAAAGTAAACGCAAAAATAACAAACACAATTTTTAAAGGCGTTCTGACATCATCTGCGCTAATATTACAACAAAAATAAACCATAAGCAGCTGGCGGCAATAACAACAACATCTACAACTGCTACACACTGCAATCAGAGAGAAGCAATCCAAAAAATAAAAAGTAGTACCAAAAGATATGCCAAAATATCAGCAAAAAAAACGCATTTACAACAAACAAACAAATGAGTAACAAGAATTTTCACAATTTTTGGGCACGTTTTTTCTCTTTTTCTTTGAGTTATTTTTTGTGATTTCTTTTTTGCTTTTCGTGATTTTGTTTTGCGCCTTTAACTTATTCACCACACAAACAAAAAATACCAACAACAACAAAATTACCAAAAAAGAAACAGCAACGCACGCACACACAAATACACCGACCAAGATCAAAGTCAAAATGACGACGACAAAAAACACAACGGCGGCAGCAGCAAAGCTTTCTCTCTTGCGCGCTACGTTTACGCATCGCACAAAACTCTTCTAACGCGAATGCGGCTCCGCTCACGCGTCGACGCAGGCGTGCGCCCACCCAACGGCGTCGCTGTCAGCGATGTTGATGATGATGATGAAAGCTTTGCTCTACTCTGTTTAGCAGCAACATGTTGCAACGTGTTGCTTGCTTACCGGCCGGTCGATCTCTGATCGCTGTCCGCTACAACAACAAACAGGTGTTGCTCTATGAATGGCTTTTATTCCCTCTTTCCCGCTCTGGCCCTCGTCGGTTGTAAATGACGCTTTTAGTTAAAGCAGTCGGTGGGGTGGGATAGTTTTTATGTTATAATATTGCCATTGCACTCGCATGCATTGAAAGTATATCTATGTATGTATATATATATATATGCACTAGTCCGACATTTTTGTATGAGCATGATCGAAATAACACGCACATCTTTTTTTGACAACTGTTGAAGTGTTTAAGTTTAAGTGTTTCTTCTCTTTAAATCAAATTAATATTTAATACTGTCTTCTCACGTTGCAGATTTTCACCAGTTTGGCAAATTAGCACAAATACCATTTCATTTCGTATTGGACACCACTGCAACAAATTTTATTTTAAAAATCATTGAAAAGACAAAAGATAAAAAAAAAAATTCACAACTAACTAAACTCAAACAATGCAAAAACAGAAACAATAATTAAAGAACAAAACAGCTGTAAACGACAATTTCTCTCTATAAATACCAACCCGCAAAATTCGTTTCGGTATCAACCTTAACCCAAAACAACAATCAATGAGCCACGAACAAAAGTCATAGCAAACAAAAAAAAAAACAAAGTTAAGCATCAAAATTCAAATAAAGAAACGTCCTTTTTGAAGCATTCCACGCCCAAAAAAAAAAAAGAAACGAAAAAATCCAATCGCGAAATATCAAACATAAAATAAGAAAAGAAATTACAACGACAGACATCTAAAATCAAATCATCAAATTCTAAAGTGTTTTCCGCTGTCAAACGTACTCGGAGCTTTTTTTTTTGTCTGCTTAAAAGTACCCGGAACAACCGCAGAACGTGATAGATCAAACAAATTGGTATCCGTACTGAGCATATATATATTTTTTTTACACGAATCTGAGCCGACCACTGCGCAAAGTACCTCCTCCCACCAAGCCCTGCAAAAGAGAAAAAAAAAGAAAAACAAAAGAGAAATAAGAGAATCAAGCGAAACAAACAGCACCCAGTTAAAAGTTCTTAAACGCCGCAGCAAGAAGAAGCAGAAGAGAGTACAGCTTTAAAGATGGCTTCCGAACTGGATCAATTCGCCGATTTGGAATTATCAAAAGAGGATCGGGAGCAAATCTTTGATCCGCCATTGGATCGGCAACAATTGGAAGGTGCTGGCACCTCAAGGTATTTATACATTTTCTTTCCTATTTGATTTCAACCCACACCACAGTCAAAAACAAAACGAGAAACCCTGAAAAACAATAAATTAAAGAGAAACAACTACACTTGCACATCACCTTAACCCCCTCAACCCCGCTCTCCCCTCAATTGCCATGCAATATTCCAATTTTTCATCATTTCCAAATCAGTCTTATCAACTTTTTTGTTTCAATGTGTAGAAATCTGTAGTTAGTTGTGTGTAAGCTTCTTGTAGAGTCTTCATTATTATAACCGTACCGCTTCCACACCCCATCCACCACCCTCTGTAGCTGTTGTGCTGCCTTGTAGCATTGAATTTGCCTAACTACTATGGCTAAAAGGAAAATAAAAAATTATTTCAATTTCATCTGAAGCTCCCATAAAGTGAGCCTTATATTATATTTGCATTGAGATGAATTTTGTTTGTTGTCAATTTTAGTTGTGTCAAAGACGATATTCAAAATTGCATAGCTTTCATTATCTTCTGCGTTCACATTTAATTAGCTGAAAATAGTTGCGTTAATCGAACATAAATTGACTCACCTGTGGCTAATATATTTATTTATACAAGTACGTATATATGTTAAAATATATACAGTTCAAGAATTCTGTCCAAAATGGCGCCACAACATTTTTGCAACGCCCAACTCACGCGTAACCCGCAACCCATAACTCGTAACCCTAAACCTAGCAAACCAGTAAGGCGACCCTCTGCCGGTAAGGAGTGTCAGCTGATGGTGTGTGGGTATGAGGGGGGGGGGGGAAGCTGAGAGCATAAATCCACAATTGTACAAATTATCACGCCAAATAACAAGAAGCTTGCCTCACCATGTGGCACACCCGCTGCCCTAAGAGACCATCCTCTGAGTGTGTGTGTGAGTGTCTTTATTTGGCTGGCCAAGAGTTTTGTCTATCTATATATGGTCACCTACCTCCTGTAGATGGTCAGGCAACTAGCCCCTGCCGTTTCCCTTTCCCTTTACCTTGGCATTGCCATAGCCCTCCTTCGAACATACAACGCTGCTAAATAGCAGCTAATTTCCTGCGATAAATTGGCCATATCACAGAAAATGGAAAAAAACGAAAGATAAAAAAAGCTCTCAGACCCAAAGTCGCGCCTCGAGATGCATACCCAAAAAAACAACCCAAAGAATCCAGAAACCTTACACAAAAAAAAAAAATCGCATACCCTACCCAAAACAACCCAACTCAACGCACAACTCAACTCAACCGAAGGTGACCCTCATCAACTGCTGGTCGCTGGCTGGCTGGCTGCTGCTGCTAAGCGAGTTAAGCTCAAGTGGTGTAAGTAAAAACAGATCCACAACAGCAACAACAACAACAACAACAACGAAAAGAAAAGAGAATAAAAGGAGTAGAGCGCCGAGCAGCGACGCATAGTTATAATCATTGTCACATGCATCATCATCTAGCGATCTACTTCTAGCTGGCAAGCAATCAGTTAACTGGGCTACTCGGTTTTGCCCCCTTCACACACAAATATATATACACACACACACACACACACAAACACATACACACACACACACACATGCACATGCGCAGGCAGCATGGCAGGATGTGGCAAACATAGATTAATATTCTTGCCACACATTGCGTGCGACATTGTCTCACAAGCAAGGATCACCTTAGATAGCTATTAAAAAAAAACAAAAAAAAATTATCACCATTTTCTGCAATTCTCTTAATCGACAGAATTGCAAGTGTGCGCTGCAATCATAATTCATTTATAGTATTTTACAAACACAAATAAAAACAAATACACTGTTAGCCTATGATCCTTTTAGAAGTCTGTTTAAGGAGTCCTTTTTTGTATTACCTTTTTTTTTTCATTTTTCAATTTCATGATTATTTTCATGAATCATGTTTGAATTATTCCCCGGATTCATTTTTTTGCATTCTTGATCACAGTTTAATCCATGAGAAGCTTATGTTATATCTGACGATATATACAAATCTGTAGCTGATCTCTGGCATGTCTCACGCTCTGTGCCCAAAGAGCTTTTGTCACCAATGTGAGCGGTTGATAAGCTGCTTGTTGCGACAATGTCTAAGCTGCTAGCGATGCCAGCATATATACATATATATTTAGATATATATATAAATATATATACATATATATTTAGATATATATATATATATATTTAGATATATATATATATATATTTAGATATATATATATATATATTTAGATATATATATATATATATATAGATAGATAAAAAAGGACAAAAAAAATGAACTAATTTCCAATATATAAGAAGCCAAGAGGAAACCCAAACATTAAAAGCAGCACAAGCACACACGCACACATATATATATATATATATATATATATATAAATATATATATACATATATACAACCTTTGAGAGGCAGACGAAATCATTTTCTGTCGCATTTCGTTTAATCCGCCAAAGAAAACATGCCGCGGCATTTGCCCAAGGAGGCTGCTTAGAAAATGCTAAAATACAAAAAGGGTTGGCCAAACGCCACAACTACAGATCGAGTGTATGCGTGTCTGTGTGTGTGTGTGTGTGTTGTGTGTGTTGTGTGTGTAATCAGGTTTCGTTGGCAGAGTTGGCGTTGAGTCTTAGATATTTAGGGCCCCTTGCGTTTTTCCCTCATTTCCTTTGACTACTGTCCAAATTGTGAAACAAGTTTCTCACATTTCCGTCAGAGCATCAATTCCCCTTTTTTCCGCACTCCCCTCTCAGCGCTCCCCTCACCCACCTACCTACATACCATTCACTGGCTGAAAATTGTATTTCGGCATTTTTAATTATACGTGAATTTTGGCTGGCTTTTTTCTAATGTTTGTTCACTTGCAAAAACAACATCAAAACTGAGATCTCAGATCTGAGATCTGATATATAATGGGAAATGCAAGTTTACAAATTTGCTTAGCGTAGACTTCTTGAGATGCTTGGGTGGTTTGCAAAGGCAACCCCTTTGCTGTGCCAAGAGCATCTCTCTAATGGCACTATTCACCCCAATTGCTGCTTTTTTTTGGCTGTCAGCGGGTTGTATATATATATGTGTGTGTGTGTGTGTGTGTGTATCTTTGCATCTTTTGCCACTAGCATTTGTATCGCATTCTAATCTTTGGCCACAATCGGTGTCTTCAGCTTGATATTGCCTACTCTATTTGATTCCCATCGATTCGATGATCCGGCCTCTTGCTGTGTCCTTGCCACACACACTCGCACATTCACACACATCCTGGCGTGTTTGACAGTCAAATTAGTAGTTCGTTCTATCTCTTTATATACTCTGAGTCCATTTAAAATGGCTAAATAGGGTAAATTGGTTTCGTGCCAATTTATGTAACAGGCAGAAGGAAACATCTCGGACCCCATAAAGTATATATATTCTTGATCAGGCTCAACAGTCGAGTCGATATAGTCATGTCCGTCTGTCGGCATGAACACAAAGATCTCAGATCACTATAAGAGCTAGAGGAATAAAGGTTCTCGTATATCTGGCGCGGATCAAGTTTGCTTATTTTTTTCTTTATCGATAGCTGCCTTCATCTCTCGATTATCAATACATATCAATTGCCGATAGCTAAAAATGCTAAAATTTTAAAGGCAGAATCTTTAAAAAAAAAACAACACACAACATGCATATGCGTATTATTGCCCAAATTTCATTTAGATCTGATAAGAAACACACAAGCTATAATCGAATATCTATTCTCATATTAAACCCTTACATACCATAGTGTGTAAGTTTGTGTGTATTGTATGTATGTATGTATGTGCATATATGTGCACGTGTTTCCAGTCAGCCAATTAGGGATCAGTTCATTTTAGTGTATAAAATTATTCGTTGCATTCGTTGTTTTACCCTTGCTTACTAAAAGAAATCAATGCATTTGCAGACCTCCTCACATTTGGGAGCAAATCTTTTTACAGGGTAAAAACTAGAATATATCAGAATGGGCTCGGGGTATATCGTAGTCGAGCTCACTCGACTACAGCGTTCTTACTTGTTTTCTTTTTGTGTTTTAAGGGAAGATTAGCGCGGTTTGGTTTGTTTGCACGTACACATCACGCATACGCCATGTGTGTTTAGCTGCTGATTTGCCCAGCTCTGTTCGCTTCCCATTTAAGTGACGCTCTACCCCCATCACTTTATGGAACAACACCCCACCTCCCCCCCCACTCCTGCACTTCAGTTAGAGGCAAACTCGTTTCGCGCGATGATCAAACGAAGAGTTATAGAAAAAGCAAATCATCATCAAATGGGAATTTGAATGAAATCAAGTACACACATAAGGAAGCTTGCAACTCTAGATCGATAGAAGAGGGGTAGTGGTACAATCATGCAGGGGAGGGGTACAAGCATACTGTGCTCGGGGGCGTCTAAAGAAAGACGCGCTACGATCGGCTTGAAATGTTTGTTGTTGCCCAGCGGAAGAGCAGAAGGACGCCGAGTTTTGAGTTTCTTGCCACATTGCCTGCGTCATCAAACAGGATGCAAATTCAAGCCAAGCACAAGCACCAGAGTCCGACCGAACCAAGTCCAGGTAGTCCGTCGTGGTCATAATGCGGGTGTATAAATATATAAATATATATATATATATATATATATATTTATGTGTGTGTGTGTGTGTGTGTGTGAAAACGCAGGTAAATCAAATTTAGATTTAACGCCGCGTTCCATGTTTCTGTATTTGCCTTCCCTGCCCTGCCCCAACCACAACGCCCCTCTATATATATATATATGTATATATATATATATGAGATGTGCAAACCACGAGCAAAATACAAGCAAAGCTTAAACTCAAAATGAATATAAAACAATTTAAAATTCAATAATAATCAGTAAAAAAAAATTTGTTTTTTATTTATATTATCGACCACCCTGAAGATATTTATTGTTGTGGGGCCTCTTCTGCATTGCTGAATATTCCATCAGCTTGTAGATTATAGCTCAATCCAGCATATATATATATATATATATATATATATTTATTTATAGACACAGTAATTTTTTTGTATATAATAGATTTATTATTACAGAAAGATAGTTTTCAAGTTTATATATAGAAAAATATTCTTGGCCTGTTTAACAGGCACAATTTATGTTCTGGTAACTCGATAAATACTTGACGATCTGGAATCATAAAATCAAACTTTGAAAGTGTTTTCTATTTGGTTTATTCCCACTGCAGTTGCTAATAATATTGAGAGGCTAATTAAGAATAATTAATTCACGCGAAAGTCTCAAATACAAATAGTATTCATTAATTTGTTATTATAAATCGTAATTAATTCTCTCAAGAAATTTAAAAAAAATATGATCTCAAGTAAAATCTTTTTTAAATTGATTTAAAAGGATTTTCGAAAATGCGATAATAGGTAAAGCTCCTTGTTTATGATAGAATGTGTTTGCTTTGCTCTCGAGTTTTCATCTAGTTTGGAACTAATATATTCCACTCTCTTTTTCTTTCTCTGTCTCTCTCTCCCCCCCCCCCCCCACCTCATCCACTCCTATTCTCTTACTCGCGCATTAACTATCTGCCCCTCTCTCTCGCTACGTGTGCATTTGTTTCCTGCTCTAGAAGCAAACTTCTATGCATATTGTACGGCGTCTTCTGCGTCGGCGCACATGTCCTTCATCATACATGTGTGCGTGTGTGTGTATTTAGACACATACGAATACCCATATACTTAGTTGATTCTCATGGCTCTTCTCACGTTCCGCTTGTTTGTATTCATTCAACGTGCGTTTGATCCACTTTATTTCGGTTTCGTTTTCTTTTCTTTTTTTTGTTGTATTTATGTTTTTGTTTTTTTTTTTTTTGTTCTCTACAACATTTTTGTGTGCTCCTTTTTGTGTTTGTGTTCATTAGAAATTTCCAAGAATTCAACGACACAACAAACACAAACACACACACACACTCATAGAAAGAGAGAGAGAGAGACATAGACAGAGGCAAGATTCGTGTTACTGCTGGCTTAGTTTTTCAAAGAATGCCAAAGAGCTCGGAGCACAACAAAGCAGAGATGAGAAATCCGGGCAGCAAAATCTTATAGTTTGCACCAAGGAAGCAGCGAGAGAGTTTCTGTACCTTGAGAAATGCTTCTGCCACTGCCCCTGACCCTGCGCCTGCCTCTGCTCCAGCCTCTGCATCTGCTACTGCTGCCTATTGTATCTTCATTATGATGTTGCATACATGCTTGCTACAGTGCACGCCCGATTAATGGTATTTATTAAAACTTTGTACTTGTTATATCGATTAGATATTGAATTACAGCTTAGCTGATTTTAATTATATTGAACTTAGCCAAAATATTATTTGTATTTATATTAAAGATGCTCGATAAATAGATCAAACATTTTATCAAACTATAGTTATTTATTTGAAATATATTCATCTTTTTTTATCTCAATGATGTAACTTGTTCTTCTTGATGAATATTATTGGGGCGTAACATTGTCTGAAGAACGGACATTAGGCAAACATTTACAAATGAGAAAATGATGCTTTAACTACTCTTTCACACAACTTAAACCTAATAGCTATATCGGCCTATCAATTTATCTAACAATGAAATATTAGCTTTATTACATAATTTGCAATGTTTCATAAAATTTAACCCATTTCAAATTTATATATATGTTCAAGAATGAACATGAGACGCTACAAAGCTCAGCTAATTGTTAATGGCAAAATATCATATACAGTCCACTTTCAAGTGGCTGCATTAAAATAACATAAACAAACATCACATTTGTTGAAGAGTGAAGCTCAGCTATTCTAAGAAGAGAAGACCACACATAGAGTCGCCCTACAAACGTTGCGATTCCGTTAATATAAATAAACATAACATGATGTCGCCTTACAAGCGGCTTCATATGTATTTAGGCTTAAGATTTTTGTATAAAATAAAGAAATGCTCATCAGAGCGATCAGTTCGATTCTAAACGTCGTCTCATCGTGTTGACTACACCCTATACGTGTTTCACACATATATATATATTATATATTATATATTGATTAATCGTTTATTTGCACGAGGAAATCGTTTTCTACAACTAGTCTTTGTATTTAGACACATAATTAATATAACGGGAGTTAAGTTTGCCTGCTCTCTCACTCACTCACTCTCTGTTGATCTCGCTCTCCCACTTCCACTCCCACCTTCACATTCGCTGATGACCAACTGTTGTGCGACACGTGCAACTCGCAATCGGCGATCTGCTGATGATGATCGTATGCAGAAATGGCTCAGAACCGTTTGCATTCCAAGAAATGATGACCGCTGGCTTCCGACTTTCTTCTCCCGTTATTTTACCGGTTGAGCGGCGATCACTTTCTTCACTAGCAGCAGCTGCGAATTCGCTGTGGCAACCCTTTCTTTTCATTTTCTTTTTGTGTTTTGTGTTTGTCCTCAGGTCCTCCTTGCATTCGACACGCACTGGAGGCAATGGTAGAGGAGCATTGTTGTTGGTGTTTTTACCTAGCCTTAGCATTCGTGGCTGCTGTCTCTGATAAGGGAAGAAAGCATTTCACTAAGGGTTGCAACGCGCGCACATCACAATTTTGCCGCTTCACCTTCTCAACTTCTTGGCCAATTTGCCACATATCCTTGCGCACTGCTCCCCTTCACATACATCTTTTCCCTCCTCATCCTCCATTTCTTCCTTCACCTTTTTTTCTTCCATATGCATACAATTCTTCAGTGCCTCTCTGCTTGTTCTGTTTTGTGACAGCTGGACACAGCATTTCAGAAAACGGTAGAAAGCTCAGCATTCACAGAGAGGGAGAGAGAGAGAGAGAGCAATCATAAAAATGCATTTAAAACAAGTGGAATAACATATGCGTGTGCATACAGTTGTGTTCAGAAAAATAGTAAACTACACAAGCTTGTGAAAATTTATGAAACTACTTCTAATATAGTTTTAAAAAAAATTATGAAAATTGTATTAAAGTAATATTACTGATAATAAGTAAAAAATTAGAAGTTGGCACAGCTAATAAAATTTAAGTTTTTAAATTTGATAATTTGTAAATTTAATTTTAAACTATTTAATTAGATCATTATAATAGCAGTCTAAAAACCAGATATAATGAGTGATTATTACGTGGAAAATAAGAGTATTTTTTAACATTTCCAGATAAGATACCAAATATTTTCTGTAATGCAGAATTGACTCATATTGAAGATTTTGAATAGGTCTCGATTTTATCAGCAGAAAATGAGTTATGGTTTTATTGAACACATTAAGAAAGAACATTACTATTATCTTGGCCACTACTGTGTAGATGGACTGTACTGCTGATCTCTATTTTAATGTTTAGCGAGGAGTTTTTAAGCACGCGTCCTCCTTGCGCGTGTTTTTGTTGTTGTTGCTCGACTGTTCTGCTGCTACTGTTGCTGCGCCCCGCGCGTTATCAGCAATTTACGATCAAAAGCTTAACAGGGCCGCCTGCCGGCCGGCCGACTGTTTGCTGCTGCTGCCGCTGCTTTTTATTGAGGCCATTGAACTACCAAAATGAAGTCGAAATTTGTATTAACCTTAAGCGGTTGTTGCCTGCTGCTGCTGCCTGCCTGCTTGTCTGCTTGCCCCGCCTGCCTGCTTACAACAGTTTTTACCGTTTTTCTTTTATTTACTTAATTTTGCGTGAAGTTTTACTCGCTTTTACGATCAACATACATACATATTTTGAATTGTTTCATTTAAAAATGTTAGTGAAATGTTAGTTGAGCAATAAGCAGATAGAAATCTATAATCACAATTTGTTGTAATTGTTGTTATTATTTGGTTTTTTGTTGCGCCCCCAGTGTTGACAAACGTATTAGCGAGCCCAAAACTGATAACTGGCGCCAACGACAAATGTGTGTCGACGTCACCGTAAACAAAAACTTACATAAACACACACACAGATGCATGCTTGTATGTGTATATATATATGTATATATAAAGCAAAACAATAAATGACCGGAAATAACAAATAGTTGGGGAGCTGCTCTGCTTGTGCCTGGCAAACCAAACAGCACAGCAGCAACACACGCATACTGACACAATGAAAAACACATACTGTGTGCAGCTCTTTGCTGCTAGTAGCTACGCATGCAATGCGAATGCGTGACGTAATCAAAGGCTGAATTGTGTTGCACTTTGTAAGTGCAGAGCGAAGGTAAAAACGTAATAAAAAAAACGAAAGAGCAAGAGCGCAATAGCAACTTGTCTTGCGAGAGATCTGCATGACCACTTGTGTATGTGAGTTGATTTCGAAAAATCGCAACAATTTAAAGAGCGCGTCGAGAGTGAGAGAGAGAGAGCGAACGACGCGTCAGCGCATGTTATCGGAGCTTGTGAAGACTACTGTTGCTGCTGCTGCCGCGTTGTGTGCTTTAAGCTTTTGTCGCCCTACACTAGACAGTCGTTTACAGAGTTGTCACTCTTGTCAAGAAATATTATTAATTTTTAAGAACATACATATGTGGGAATGTATGCAATAGAATATGATAAATGATAGTATATGCTTTATGCTAAATTTAAATTAATGAAAGCGACATATGATATAACACACGTGCATATGTTATTTAATGCTTCGTTCTGTGTTAAGTCACTCCCGCAAACGCACGCATTACATTAACGTACTTAAGGTGCTGGATTGGAATGGAAGTGAATTACGCTCTGCCAACTGTTACCAATATCTGGCAACACCGACATACGACTTGAACATAACGCATATTGGCATATTTCTGCTACCTTATGCCCAACGCTGTTGCTTCTCGTCGTTTTGTTCTTTATTTTCGCAAGTGTTGCGCGCTAATCATGCCTTTGCTCACTTCACCAACACAGTTACACATCCCAAGTAAAGAACAACATGGAGCACGCTCCACCGGCTGGCGACTCTCTCTCTGACTCACTCACTCTCTCTCTGTTAACGGTGCTTTAAAACGACGGCCATTTGATTTTGCTTTAATGCGCCATCCATTCCATTTGGCGCTGCTGCTGCTGTTGTTTTGCGCCATGCTCTTTTTCGTGCCTGTTTTAGTTTTAGTAGTTAAATGCTCTTTGCATTTTGCGGTCATATTTATCGGAGATACTCGGCGTAGTAGTTGGAAAAACCAAGAACAAATAATTATAACGGCTCGACAACTCGAAAATAACAGTAAAAATTTGAAAATATTTTACGCCTTCTATTGGTGTTTTTTTTTTGCTGCGTGTTAGTTCTTCATCATTTTTTGTTTTAATAATAGTCATCGTGGGCGCAACAGAAAAAATAGAAGAAAATTAAAGCTTTAAGTGATATTCATATTAGAGCAACAGCGTCACACAACAACAAATAGAAACAAGCTGTGAAAAGTGAGTGATGAATGTTTAGCAAAATGCTCAATTGAATGTGTGTACATACTTATGCGTATGCATTTGTGTGAGTGTGTATGTGTAGGTGGACGACTTTTTTGTCGAGTAGATTTTCCCTTGTAGTTTTACAAGTCAACGATTTCGGTTTTTTTTTTGTCGCCGTTTCCTTTATCTAAGCATATCTATATATATATATATATATATATATATGTGTGTGTTTGTGTGTGTGTGTGTGTAGAGGAGAGACAAACAAACTGCGAAAAGCACACTTACACATTGTGGTACCGTTATAAAGTATACGACTAGCCGGCGTCACTGTGTATGTGCGTGACAGTTTTTGCTATCCGCCTTTGCAATTGCCTTGCCTTGCCTTGCGAGTTTGTCTGTCTCCTCTTTGCTCCTCTTTGCTTTCTTTTTGGCTTAGCTAGCAGTGCACAGAGAAGTGCAGTAAGCAAATCAAGCAACAACGAGCAACGGCATTAAAAATCAATTTAAGCTAGCCACATGCACACTATGCTCACACACACACGCACTCGCACTTACACTCGTATGTACACATTTCACATGTGCTCCTTTCTTTAGACTAGTTGCGCCCAGCCCAAAAAAGAATAAAACAGACCAACTAGTAGCAAATAGCCACACAGTAAACTGACCTACTTTGCACGAGTCTGACTTGTGTGTATAGTCATTAATCGGATTCTGGGCTTAACATTGCACTCTGCGAAAAATAAGAAAATAGAGAGAGAGAGCATGTATATTGTTGTTGATCTGCTGTAGAAGACTTGTTTTTATTTTCAGTGCAATTGAGTTTACTCCAATCCACTCCCCTCTTACAAAACGAGGCTACCAATGTCCGGCAACATATTTTAATAATAAATATATATATATATATATATATAATATATTGTATGTAAAAGAGGGAAATATATCTTTTTCTATTGCGTATGTTGCTAATTAGCCAGACACGTATCAATTATGTGTGTGTGTGTGTGTGCAAACTGGAAATAGTTCAGTTTAACTTTGAAATTCTAATATGTATGTATATATATATATATATATATGAGTGTGTGTGTGTTCGATGGCGTACGAAGAAATATCGATAGGCATACATTGACGACTATCGATAAGTTGAATACATGCATGCTAAATAAAGAGCGTGCGCAGTCCGCTTTAAATCTCGTTTTTCCTTATATTTTTGTTTTTGGTTTTGTATTGTGAGTCAGCTTTTGCTGCCTCTGCCTGCTAGCCACTTAACTGTTGCTGCGCCGTGCACTTGCCTGAGATCCCCTCCCCCTCACTCTCTCCTTGCTATGAGGCAGCAGCGAATCAAAGCCTATACGCGTGACTAAAAAGTAGCAAGAAGTAGAAACATCCGCGCTAAAAGATCAACAACAACAACAGCAGCAACATGAAACGACGACAATAATATAAAATCATAATCATATCGGTTGTACAATTTCTGCTTGTGATTAACATGTGCGCCTGAGCGAGCGAGTAAGCAACTATGGCTCTCTCTCTTGCTCACGTGCGTATAAGTGTGTGTGTGTCGTGTCTTGTGGGAGAGCATAGTGAGCGAGATCGTATACGTCATAACGGCAACTTTTTTTTAAATATATATTTGTATAAGTCAAACGTAATTCTACTTAACGCGCCAGCGCTGTTTTTTTTTTGTTGTATGAATTTGTGTGTGTATGTGAGTGTGTGTGTTGAAGTGTTGAGCTTTATTGTATATTTTTGCCATACTGTGTCTTTAGTTGTTGAGTTTGAAACGAAAGTACAAAAACCACAAGTAGAAAAGGTGCTTTGCACAAGAAATTTACACAAGCAGGCCAACGGAACATATTGCAACTGAACAACAACAATATCAACAAAAAAAATATAAAAAAACAAAAAACTTAAAATGCACAGCAACAACAACGACAGCAGTAGCAGAATCAATATCAGCAGCAACGGCAGTAACAACAACCATAATAGTAATCCCCATTATTATATCCATCAATCTCCACAACAACAAATACAACAACAACAACAGAGTACGAAATTAGTACGATTTTATGATCGGTGAGTGTTTCTCAATTGTCTCTTTTTGATGTCGAAAATTACAGAAGTGCTGCAAGTGTGTGTTTGTGTGTGTGTGTATTTGTTAGTGTTAATAAACAGCTAAGAGTGAAAGACATTTCTTTACACTCAACACACATCAAGCATTCAATAAATCAATCAATCATTCAATCATTTTTGCTTTTACATTTTCCACTTACTTAATTTACACTAAAAAACTTTAAACTGAAAACTAATGAAACATATGTAAAATCCATAGTCTGTGGGGTGAGGTGGGTATGGAAGCTAGTAAAAGAATTTGTTAACGCCAACCTTTTTTGCTGTTTTTTCGCATTTTTAAATAGATATTTTTTGATTACACTTTCTTTTTTTTAGTTTATCTGCCTGCGTTTTTTTTAACAATTAATTAATTATTCCATTTGGCAATTGACCTGCAATTGGCATAAATTGTGTTGTGTTATTACTATGGCTTTGCCATATGGCCAAGACACGCCTCTTTTAATCAAAACACGAATATAATAACAGTCAATGCAATTCCAATTGTAGGGCAGCAAATGCAACATATTGTTAGAAATACATTCCTATACAGTTATATACAGTTGCGGTCAAAATAATAGATGGCTGCTCACACAATGCAAATACTAATTAATTTCAAATCTCGTTTCATAATCCCTTCGATTCCTTTGACAATTTTACTCTTCGATTTTGTATTTTACATATTTCTTTTACTTATCTTCTGTTAGTACCATTGAAAGTAGTTGAAATATTTATATATTAAATGTTTTGACATAAGTATATAAAATTATACAATATCTTATTTGCTTATCTAAATGTATTCCATACAAATATGGATAATGGGGCATGGCAAGCATTAAACTGCTTTAAATTCAAATTTAAAAAAAATTAAATTCTGCAAAACAACACAAAATTTGATTCTTATAGTAATAATGGCAACGTTCCCAGAGATAATCAACAAGTAGGCAGAAGTTCAGAAATGTAACTTGTACTGCCAAAAAATAATCAATAAATCAACATAAAATAAAACATTTTAATTGACCATTGAAGAAACCCAGGAAAGACTTCACTATTATTCCATTATATTGAGTATCTCATGTGTGATAAATTACCCCTTCTTCAGTATGGATGGCTTGTGTTCATATAAAATTTGCAGATTTTGTTAACTACATTTAATGTATATAAATATATATCAATACATATACTTTTATATATATATATATATATATGAAATATATATACTTTTATATATATATATATATGTGAAATATATATTAATATATACATATATATATATATATATGTGTGTATGTGTGTGTGTGTGTCTCTCTGAATACGTTGGTCAATTTAGGTTAAATCTACAACAACAACAACTGTAAGTCTGACACAAGTTTGTGTATTTCCAACATTCCAACATGGCACATAAATGTGCATTCATTAACATACATACACGCATGTGCGAGGTTTTTTCAAGCACACCTTGCAAAACATACAAAATGTATATGATAAATATTGCTAACGCGATTAAAAGTTCGCATTAACCAGAACCAAAAGAGAAAAATAAAGGGTCTCATGTGGGAAATGTCTCAGATTCGGTGAAATCTTCAGCGTAAAAGTAGTTTTGTATAAATATTAAAAAAAAGTTCAATGTAAATTTTTTGATTGTACACTGATGGGAAATAAATAAAATGAATGCTCATCATATCCAATTGATGTTGGGACTGGACTTTAGAAAAATTAATGTAAATATTTGGAGCTTGCAACGGGTTTCGTCGCTAGATCGTTCTTTAGTTAGTTAATACTTTTTTTTTATTTTTACTTACTTTTTTATTTATTTACATTTTATTAAAGAATAACATATATTTATATACACCCAGATATATTTTATAGATATATAGGTACACGCATTCCATATTTTATACGTTTATGTGTGTAAAAACAAAGCTGACAATACAAATTTGCACACATATCTACAAGTGTGTGTGTTTACAACAGCAGCAACAGATTTCTTACCTTTTCATTCATAAAAATGTCTCAAAAAAACGAAAGGAAAACAAGCAAAACAACGTGCGCACACTTTTACACTATACACACACATATGCAAGTTCATGCACGCATGCCTTTCTTTATTGAAAATAATGTGTGTAACATGCAAGCATACGTGCATACTTGCATATGTGCAAGCTTGTACATACGATGTGTGTGCGTATATATTTTTTCATTCTGTGTATGTGTTTGTACATTTAATGCCAAAATAAACAGCAGAGACGGCGACTGCGCTGCTGCATATTGAGAGGCGCGAAAGAAGAGACCGCCGCGTGCCTTGATAACAACACCAACACAACAGTTGTGTGTGTGTATGTATGTGCATGAGTATGTGTTTTCATGTACGAAAGAGAGTGCCAAGCAGCCGCCGCAGCAGAGGTCATTGGTTAGTCGAGCGCCACAGTCAAGTCACATGTTAAATAAAATACCTATGAATAACACGCAGCGGCAAACAAAAATTGAAGTCACCAAATACCGACTAAGCAATACTCTGCTCTCTCACTAATTTTCAAATGAAAATAAGATGATTTCTCATTAAACATATTTGTTAACATTTCTTAACATTTTATTTAATGCGGCCATTTACAAAAACTCACTATTATTTCTGCTGAAGGATATAAATAGAGGGACAGAGAGGAGAGAGCAAGAGAGAATATGTATAGGTGTAAATTCCGATTGGTGGTGCACAAGCCGGCGACGTCAACGAACTGCAACAATGACATTCCCATATATTTGAGTCAGGACATGGACGTGGGTAGGGTTGACTGACCGACACCCCATTCCATAGGCCCATCTCTCCACCTATAATCCCCTTTCCCATTGCCACGCCAATGCTTATCCACCTTTTTTTTTAAGTATACACTTGTACTTGCGAAGCATGCGCAGTGCTTTTCAAGCTGTGAGCAACAGTTGCACTTCGCCTGGGAAACAGTTTAAGGGTCAGTGGTGGTTGTTCTGGTGCTGCCCAAACTGCTGTCATCTTAAGAAAATGCAAGGTTTGCAAATAATTAAATAAACCCAGCGGCAAACTACTCAAATTTGAAATTTACTGAAAATGGATAAGGAACAAAACAAATACATATTGTAAGAAAATAGCAGTGACAGCATATTTTGCTCGTTGTCGTTTCGGCTTCAGTTCCAGGAAAAACAAGCCACAAAAATTACAGTTCAACGCCTCTATGATGCACTTTTTGCTGTATATAACTAAGATCTTAATTTTCACAAGTTCAATGCTTTTTTCGTATTGTTGCTTTTTTTTGTGAATAAGTAAAGAGACTTTGCGGTCACGTGCAACTCACCTCGCCATAGCGATGTTTGACTGTATCTACATTCATATACACACAACACCTCAAGATAGCAGACAGAAACGTATAAGCGGCAATGAAATTTGTTTGCTGTTTATCTTTTGCTGCTGCTGAAGAAGAAGGCGGTCAGCATGTGAAGTTAAACTGAAGTGTTGTTGTTGGTTCGTAAATCTCGCTGTGTCTCTGTGTCTCTCTCTCTCTCTCTCTCTCTCTCTGTCTATGCATTCCCATTTTAAGCGTCGCGCGCTTTCATTCATAAAATAGAGTTGCCTACACGCTGCGATTTTCGCTGGAATTGCTAAAGGCCTGTTAATTAAAAAGCGAGAAGTGAAAAAGGAACATCGCTATGGGACAAGAGGCGATCGATTCTTTTAAATGGCCTATGCATGCGGACATACCGATATATATGTATATATTTTGATGATAAAATGTTTATACATGTATGTACTACCTATAAGTTTGATGCTTCTTGCGAGCAAGGGTATTCAATCAGCGGCATGCATTTCTCTTTTGGTTTATTATTTGTTCCTGCCTTTTTTTTTGTTTTTGGCGTCGTCGTCGTTTTTTTTTTTTTGCGATGAAGCTGCGACTGCGACTGGAGTGAAATTACTTCCAAGAAAAATAAAGACGATATTAAATGTGCAACATTCCAGTTAAGACTACAACGGCGACAGCAGCAGCAGACCGAGATATTTGCAATGATGCTGCTGCGGTTGTTGTGATCTTGTTTACCAGTCTTGTCCGCTTTACTGTTGTTTTTGCTGTTTTTGTAGTTGTTCTTGCTGCTTTTGTCTTAGCGCCAAAAAGAGTTCAGTGCGGCAGTTTTTGTAGTTGTTGCTGTCTGTTCGTATTTTCCTTTTAGTTGATGTTTGCTGTTGATGCCGTTATGGCAACAGGATGTTATGGCGCTCTCTTTTTCTGCTCTGTGACATATATGCATACACATGCATATACATTTGTTGTTGTTGTTGCTTTATGTGATGCCATCTTTGTGGATTTAAACCTAAAGGCGATAGCTAAATATAATTCGAAATATTACAAATATGACTTAAGTGTGTTTATTATTAGAGTGATAGAACAAACGCCCAAAAACATTGCCTTTAATGGATAATAACAACATACAATCGTCTTGCGATCTTACGTTCTCTTTTGAGTTCAGGACATTTGCAATGCTTTTATGCTGTCTCTTTCTCTGTCTCTCTCTCTCTTTTCTCTGTTTTTGCCGTTTCTTTGTCTAACGCCTTCACAGTGTCCCATGTGAATGTTGTTTGTATCCTTAATTGCTATGTGGCACTACACACCATCCATTCCCCCACCCTAACCCCCACCTTTAAATATTAAAAGAATCGAAGATCCAAGCAAAATCAAGAATTCACGCAGTCTCATTTTCACGCTCGCTATTTCTCGCTCTCTTTAGCTGTTAGTTGCGCTGCAGACTCTTACTGACAAACTGCTCTATTTATATCTCTCTCTCTCTATTTCTTTTCTTTTCTTTTCCTTCATTTGATTAATTTTTGTGTCATTCTATTTTTGTTTTTTGCTTTATTACATTAAATGAAAAACAAATAAAAAATAACTGAAATTCACTACAAACTTTCGTATTATTTTTTTTTAATTTTTATTTTCTTACTTTCGTTATTTAACGTTTTTTTTCTTTTTGCTTTTGTTTTGTTTTGATTCGTTTGTGTTTTTATTTCTATTTGTTTTCTTTTGTTTTGTGTGTGTTTTTACGCTATTTTCTTCACAGTGTTACAACATCAAAAATCTTAATAAGCGGCATACCGCTGCAAACACGTTTCGAAGACATCGAACCGCTACTGAAGCCCTATGGCATCGTCAAACAATGTGAGGCTATTTCTAGTAAGGATCAAAATACTCAAACAGTACATATAACATTCGAAAATCCTGAGCAGGCGCAAAGGTATATACATATCAATCAACAACAACTTAAAAATATCTTAAAGAACACTTATAGCTAATAGATAAACCAAATAAGACAACAAAAAAAAATGTTAAAATCCATACAAAATTACTTAATACCAGATTTACGTGATTTGCAAATGGTTTGAAAACAGTGTGTAAATCTAGTGTTAAGTACAACTTCTCTTATTATGTATGTGTGTAGATGGAAAATTATCGATAAAATCTATCGATAAATTCGGTCTTATTTATTAAACATGGACTTATCAATATCATCGACAGCTATCGATTGTTTTCCAGCTATATATCTATATATATATATATATATATATATATATTATATTTGTATATTATATTTATATCTACATCTATATCTATATGTAACCCAAGTCCTAGCCTAATAATATATATATATGCACAGACATATTTATTGTATTTACTACTGATTCTTATTAATTAATTAGTAGCTTGCTTGATCACATCAGTGGCTGGTTGGAGATGGGGGCGGGGGCTCTTGACTGTTGTGTCTGTGTGGGGAGTCGGATGGGCGGGGCGGTGTGTTGCTTGTGTGTTGTGCTTAGGGCGTTTTTATGTAGCTACACTTACCTGTGTGTGTGTGTGTGTTTCTGTTGTAATAATGTTTAATCCGATCTGAAATCTTTTGTTTTGTACCACAACATACCAATATATATAGAGATATTTTCATATATATATATATATATATATATATATATATACATGTGTTGAATTTTAAAATTTCAAATGTAATCAACAAACAAACTATGCAATACATAAATACATACATACATACAGATACATACGTATATCATCTAAATATAATTCCACCACAATTTGCACTCTTTCTTAACAAACTCTCTCGTTTTTCTTTCTGTTTTTTTGTTTTTGCTTAACTTGGTGTTGTTTTAAAACTTGTTTAGAGCTGCCGGTGGTCTGAACGGCGTCGAGTTCGAGGGCAGCAAACTGCACGCGGAGCAATTGGACAAAAATCAACGGCGCAGCATACGCAATCAGCGCAATCCGTATCCGGGCATGCCGGGACCCGGACGCCAGGCGGACTTCCCGCTGCGTATTCTGGTACAGAGCGAGATGGTGGGCGCGATCATTGGCCGCCAGGGCAGCACTATTCGCACCATCACACAACAGAGTCGCGCCCGTGTCGATGTGCATCGCAAGGAGAACGTAGGCTCCCTCGAGAAGTCCATCACGATTTATGGCAATCCCGATAACTGCACCAATGCATGCAAGCGCATATTGGAGGTGATGCAGCAGGAGGCGCTCTCAACAAATAAAGGGTGTGTTTAAAAACAATTGCAAATAGGCAATTGCAAAACTAATCTAATACTTATCTAATATTGCAGAGAGATCTGCCTAAAGATACTCGCCCATAACAATCTAATTGGTCGCATCATTGGCAAGAGCGGTAACACGATCAAGCGCATCATGCAGGACACGGACACGAAGATAACCGTCAGCTCGGTCAATGACATTAACAGCTACAATCAGGAGCGCATCATTACGGTGAAGGGCCTGATTGAGAATATGTCACGGGCGGAAAACCAAATTAGCACCAAGCTGCGCCAAAGCTACGAGAACGATCTGCAGGTAATTGCGCCGCAGAGCCTCATGTTCCCCGGCCTGCATCCCATGGCAATGATGTCGACACCGGGCAACGGCATGGTTTTCAACACGAGCATGCCGTTCCCCTCCTGTCAAAGCTTTGCTATGTCCAAAACAACGGCCAGCGTGGTGCCGCCGACCTTCCCCAACGATATGCAGGAGACCACATATCTGTATATACCGAACAATGCCGTTGGGGCCATCATTGGCACCAAGGGCTCGCACATTCGCAGCATAATGCGCTTCTCGAGCGCATCTCTCAAGATTGCGCCGCTCGACGCCGACAAGCCGCTGGACCAACAAACTGAGCGCAAGGTCACCATTGTTGGCACACCGGAGGGTCAGTGGAAGGCCCAGTACATGATCTTCGAGAAGATGCGCGAGGAGGGCTTTATGTGCGGCACCGATGATGTTCGTCTCACCGTTGAGCTGCTCGTCGCCAGCTCTCAGGTATGCATTAACCAGCTCATCTTTATCAATGATGATGATATTCCAAACTATTATTTGAATTCGCTTTCTTAAAAAAAATAACTGATTTAACAAATAATAAGTTCCTTTTAATGGTTGATTTTTGAACTAACCGATCTATAGTCAATCTACGGGGAAGGTTCCTCCTCTATAATCTTATTTAATATAAAATAAAAACAATTAATAAATAAATGAATATTCAATTGTAAGCTTAAATTATGGATTTGTTTCTATGCAGGTCGGGCGCATCATTGGCAAGGGCGGGCAGAATGTGCGTGAGTTGCAACGGGTGACAGGTAGCGTCATTAAGCTGCCAGAGCATGCGCTGGCGCCACCATCTGGCGGCGATGAGGAGACACCTGTGCACATTATTGGCCAGTTTTACAGTGTTCAGGTGAGTGATGAATCTTGTTGTAGCTAACATCGATTTTGTAACTAAATCAACTATGAATTTTATCACTGTTTTTGTGGCACAACAGTCCGCACAGCGTCGCATTCGCGCCATGATGCTATCGACAAATCCGCCTCCAGTGACCAAAAAACAGAAAGCTGCCAAAGAACAACAATTGCAACAACAACAACAACAGACTCTACAACTTTTAACAGGCGCTGCGCCAAGTGGGACTCAGCAGCAGCAGCAATTGTCGCCAGTGCTACAGTCGCAGCAGCAGCAGCAGCCGCAGCAGCAGCAGCAGCAGCAGCAGCAACAGCCGCTGCCGCCGCAATCGCATCATCAATCATCGGCGTCATCGTCGTCGACGCCACCTGCGCATCACCAGCAGCAGGCGACCTTGACGGCGTCCTCACATCAATTGCAGCAGCAGCAGCAGCCATCGCCGCCGCCCGGCAACGGATCGGCCGCTACTCCCCAGCAGCAACAGCAGCTGGCAAGCACACAGCAGTAAGGTGTGCGTAGCCGTGGGGTGGGGAAGGGGTTAAGGGGCAACCTAAATGCATCAAGCAGCAACAAATATGGAACTTTAATCGACCATCACCAACAATCAACAAATGATAATAACAACAATAGCTTCAAACGTTCATTCGGATTGGTCAGGGCAGATTTCTTTAATGTTTTATATTTTTCGGTTGCATCAGCCAACAACAACAAAAACAACAACTCTCGTTTCCCATCAACAACTGCAACAATTGCTGCTGCGACGAAAGTAAGGCGCAGCAGGAGGAGAATACCCTTAAGAAGCAGCCAGATAACAGATAACAGATGATATATGCTAGACAGATAGCAAACATCATTTCAACAAATTTGAGCTTATTTATGTATAACAGTTGCAAGTGTTATACACACGGCTGGCGTCTGCAAACTGCAGAAAATGGCAATTGTACTGCTGATTCGTCTGTTATAAATATATATATATATATATATATACATATAATTTAACTAAATTTGGTCACGTTGATCAGAAATTTGAATTGTGCCTGACGCGCAAACGAAAGCAACATTTAACTGGATTTTCTCAATACAATAACAATAACAACATTATTTCATCAAATTTATGCAAAAGTGTCGCAGCCCCCGCAGCAACCAATAAATTAAAATATAATATTTACAATTGGAAAACAAAAAACAAAACAAATGTTTCATCTAAATACAAAAAGTAAAAACAAAAAAAAAAACAATTAAGAAAAGTTAAAAAAAATTACAACAACAAAAAAAAAACAAATACAAAATTAAGCCGTAAAAGCACTAAACTTGTTTTTTTATATATAGATATATATAAAATTTAATTTTTTATGAATTACTTTATTTTTTTTTTAAATAACTTTTATTATGAGTACATTAAGTTAACACAAAAAACAAAACAAAAAAAACAATCAGTTTTTGGTTTGTGTTTTTTTTTTTTTACTTGTTTTCTTCTTTTAAGCGAATTGCATTTGAAAATTTGAGAAATTGTAGCAGTAAACATTGTTTGCAAAACACAAATCAGATGACAAACAGCGGCTTAGAAACAGAACAGGAAACAAAATCTGTATGTTATTATTATTATTATTATTACTACTACTACTTCAACTATTACTATTACTACTACTACTACTACTACTACTACTTCAACTACTACTACTATTATTACTACTACAACAACAACAACAACATATTACTACCACTTTTATTATATTTTGTCGAGTTTCTTTATTGGAAAGTTAAATTGGAAGCAGGTGTGAACTACAGCCCACCGCTCAAAATATCTACCAAACAAAACATGTAAACTAATCCAAAACACATAGAAATTGATATGAACATTCTGTAAAAATTATCAACATTTGAGGCGATAGTGGAACAGAAACACAAATGAATGTGTTCAATACGAGGGTCGACACAAAAGTTGTCAATTGGAGCAGCAGTAGCAAGTGCGTATCTGTAATTTATACTCTGCGTATAACAGTCAACTGTTATATGGAGTACACGTAGGAGACAACTATATGGAAATAACATAACTGAAAGTACACACACACTCACACACACATACATAATTATATAGGCATACAAAAAAAAAAAGAAAAGATTTTGAGAATATATGAAAAACTGAACTGTTAATATGGTTTGAGGAGCGCGAAAGAGGAGAGAAAGGAAGAGCAGCGTCAAGGCAAGAGAAATATGTCGAGCGAAAGACAGAGATAGACAGAAAGAAAGAGAGAGAGAGAGAGAGAGAAAGAGAATTTAAATGTGTTTGCCTTGAAATAAAACAAAACAAAAAAATACAAAAATTACGGTGCTGAAATGTTAATTTTTATATAACGAAAAGCGAGCAACAAGTGTTAAAGTGTTATATTAAATGAAAAGGAGAAGAAAAACAAAACACAAGCTGTTATAATTCACAACATACATAACAATAAATTTCTACACAACACCAACAAACTACTATATATAACACAAAGCTTTACATTGCAGTTATTATATATAGTTTGAATGTTGTCGTTTCGTACATAGGTATGTACATAAAACATATTGAACAAATTTGTTTTCATTTCTTTATATTATTTCTCTAATAAAATACATGTAATTCGAACAACGCAAAACATAGATTGTAAAACATAGTGTATAACGGTTTTTTTTTCCATAGCTGCTAAACTTGTAACTGAAGTAACTGAATCGGAGCAACAAACAATCAAACAAACCCAAGACAATAGCCCAATTTTGTTGAAATATACATAAATAGAATAACGTGAAGATTTTATTAATTCATTTTTGTTTACATAACATAACATAACATTACATTACATTACATTACATACATACATACATACATTTAAATGCATAAATACATACATACATGAATACATATTTACATATTTACAATATATCGTTTTTGCCTTTTTCGTTTACTTGTTTTGTTTTCTTACTGAATTAAGTTATTTATATGCATAAAAATACATATATGTAAACAAATATATATATATATATATATATATGCATATATATATATATATATATGCATATATATATATGTATATATATAAATATATAGAGTACAATACAATAGAAAGTTAGCAGCTCGGATTTTGTATTACTTTTGCTTGTATAACACTTCCATTTTAGACTTAAATTTCGTGCATTTAAAACAGGATATGTAATATAACATGAACGAAAAAAATAAACATTTCGGCCACAAAATTTGGTTTCAATCAAAAATGATAAAATCAAATCAATCAAAAATCAAATTCGAAAATGAAACAAAATTCAAATCAACAACAACGACAACAACAGCTTATATGGCAGTTTAGGACAGATATTTTTGCATAAATTACAAAAAAAAAAAACAAAAAAAAAACATGTGTAAGAAATCTATTGATGAAGATTGAAAAAGTAATTCAAATACCTCAATGTAAGTGCATTATCTTCAATGACAAAAAAAAAAAAAGAAAAAAGAATACAAATTATAAATGTAAATCAAATGTTAAAACTAAAGTAAATGCTAAAGAAATGAGCAAACCTAACGAATATGTAAAGAAAAGCAGCATAAACTAAAAAGTGACAAAATTTAGACAAAATCAAAGAAAAAAAAATTAATATATATGAATGAAAATTAAACATAAAGGAAATTTTGATAGTTTGTAAGCAATGAAAAACCTAAAGGATTTCATACTTAAAAAAAAAACAAAATAAACAAAAGTATAACAACAACAAATGCAAACAAATAAAACAAAAACAAGAACAAGAACTACAACAACTACTACTAGTACTACTATAACAACAACAACAACTAAAAGGCATATCAATGAAGAGAACAAAGAGAGAACAGTGTAGACCAAAGCATAGTCGATTTCACGATTTTCACACACGCACACACACGCACACACACAGACACACAGCACAACTTTCCAAGAGAGAGACACACACACACATAAGTGCGCAGGTGTAAATATACAACATACATATGAGAGTGAAAAGCCTTCGTTTTTGTTTTTGTATGCCAAATGAGAGTACGACAACAGATGCACAGATCCAAACTTAAACTGAAACTCAGACCCAGATCCACCAGACCCCAATTAAGGAGTAAACAAAGTGAAAATTGTTAAAGTTTTGGTGTTTCCTATATAAATGAAAAACAAAAAAGCAAAATGAGAAGAAAGAAGAAGAAAACTATACACTCTACATAAGTAGACCTTTGGGTTAGCTTGAGGCGGTTATTGTCAAGTGTATATAGAAGAAGTTTTGCTAGGCAATGTATATATATATATATATATATATATATATATATATATATATATATAAATATGTATATATAAATATATATATAGACATATACATATGTATATGTTGAGAATGCGCAAAGAAAACTTGTTTTGTTATAATTGAAGGTGTGGATTTGTTTTTCATATACCTATAAATACATACATATATTTATATATATATACAAATTATATATATATATATATATATATATATATATATATATATTATGCATATTTTTTTTTTTCGGTGACGTCTTGAAGATTGCTTAGCGCATAGGAAAAATGTCCAAAGTTGTCAATACAAAGAACATATACTTATATTCTACTATTTAGCAAACCTAAATACCCTATACTATATATGATATGATGCATGCTTGGTGATGATGCCTAAGCATTTTAATAAAAACAAAACAAAAAAAGCAAACAAAACGAAAACGAAACAAAAAAAAACGTAAAACGAATTTTTATAAAAAATTCCAAAAATGTAAACTAGAACAAACTTGGCAATGTTTTTGAACTTGCATTGATTTTATTTTGCATAAAAATTCCAAATGCTGAAGCAAGAAATAACGAAATAATTCGAAAAGAGCGAAAGCGAATGAGAGAAAAAGAGTAAAAAGAGAGCAGAGTGGTTGAGTTAACTAACTATTGACTATAGCTCTGTTAAAAAAGTTAAAGAATACGAGGAAGATGAACATGAAGAAAAATCAGAAGCAAGGGGGGGGTTTACCAAACACTATTAAGAAATAATAATAATTATTATAAATGATGTATGATTCATAAATTGAATGAGGACAACATCACAAGATGTGAATTTGAAGCGTGCGCGTTGAAAACGACAGCGAAAGAGCGAAGTTTAGAAAGAGAGAAAGAAGCAAAGAAATTATTTTTTAGTATTTAGAGGCTATTTTATATCGTTATTAAAAAGCAGGTGAAGAGCAAGAGCAGTATGCGAGATGATGATAATGATGATGATGATGATGATGATTATCATGATCATGTTGAGATCAGTAAATGTGGATAAAAGGGGTAAAAGCGAATTAAATTTTAACTTGAAAACAAAACAACAATAACAGCGTATTTGCTGGCTATGTGAAATTGTTGGCAATTGAAACAAACTAACAAACAAACAGACGACAGCACAGCAAGTAAAGCAAGTAATGACAACCCTAATCTGCAGATACAGCAAGTACTAACCCAAGTTGCATAATCAGCACTTCTTTCCTATTTTGGATAGTAGCTCCACCAACTTAGCGGATGGGTGTTGTCTTATAAATTTTAATCCTTGATTCAATCACTTTCAATTTTTTCGTTTAAAATATATATTTTGTGTTTATTTGAGGTTTAATATATAAAATATATATATATATACTCACAAACACCTACGAAAAACTACAACACTAACACATACACACATATACAGCCATAAAGATGAACCGATAGGATGTTTCACAGGCCAAGCGGTTTTTATTTTCTTTTCACACGAAACAACAACCCAAAAGAGAAAGTTAAAATTTAATTTTTCTAAAAATACTTCTTTTTTTGTGTTGTAAGTTGTGCCAAGTACTGATAACGTTTAAGGTGTGATAAACTCGTTTTAAAATTTAACATACTACTAAACAAAAAAAAAAAACAAAAAAAAATTAAAAAAAAACATTATTTTTATGAAATACTTTCGATGTACATTTTTAAACACACACATACACTTATACAAATACATTGCATGCACACAGAGAATTACACACAAGCACACCCGACTTCAAAAGTACTTTGACATTTAATTTTACTGCAACAACAACTTCAACAACAACAACAAAAAGCTTTGCGATTACAATTTACTATTTACTTTATTCATATATATATTTTTTAAATATAATTTCTTAACGTAAACCTAAAAAGTTTGTACTCTTTGAAAAAAATGGATTAATATTAAAAAAATGCACAAGAATGCAAAAATGAAGATGAAACGGAAGATACTTTTTAAAAGGGCATATTTTTTTATATACATATATTTACATATTTACATAAAGTTTTTAGCGGTACAAACATCGTGAGTACAAATCAATTATTAATTTTTTTCCTATTATAAAAAGAATTTAGGGATTTCCTTAAAACTTGAGAATTATTTTCAATTGTTAGGCGAGGGAAAGTTATAAAAGCAGAGGAAAACAGTTGAAACACACTTTTTATACGATGATTACAATAACGATATAAAGCAAGTTTTAAAGTAGGCCAAACTTAACGAGACGCAAAGCAAGTTAAGAGCGAGCCGAGCAAAGCAAGCAGCAAATAGCCCAAAGCCGCCACTCACATTTAAAAATACTAAACGATAATGAATAATGAATAACGAATAACGATCCATCATGGTATTCTAATGAAACTCTAAGCAGCACGCCAGAAAGTGAAGAAAACAAGAAAAAATGAATATGAAAAAATATATAAAGCTTAAAATATCAGCATAACATAAAAATTGGGGGTTAATTTAATTTCAAAAATGTTTTTCTTATATTTAAAATAAAAATTAAAAAAATAAAAATTGGACGCAAAATCAGTCAGCAGCATATAAATAAAAAAAAAACGGAATAACGAAATAAGTTCTAAAATGAATAGACAAGAATGAGGAGATCAAAGTTAGAATAGACTCAAGATCACAGTACCAAACAGATCAGATCAGATCAGCGCAGAACAGAACAGAACCGTACAGTAAAGTACAGTACAGTAATAACTCCTCGGATACGACGCAACTAAACTAGAAAATAAAAAAAAATGCATACAATTGATAAATTGAACATATACAACGTTAATAACAATTTATAATGCAACAAAAACAAATACAACACCAATATGACTATTCAACAATGGAAATGAAATGAGACGCAAGTGAAATAACTATGAATTACTATACATACATACATATATACAAATATTTTTAGCATTTAAGTATACAAAAGAAAACGATGCAAATAAGTGTATACCTACATCATAAATGAAACCGATTGTCAGCCCTAAGAGTTTACGTGTACTATTATATTGCATCAAAAATGAAAAAACAAAAAAAATATACAAAAAAAAAAAAATTAAAAGAAAACACTCACAAAATTACAAGCATATTATGATGACACGATTATATATTGTTATACACATGTGTAAGGCGCATGCATACATACATATACACACATATGTATGGTGTATGTATGTGGAAAGCGAGCCCAATAAACAAACACATACGCAGAACGTATCTACAGCAGTATATGTATTAGGATCAACCAACAACTAGCAAACACAAACACAAACTTAACAAAACATTAAATAAAATCAAAAATAATTTTGCATAATTTCCATTAACTAATAATTGGTTAGAAAAATACGTATGCTTATAAATAATTACGAGAGACTTAAACAGCAAACAGAAAAAACGAAAAAATTGAGTAAATATTTGAATGTGACACGTCGGGATAAACAAAAAACAAACAAAAAATAACAATCTTTATCATTTTTATTTCCCTTTTGTATGTATATTTTGCATATTTGAATAATTTCACATAATTTATATACTTATATTGCGTTGAATATATATTTATATATATATATATATATATATTCGGTAATCATACGGTAATCAACTGGAGACTGAGCTACAACATATATTTAGTTACCGTTATGTTTATTGCATTTGAAAAAAGAAACCAGCTCAAAATGATGGGCAAATGGCCAATTAGGCCTCATTTCACATTTCACACACACACATACAAACATTAATCGTATCCAATTACAATACATATGATAATCTTATATGTATACATATATATACAACTATATGAACAACTAAACTAATTAATAATTTCAAATTAAATTGTTTTGCTAGATTTTTATATATTCCTTAAATGCAAACCCATTTAAAACCTACGCCATTTTGTTAAGCATTTCTTTCATCTCTTCCCCACAAAAACACAAGAATAAAATATATAAAAAAAAATCCATATCCAGCAATCGGTTTGCCTGTGTGATAGTAGTTTATAATTAAAACCGTTCGCTGGATCTTTCACCACGCCCCTTACCCCCACGCAAACATTAGCATTTATATGGCAAGCAAAGTGGGAGTTCATAAATACAAAATCGGAATAAAATAAAAACATAAATATAAATATAATACAAATAAAATAACAAACATGAAAACATAAAAAAACATACAGAAAACATTAAAAATAATAACAACTTTAAAATATTTTTATTTTTAACTTTAATTATTTTTAAATTACCTATCTATAGTTTAACGTTTTTTTTTTTTGCGTCGTCTACATTTACATGTTAAGTTCATTAATCTACATAAATAATCAACATTGTTGTAGACGGCATAATGTATCTACATTGTACATTGTATCTACATTACAGAATTAAATATCTATAAATATTATAAATATAACAAAACAAAACAAAAAAAACAGTAAAATATTACAAAAAAAAAAAACCAACAAAAAACACATCTTTTTATTTATTTATTGTATAATTTTTTTCTAGTTGTGGTCCAGTTTTTCAGTTTGTCTCAGTTTCCTTTTTTACGAGCTCAAGTAGAATCCAATGCCCGACGTTCCATTGCAAACGATCTCGATCGATGTGTGTTTTGGGTCGAACGCTTTTAATGTGATGCATACATAGTATGTATCCGTATTTATATACACGAGATGAGCCCAAATTCCAGTCTACCTAAATCAGAATTCTATATAAATGGTGATTTTAATACCCATAAAGGTAAGGGTTATCTGCAAGAGTAATAAGTGTAAACCACACGAAACAATCCCAAAAATCAAATACAAAATATACTCACAAGCAAAGGCAAAAAACAAAAGTGAAATGCGTGTGAGAACAATTATATAGACATTTATACGATACATACTAACTTAAATATACTTTAATTACAAAAAGAAAATAAAATCTAAAAGAAGTTAAATGAATACTACCTCAGCTTTGAATATTTCTATAGAAATATAATTAAATGTTCTTGAATGGCGACAAAAAAAAAAAACGAAAATAAGAAAATTGCAAACAAGTTTTAGAGCTGCATTTATATACTAGTTACAATACAATTTATACTAAGTGTACGTTTTGCATATTCCTATATAATTAAATAAACATAAAAGCAAAATGGGTCATTTAACAAAACAAAATACATATGTATTTAAATCTGCATATGAACGAAAAAACCAAAACGAAAATAAATTCATATTATATACACTTACATACATAAAAAAAACGAAACGAAAAGAAAACAAAAGAAAAGAAAAACAAATAATAATAATTTTGCGTCCATTTTTGTTGTTTTCTATACTAAGAAAAAAAACCTATAAAATCATATTTAATTACATATATAATTGTTTAAATTGTGAACGTAACCAAATTGAAAATAATCAAGTGCAACAGCAGCCAAATCCAAAATGTTTTACGGGTGATGAATCCAGCATACATCCCTACATTCATAACTACATGCATATGCCTATACTAATTACTTACATACATATATCAGCTCTATGTTTGTTTCCTATCTGACATTTAAACAAAAGTATAAATGGAAAACTACTCAAAAAGTTCTGCAAAAAAATCCCAAAAAAAGAAAAGAAAAAAAAAACATATTAAAACCATAAGAAAGCTTTCTCAGTGTCAGTTGTATCATAGTTTAGATTAAAAAGCAAACTACATATTAAAGAATATTTACAGGAAATTAACCTTTATTTGCAAAACCTGTGTTAACATGCATAAATACTTTCATTCCTATAAAAAAAGGTGTCCAAATAAAAAGTTTCTGGCCAGTCCCAAGGGTCTGCTTATATGGCAACAAAATAAGTATGCATACATACATTGTGTATATTTAGTTTAAGCAATTTTACTTTTCGGTGTAATTTAATGTTAAATGCTAGAGAAAATGTGAAAACCCAACACAACACAACATACTACTACTTACATATGTACACCAATACACTCAATAAATACAACACCCACAATTACATTACCGTACATGAAACCAAATCAACCCATTATTGAATATCCCAGCATCGAGCTAATACCAAGCCCAGCTAATATGTTAAAAATAAAAAAAAATAAAATTTTGTGAACATGTGAAAAAAGAAATCGAAAAGAAATTTACTCAATAAATGATTTTTCGTATAAATACACCGCTCCATTGTGCTGTCCTTATTATTCTCATGACCACGACTTAATCCTGATACATTGTAGCACTAAGCACAATACAAAACATAAAGGCGTCAAATCGACATAAAGTTGACTACAAAACAAGTAAGAATGCTGAAGTCGAGAGCTCAAATATGATATACTTTATTGGCAGATTTTTCTAGAAAAAGTTTTGCGCCCGAATGTCAGCAGGCTAACTCATTTCTTATAGCAAGCACAGTCACTGAAAAAAAAAAAAACCATTGGATATACAAGAAATTATATATATAAATGGGGGGTTTCTGTACTGCGACCTATTAGATCTATTGTGCACAAAACCCACTCTGAATGTTACTATAAATACCCTGTTCGGATAGGTTTTTAGTCTACAATTTCCCGTCAGTAGACCGACAAGTATCCTTACCATGTTTTTATTATAGTAAAATTACTTTTTTAAATCGTTTAAGATTATAGCCGCCCAGAAGATATTTGTCCTGTCGGAGTCCTGGCGCCTCTTCCCAGCTCCTTTGACTTTCTTCGTTTAGTTGAAGCCGTATTGTCTGATTTTCTATTCCACAAAACGGTTCTGGCCCTGTTAGGGTCCTATTCCAGTTCTCGACTGCTTCGTTCCCTAGATGACCTCCCCCGTCTAGGGCTCGGTCCTTCAAATGTCTTGCGATATACTTCGCAGAGATCCGCATTACGTGGGTCGCCATTTGCCTGAGCCCACCCTAGTAGACTGGGCTAGTAATTAGCCCAGGCCCCCAGATAGGCTGACTCTCGGTCCGAGTGATACCTCAGTCTGGCGCGGAGCGAGATGTGGGGATAGGGAAGGGTAGGCACAGTGTAGCGGGGAGATTGGAATTTTGGGAGGCGACACAAACGCCTTGTCAGTACGATTGACTTTATCGCTGTTTGTCCAGGACTGTTTATTTACGATAACTGGCACTGAAGAGTAAAAAAAACAGTTGAGCGCATATTTTGCTATCGGGAATCGAAATATATCGATAATCGTGAAACGGAGGCATTTATCGATAAAATAATGCATACTTGATCGGCACCGGATATACGAGAACTTATATTCCTATATTCGGACGGACGGACCCTGAGCAAGAATATAAATACTTAAGTCGGAGATGCTATTCTCCCTGTTACGAACATTTGCACAAAACCAATATACCCATTTTACTCATTTTTAATGGGTTCAGGGTGTAAAAGCATCTGTGGCCCAGCCCTTTATGGCTATGCTTCCGAACAGGTAATGAATTATTATATATGTGCGAAAGTAGCAGCAATATTGCAGGTGGCTCGCATTCTTTTCTATCTATCCTTTCATTCAAAGAATTTCAATTGCTTAGTTTTTGGGCCCGATGTGTAAAGTTTTCTAACGTGGGGTGGTCTGACTGTGAACAATTTTGTGTACGCAAATAGCAAAATGTATGGTAAAAATCGAAAACAGGATATTATTGTCGCGACATACGAATTTGGGTTTTAAATTAATTCTGCATTTTCTTTAAATATATATTTAGCAGATCGAAACTAACACTTCAATTCCCACTATTTTTTATTTTTTAAAAGTAGACCAAATGTTTAACAGGGTATTCATCGCAACATCGACTCCAGTGATTGTGCCTTGCATTTAAGTGCGATTTGTTAACTGACTGATACAGTTTTCCCACTGAGCTTCATCAAAAAATCTCACTAATTTCATTTATGAAATGGGCGTATTTGATGTTTCGATAATGGAATTTGAAATTATTAGATTTTGTTTAATAAATATATACTAATATTTGTCAAAACTATGATAAATATAACACAAGTTGCGCCGGTGTTAAAAAAGTCAATTAAACATCAAAGCTGCCTCTACTTTTATCGATATTCAAGTGCAATACTTGCGCGCCAAATTTAACTGGCGATACTCAAAATACTCTTATCGATAGTATCGCACACATCATTTACTGGTTCCGTTAGAAAATCCAAATTGGCAAAAAAAAGAATACTTTTAAACTGCACATAAATTAAATAATGGCTAGTTTTTTTTTTAAGTCGCTGTTTTGTGTTGCAGTAAAAAAGGGGCTCTCGAATTTGAAAAACTATGAATTTGCATCAGTTTTTGCAAAACAGGCACATTGAAATGTATGCATCCACTAAATTCATTAATTATAATTGAAAAACTTTTATTACATAATAGGAAATGCGGCAGTGGTTATAAATATTTGTTGGCACGTTGTAGAACTTGACGGCGTCGCTGTTCGCTCGTTTGGCTGACATTTAGAAGGCGATCCGTGCGATCCATTATGGCAATGAAATCAGAGTCAGCGGATGAACTGAGACGCAGCCGCTTGTTGGCCGGCAGCGTTGGCTCATTCCCAGCTGGTTGGAATTGGTCTCGTTGATAATCTGCGGATGTTCCGTTCTGGGCGTTGTAGTGACGATCTAAGCGATATGTTGTCCGCAACTGATTGTCCAGTTGGTCCAGCGACTGTTTTAAAATGTTTAACGTTCTGCACTCGATGGGATGCTTCTGAGAGTTGTCAAGCGCGGTCTGCGCCTGAACCAGCACGTCCTCAAATATGTATGGCTCCGTTGCCGCCGCTTCCTCCTGCTCCTGCTCCTGCACCTGCTGATGCTGCTGCTCGTGTTCTGTTGCGGCATCTTCTGGATGGAGCTCGTAATGCCAATGATTTCCAAAGGAGCTTTGCATGGTGTCGCGCCTGTAGACAATGGCAGCTGGCAGGGCAGATTCGTTGCGACGCAGCACAAAGAGTAAGCGTTCCCTGGCAAAGTTCTCCACAATGTCCAGATAGTTAACACTGCCCGCTTTCAACTGCAGCTCCAACGTTTGTGCTCCACTCAATGCAATCGCCTCCACGAACGACTCCTTGGCACTCAGCTGGGCATAGTTGAGCAGCCATTCGCAAATCTGATGATGATGCTGCTGCGGCGGCAGTGGCAACATTGGCGGTAACTTCGCCTGCTCCAGCAGCTGGACAATCTGTGCACGTTTCTCCGGCAACTGCCAGCCGTCGATGAAATACTCGAGTCGACAATCCGCAGCTGTTGATCGTGGTTCTACAAAGCAGCGCAACTCATGCGGCAGCTGCGGCAGCTCAACCAGCCGCTCGCTGGCCACCAGCTGCAGGCGACGCACTGCCTCATTGTACAACTGCGCACAGAACTGCGGTGACTGCGCACAGTGCCGTCCAAACGCCGCATCCTGTTGACATGCATAGCGCAGCCTGCAATAGATCTCATCGCCCAAATGATGCAGCAGCCATTCGTGCAACGGCGCCTGCTGCAACGTGCCGCGACTCCGATGCGGCTGCTTAGCCAAAAACTGAACACTGCATTGCAGAAGCGCCACCAATTGCAGCTTCTCTTTGCCACGTGCCACCGTTTCGGTATTGTAGATGCGATAGGAGCGTAGGGTGTCCAAGTGCAATTGCTTCGCCAGCTGGTGGTTCTGCGTCATCTCTTCCTGCTGCTGGACAATGACTGTCACATAGCCGCAGCCACTGTTGCTGCATAAATGTTGCAATCTTTGCCGTGCCTCCTCCAACTGTTTGGCAGCCACAAACAAAATGATGCCATCTGCATTAGCCAGCTGCTGCTGTTGTTGCTGCTGCTGTTGCATGCCCTTCAGTTTGTGGACGCAGAGAGCCACACCGTTGGCGAGTCCGTGTATATAGCACTCATTATAGCCGGTTGCTGGGGCATCGCTCTGCGCCGACTGCCGCAGCAGACCGCGATCCAGGGCGTGCTCGACGACGAGGCCAAAGCTGCCCTCGGGCAGCGAGAGTAGCAGCTTGAAATAGTGGCGCTGCTCGCACTGCTCCTGTTGCTGCAGTGTACGCGCCAATAACTCCCACAGATCCAGCTTGAGGTAGCACTGATCGTCCATACCCGCCAGCAGTCGGCTAAAGTCGCACGATTCGCCCTGACGATAGCGACGCATCAACCGCAACGGCTCCTCCAATTCTCTGGCATCCATCAGTTTTTCTGACTGCACGGCATTAAAGCTAAGAGGCAGACACGCAACGAGGGCATCCTTGTGTTGTTGGACTCGTCGATAGCTGCTCCAGCGTTGCCAATAGTGACGCATCAGTTGCAGCTCATAATTGGTGTGGATCACTAGCTGGACAAGCTCAGCGATTTCCTGGTCCAATTGCGTCTCGTAGAGATCATTTGTGGTATTGTGCAGCTCCCATTCCTGTCGGCATATGCCCTCCACAAACTGATCGATGTCCTCGCCAAACAGCTCATCGCTGAGCTCCACCAGCTCCAATTGGCGGCTCTTTAGTTGCTGGCGTTTAGCCTCAGCTGCGGCTGCAACCGCTGCGGCCTCTGCTGCTGCTGTTGCTCCTGCTGTTGCTGCGTCCGCCTCTTGCTGCCGCACCTGCTCCTCCCTGGCCAGCTGCTCGCGCATTTCCTCCTTTTTGGCCAGCAGCTGCTTGAGCTGACGCTCCTGGCGAATACGTTTCGCCTGTGCCTCCTTTGCCTTCAGCAGCTCCATCAGCTCCAGTTCGCGCTGCTTGGCCGCCGCAATTGCTTGCTGCAATGTAGCCAGTTTGGCATCCTCGGCGGCCTTTTGCTGACGCAATTGGTTCGCGTCAGGCGACGTCTTGGCTGTGCCGAAACTCCGTACACCGGCCTTTGGCCCTAAGCCACCAGTGCCCGGAGCAGGCGGCATAAACATGAACCCAGTTCTGTTCGTCTGCGCTGGCTGCAACTGTAGCTGTTGTGCCTGCTGCGCTGGCAGTGTCGGCGGCGGACTTGTTGCTTTCATCCTGGGCAAACTTGGCGCCGAGAGCAGTGGCACCTTGAACAGATTATCCATTTGTAAGGGTGTTGCTATTGCTGTGGCTGTTTGCTTGTCACCGTTCATTGTGGCTTCATCATTGTACGTCTGCGCCACCTCCTCCTCCTCCAGTGCACCACCATTGTCCAGTTGATCCCGGGCAGACCAGGCGCTGTTCTTCAGATAGCCCTGCCCATTGAAGCTGTTGTGCGGCCGATAATTTAAGTAAAGATCTTTCGGCGGCAACGGTTCCCCGCAGATGCATTCGCCTACGCTCTGCTGACGCTTCGCTTCCACCAGCTGAATGCAATATAGAAAGAGATAGTCAAATGGTGCGAAAGAGATCGAGATATAGAAAAAAATATGTATGTTTTGATCTGCATTTTAAAGTAATCTAATATGAAATTTTTACATTTTGCTAACTAAAGTTTCTTAATTATATTATTTAAAATTTATCTAAAATTCATAATTGAATTGAATATTGTCTTTTCTTGAATCGGTAGGAGCTTTTTTACAGAAGTTTGAGTTTGATTTATTTCCTTGATCTTAGTTGATAGCCCAGTTAACTCATTGTTGTAATAAAACAAATAATACTATTTGCAAACAAAATCAAAAGAGAGAAATGAAAGTTTTCTTCATTTTATGCAGCTCAATGTGGACTGTTAAGAAAGAAATCTTTTCCATTCCGATGAAGTCATTTGGATCATGGTTAAATGGTTATTAGATGGTTTGTTAATTGACACTCACTTCGATCTCTCGGCGCAGCTTGTAATGCTCCAGCGAGTGGATGCGAGTGAGTTCGACACGATCCATCTGGTTGACATTGAGACCGCAGTAGCCGGCAAATTCGGCTGCCTCGGCGTCAGTGGGGAAGAGCAGCATTTGGCGTATATAGCTGACTGGCAGCGAGGAAAATTCATATTTGCGCGGTGCCCGATAAGCTTGGACGAGACGATGCAGAGCGAGAACGCGCAGGCGCAGAAAGTATGTGATCAGGATGCAGGCACTCAAGTAGCTCGTCTCCGGCTCACGCAGCAGCTGAAAGAAGCGCACAAAATTCGTATCGTGCAGGGCCAAATAGAATTGAATGGCACGTCTGACTTGTGGACAGCTCTGCAGCTCAACCGGCAGCTGGCCTATGTCCCACAGGAAGTTCGCATCCGCCAGATTGAGCAGCACAATATAGCCGCGAAACTCGGCTTCACGCGGACACTGGACGCCCTTGAGTCGCAGATCATGGTACATGTATTTGAGCGTTTGCAAGCATTTCGTTAGATTCTCGACATTGATTTTGGTATCGAAGACGCTGGGATCCTCGGCCACCAGGCGTGCCGCACAATGAATGTGAAAGCGGGCACACTGCTCCACCAGCTTGACGGCGCCCAAGGAGCACAGCTCCTGTTGTGTAATCTCCTTGCGTATGGAGCGTAAGCGATCCCAAACGAAATGAAACCAATCGCCCAAATGCGTATCATGTCGCTCACTGATGTCCATTATCTCATGCATTAGATAGCTCATAGTCATGTGCAGCGCCGGCTCGGCGCGCAGCTCGTGAGGCAGCGGAGTCTCCTGATCGGCGCTGCTGCGCGAATATTGCTTGACTGCCAGCTCATGCGATATTAGTTCATCGGAGTTGGGCTGCAGCTCATAGACGGCAACCTGGCGCTGAAATTCGCGCAGCACCCGCTCCTTTTCGGGGCACATGTCCAGGCAGTGGCCCTGTAATCGCTGCTGGACATGCGTTACCGATGTGCCGCGTCGCTGATTCAGGCGCATCAGCTTGTCTCGTGCATCGAGAATGCGATATTTCTCCTCGCTGGTGTGCGCTGGCTTGCGCATCACTGCCTCCAGTTCCTGTCTGGCTTGCTTCTGATGTATTTCCCGTTCACGATCTCCAGCTTTTTCCCACTCTCCATTGCCGAGTGGCGTTCCTGCTGCGGCTGCGGCTGCACTGCCTCTGTAGACAGCTGCTGATTTCGTAACGTTACCGATGGGTTGGTTTCCGAGTGGATATTCATTGCGCCAGGCGCCAGTCAATACACTAAGCTCAGCCTGCACATCGGGATCGACCCACTCCTCGGTCTTCTGTGCCGGTGAACTCTCCATTTCCGCATAGCTCATTTCGAATTTATGCCCGTTGTAGATGCCGCCCTCGCGCAGTGCCACCTCTGCCTCCGATTCGCTGGCATAGCTAACAGTGCAGGTCATGCGGCGCGGACGCAGCACAAAATTAACCAAAACGCCAAAGCGACCGAAATGCGATCGCGCCACAAATTTGTCGAGAAAAAGTTCGGGTATATTTGTGCATCTGCAAAATGACGAAAGAATTTATAAGCGCATGATGCATCCACATTTACAAGTTGAGTACTTACAGCAGTGTCTTGTAGTTGTAATCCCCCTTCGAATGAGTCTCCGCCATTCCAGTTATTGTTGTTGTTGTTGTTGCCACCGGTATTTGTATTACTTATGAGTGCAGTGGGTTGCACGTGGTTGCACGTTGTGCGTACTTTGATTTATTTCATATTCAGCGTTCGCTCTTTTCGTATTCGTATATTTCGTATATTTATTACCTTTAATTTAGTCCAGCAACATCTGTTTATATATCGTGCTGTTAAAACAAAAGGTTGCCACACTGCCTGAAAAAATGTACAATTACTACAAACTACATTTATCTTATTTAAATGATCTACATTTACAGCTTAGCTGGAAGATGTTAGACTACTTACTTGGTATTTTATCGGCTTTTGATAATGTTGCCATATATTTTCCAATAATATAAATCGAGTAATTTAAAGTATATTCGATAATGTTTTCAATATGGCCACCTTCAAAAGTCAGTCCTTGTTTGATTTAAACGGAATAAAAAAACCGAAAAAGTGGTATAAGTAGTAGTGGTATATTAAAGCAAATGAATTTCATTTCAATGTAAAGAATAATAATGTGAAATTTTGGAAATGGGAAATAAATTAATTGTTTAAATAGCGGATTTCTCGAAAAGCATGTCTTTAATGGGCGCAAATAAATTAGATAAAGAAAACCTTCAATATATTACTAATAAGCAGCTTAAAATTCAGCAACTATTTTGTACAAGACCCAGAGTTTCATATTCATTTGTTAAAAGTGTTGGAACTGTTTGAAATTTAAACAATGTCAAATGAACATATCAAAAATTAAATTTAATTAAATTAGTAATTTTACGATGTTTCTTGCAAACTATCGATATTTTTTAAATAACTCATGCCATGTCCGATAAGTCGAGCCAATGGTAAATCGTTGTTCACAGTCATCGGTAGTTGTTGTTAGCATTTAACGCGAAGACAGCGTTCGCAACGCAGCGCTATGTTCAACGCCAATAAATTTGGTTTTTTTTTTTGCTTTTTTGTTTTTGAAATAAAACGTTAAGACCTACTAAACGATAAATGTGTAGAATCGTGAGCGAATCAATTGCAAATGCACATATAACATAGGTGCAAGAAAAACAAAAGATAAAGATAAAAGTTGAAAGCAAAGCGACGCTAGCTTATAAAAGCGAAGATAACCACGAAACGACATTGCGACTAGAAATGATCGAACAGAATATGTGTGCCACCACCAGTTGGAAGAACAAATAAATAAGAGACATTTTAACTCTTTAATAAAATCAAAACGCGGCTAAAACGCAAATTAAGCGAACAATTTTTTTTTATTTTTTTTTCTTTGTAGTGAAAACAAATAACTGAAATTGCCGTTGCAGTTTTGGGGTGCAGCTTGTGTTGTGTGTTATTATTGTTGTCTAACGTGTTTTTTTTTTGCGTTTCCGATGATCTTGGCCTGTTGTGTGTGTTGCGTGTATTGTTGTAACTTGTTTTTCGTATGACGGCTGCGCGTGTGATTCATACAACAACAGTTACAAAGCAAATGCAGGGAAATATGGTAAATAAACAAAACAGCGAACAAAAGCAACGCAAGTAGCAACTAATAAAGGGCTAGAGCGAGATCGAAGTTCGTGTGACGAGCGGCTTCTGCATTAAGAGCGCGATAAAAGACAAAAACAAAGTATAACTATAAAAAACGTTTTTTTTTTATATATCTACTCGAGTGTGTACAGCAGCTGTCAAGTGCGTAGCCGCAGCGGTAGTCCTTTAAGCGTGTGTACTGTGTGCCATCTCGTTTCCACCAATGCTGCACGGCCAGCTAGATGAATAGCAACGCACGCACACATACAAACACACACACAGGAATGCAGCTGCAGAGGAGCAGATGAATAGAAAATATGATGCCAAAGCCAAATGCAACAGCAACAACAGCAGTAACCGAAAAGCATAAAATGTATCCACATTAACAATAATAATACATATGCCTCCCTCTAAAGTGTATTGTTATTAATACAAATAACGAATGTAATTAAGAAAAGTTATCAAAAGTGTGTTATCATCGTTGAACTATGAAGGTTACTGTTTGTTTCGGCGATCTTCGCATTTTGGTGCCCTGCGGCCCTGGTGAGCTTCTCGTGCGGGATTTGATCAGCGAGGCGACGCGACGCTACAAAAAGGCAGCCGGCAAGGTGAGTAACTACCCCCGTACACCCTCCTCACCCGCTCAAACACCCCTACACGACTATGTATTTTCATCCCCTTGTTGATCGCGCAACGGAAATGCTGCACTTGAGTGTCAGTTGTTTATAATTACAAAACAAAAACCCAAAAAGAAGCCAAAGAGAATAGTTGTTCTTGTTGTGTGTGTTTGTCTCTGTGTTTGTCTCTGTGTTTGTCTCTGTGTTTGTGTGTGATGTAATTATTATCGGCCTGGAAAAATGATTTTAGAGGAGACCGGAATGGAATGTGTGTGCGGCTAGGTAAAATATTTGAATAATGATAAGCGGCGTTCCAATATAAAAAGCGTTACTCCTAAAAAATGGTTGGCTTGCAAATGATTTCAAATACAAACATGTTGGAAATGATATATTTCGAGGATTCGAGTCGCACAGTTGATACTCTTTTTGGTCTGGAGTACGAAACAAACAAAACGAGTAGAAAAAAATAACTGGAACCGACAATAAACTTTATAAATACACTTTTTTAACTGTTCGCTTCCATCTTGTTATAAATATTTTAGAACGTTGTGTATTGAATGTAAGAAACCTTTTTTTTAGTAAGAAGAAAGAGTATAAGAAAGAAGACACAAATGTATGTAAATGCTCAAGAAAAGATAACAACAACAAACAAAATCAAAAAACGAACTAAGACACACAGAATACAAATGAAAAATGCAAGAACAACCAGAAGTAAATAAATACCTTTACGACATAAAGACGACGGAGAGGACGGGAGGAAAGGCAGTGGCTCGCATTTTGAACTCATGTGAACCCGATTCCGAGAAGAGAGCAGCTCATAATTTCTCAACTTCTCAGGCTACAAGTTGGGGGCCCCAGCAACTCCCTTCTGGCATAGACGGTACAGAGGGACAGGTACGCTGTAATTCCTAAGAATGAGAACCAGACAAATCGTATAGTTGGTGTAGGTCTCTTCTGATTCCGGGCGGCACCCATGCACTTCCAGCACTTGTAATTAATCAAAAAGAACAACAAAAACAATGAATAAAAAAGAAAACCCGAATATCAGACTAAGCCCTAAAAAGAAATATGCCACCACCAATATGTTAATCAAGTTCATCATTAAAATGATAATGGCTTTGGAGCTGATTAAGTCATTATAATTATTTGGTGGTTTGTTTTGTTTTTTTTTTTTCTTTTTGTGTTTCCGGTTAAGAAATTGTTTAGATATGTGCTGCATATCTGTGTGCAACGTGAGAATTTGACAGACAACTTGCTTCACTCTCAATTGTTTGCTGTGGCAGAAACTGTGTCACCTGCAAATTCTGCGAAGCTCTAAAAAATAGATAACGCTTTCCATTTCGCGATCGCGTGTGTATACATATAGATATATAAAGGTGTGTGTGTGTGTGTGTTTGAGTGAGACCCAGACCCAGACCCAGACCCAGACCCAACTGCTATAAGTACTAATCTATCTATCTATCGCTCTACAGCTCCGCTGCGAACTTGCTAATTATGCAATTTAATGCTTCAACGGCACATAAATTGCTGCAACATCAGCAAAAAAAACATTGAAGAAAAAATGGCTTTTGGCCTTGCACACCGAAGTCCAATTGCTCTTTCCTAACTTTACTTTATAAATAAATTCTGTCGATGAGCACAATTTGATATAGTAATTTGCATATACAGGTATATATAGCTATATGGCCTGGTCTTCGGAAATGCGTTGCACACTTAACGATAAATCAATAATAGCCCGTGCAAGTGTATGCAGAGTATTAACAAAAAACTCTGGCTCTGATTTCAAATTCTTGCACATGGTCCGATGATAGCCGTAAGCAAAAGTTTCTCTCCCCTTTCCTTGTTACCAACGGATTCGCTTTCAAAGCTAATATTTGATTTATTTTGTTGTTCATAATCCACTTAATAGATGTTTATCTCGCTCTTCACATGAGCAACTTATCCAACTGTATACATATATATATATATACACATATATACCTGAGAATATATATATATATATATATATAGTAACCGGGCCAATAATTGTGTTGGAATTGCACTGAAATGTGCTATGCAACGAGTTGCACCTACAACGCGTTAACATTACAATACTAAAGCATTTTTTTACTGGGTTAAGTAAATGCTTTTAAAGTCAAGAGAATCTTATAAAAGAAATACTGTTTCTTTAAAGAATTATTCCTGGCTAAATTGCCAACTTATATAATCAATTGCAGTAATTTTTAAATCAATTTGCCTCTGTTAGGATTGTATCTGTGTGTTCTGTGGGCGTTTTTATCGCCTTATCGCCAATGCTCAAAGGGGAAACTGGTCAGTTTTTCAACTGGTAACTGGGCGTGCTATTTTTGTGTATATATATATATTTTTTTTTTTTTTTTTTTTATTCGTGAGTTTTGTTTGTTTTAATTTGGTTTTCGGCACAAAGCGCGAACAGAGAAGCATTTGGGTAATGGCAGCGGCAGCTGAGAAAAAAAAGATTCATTGAGCATTCAGTTCTCGTTGTTGCTGGTGTTGTTGTGAATTCTTTTGCGAAAAAACCTGTTTTTGGCAATTTGTAAATAATTTCGTCATGACAAACGAAGACAGCAGGAGAGAAATATTCAATGGAGCTGTTGCTGAATGCTGGCGCAAAAATACTTTTGCCAGTTAAATATTCAAAAAATGCGCGCATTTTAAGTGCGCTCTAATTGGGCGCCACAATCCATAATTCACGTGAAATAACTCAGCACCTGTTCAGAGCACAATTTAAAAATAAATGAATGCTTATATATATAGATATATAAATATTTTTATATGTTATTAGAACAATATTTGTAAATGTGTCAAGGAATTTGAACTGGGGGTATCTCTCAAGTATTGTCATAAGGAGATCAAGTAAAATTTTACGGGGCTTACACGCGTTGCAAGGTGTAGACGCAGTTTTGTTGATAATTGGTTGATATTGGTTGGCCATCGGCTTCTATAAAGATAAACAATTTCAAGTACATAACCGGAAATCCAAACAGGTTTTTGCGCTCAGCAGCAGCCACAGCCGCAGCAGCAGCAGCCGCAGCAGCAGCAGCCGCAGCAGCCGCAGCAGCAGCAGCCGCAGCAGTAGTCAGCAGTTTCCCCTTTGCCACCCGATGTCTAGTCCCTCATCGCAGCTAGCAAGGCAGCAGTGTAAGCCAAGTCAAAGCATTGTGCAGAATGCACACACATTTTAATAATTGTAGCATAAGTTTAAGTATAATTTTAGTCCCCCTAACTAGCCCAATCATAAGCTGACTTAACTTTATTTGGTAGTTGAGTTCATTTTTATACTACCTGAACATTTTAAGGGGCTTCTTACGCATTTTCCAAGTTTTCCAAACGAATGTGCGAAACCTTTTTTCTCAAATCGCTACAAGGCTTTTCTTGTTGTTAACCTCAAAATTCCATAGCGTTTGGCTTAGAATGCAAGCCAATTATAGCTATGGGTCTAATACCATAATAGATCGCCCCTCTGCCCCAAAAACTCCCCCCTACCTCGGTGCAATGCAACAGAATGGGAACGCAAGAAATATATATATATATATATATATATATTTATGAACACGTTAAAGCGTTGAAATCAATTGATTTGCGTGACTAAATAATACTCTGGACTATACAAAATTTGTTAAGCTTGCACATGACATTAAAATATGGTAATAAGAAACACTCTGTCCATAAAACACAAATTCGTAGAATATGTGCACTGAAATGGAAATGCATTTTACAACCCAAGTGACACACGAGCTGAGTGTATCCCACTCAATTGTTTCTAGGGTATAAAAATCAATTGCGTTTTAATTTTTGCGCCCACCTTGACGGAATAGTCAGGCGACTATTGAGCTTGGCTAGTTGGTACACCTTATGAGGGTTGTCTGCGTTTTGTTGTGTTGCCATGACAACAGCCACAACATATGGCATATATATATATGTATATATATATACATTCAATTATATAAGTATAAGACTGCGTCATCACAGATTAAGGGGCGTCGAATGCTGCCAATACAATTGTCGTGTAATCTACTACCTAGATACTCATACCCGTACATTTATTCATATCTACGTATCTGTATGCATGTAAATCATAATGATTGCATTGTTGTGCCTCAGCTTGTGGGCTGCCTCGGCTCGCCTCGCCTTGCCTTTCCCCATGCCTTGGCTTGGCTTGAAGCTTGGCTTGATTCACGCGCTTGACCAAATTAGGCGCGAAATTCAATTGAATTATTGTCTCCATTCTCCAGTCTTAACTCTCCTCCAATCGTTGTCCGAGTCTCAGCATTAAGTTAGCTGCTATTTTTTTTTTCGGGTGCTTTGTAATTGAAAATAATTTCCAACATCAATTTGCACGCCCACAAAACACGTCATCACAATTTCTATTTGTATCCAATTGCAACGCCTACAATCGAAAACTGGACAATTCGACTGTTTTCTACTGCAATGCATTCGTCATGCACATAAATCGAGTCTTAACTATTGATTATTTCCAAAGACTTCTATAAACACTTGTTCAGAAATAATTGATATTGATTGATTTCACATAAACCAACTTTGTTGCACTTAAGCTGTAATTAAGACTTGAGATCACATTTTCCAATAAACAATACACATTTAGAAATGGGAAATATATTTGTTCTTCATTGGAAAACACGCTATATATATATATTGCATTTATTTTATTTTTTTATATCACAAATCAGCTTAGTTTTATAATCAAATATTTATATTTTATAAGTTGTGACTTTTAACCCCATTCAAATTATTTGTTGTCTGCCCTTACAATTTTATTCCGAATTATTGATGAAAATATTTAAAACCCTTTGAAGTATATATATATATATATCAGGCATTCGTTTTATGTTGAAAATGTTTTTCTTTCATTTAACAGATTCGCAAGACCATCGAAATTGGTTTTATATTTTAACTGTTGTTGGAAAAACATAGAAATTAGTTATTCGATGTTATTTGGCACAGGCTGTTTATTCCAAAATATGTTTGCTACTCCATCAAACTGCATTTGGCTTTCGGTAGCTGATTGTGGGTATTTGTACCGTATTTTCCTGCTTCTTGCCACACAACTGCACGACGCCTCGTTTTTCATTTGTTTTTTTTTTTTTGGTTGTTGCTACACCCGCCGCAGGGGGAGAATCAAATGGATTCCTAGGCTGGGTGTATTGGTTTCTGGTCTCACCGGTCTCCGGTACTCGGTCTCTGGACTCTTTAGGCCTTTGGTATCTTCTACAATTACAATACTTTTATTGCCGCACTAATTGAGTATCTATTTTGGTCACGCACGTGTGTCCCTTGTCTACCTTCTGACTTTGTTTTCGTTTCGTGTTGATTTGTTTTGTTGGGTGTGTTTGTTGTGTCTGTTGTATTCAAAAGAAAAGTTGAGTAAATGTTTGAGTAAAGTATATATATTCGAGTATTATATGCATTTATTCACGTCAGCTTATTTGTTTTGTATTATTTTTCACTCTATGCGAATCATTGTTTTGATTTGTGCATACGATTTTCTGAAATGTGTGTATTTCAATACAGGGTATCTGCCAGTCAATCGTTAAGCCAGCAGGGAAATCTATCTTTGTTTGTTATGCGTTGCCGCAATGCGACTTCAGAGCGATGTGTGTGCGCGTGTGTGTGCGTGTGTTTTTGGTGCAGGATTCGAATTGGGTTTCGGAGTCGACATCGAGTGCCTGACACCTTAATTAAACGAATTTCTTGCCCGGCAACTGAAACGTGGCATAGAACTGCACCCATTGTTGCCCTCTGCATGCCAGGCGCCGTAACAGTTCTTCTTTTGCTGCTACCGATTGTTGCTTTTGTTGCATGCAGCGCTGCCCAAATAACCACGACAGCGACAACAACAACAGCAACAACAATGCGTTCCCCTGGCAATATATCATTAAAATATAACAAATAAATTTGTCTTCTCTACTCTTCTCTTTATTTTTTAATTTGTACTCATACACAGCTCATTTCCCCCCCCCCTTCCCCACACACACACACACACATACCATTAGGCATAGGTGCCGCTTTTATCCCCAAACGCTGACGCACCCATTGTAATAACAATAACAAGAACAATAACAAATAGCAGCAACAATAACTGCAATATTTTGTATTATCATCATTCTAATTAATTTGTACACTTTGCTCGCTGAGGTTCGGTCTCCATTTAAGTCAACTGACGACAGTTGTGTGTGGTTGGATTTTTACCTATGCACCGAGTTCAAGGTGAATATATATATATAAATATATATATATATGTTATGTATATGTTTAGTAACTCTATTCCCCCATTTCGTTGCCTGCTGAACCCCCTTTCTGCTGTTCTGCTCTCTGCTCTTCTTCTTTGGCTATGCATCGTTGGCTCGACCTTTTGCCATTGGTGACATGCTCCATTGATGAGCATTGGGTCAAGTGCAAAATGAAATGATTATAATTCTGTCAGGTTTAATATATATTTATATATTCTCAATTTTGTAGCCTTAACTAAGGTGATTAAGTGTAGAGATTTTAAGTTATTTATATAAATGATATGTGTTTTTTGAGTTAAACACTTAAAGACAATGTCTCGGAACTTTTTCACATTCTATAATAGTCTAAATTGTTATATATGAATATTCAATTTATATTTGCTATAATTTTAAAGAAAGATTTTGACTGACCTTCGCAATAATTAATTGTACAGCAAAATTTCATCATGAAGTTATTCGAAATGAGGTTCCGTTTTTTTTTTCTCGACACATCTAAAACATCTTAGAATTATCTCCAGAATTTATATTTATCTAACGTTCCCTAATTCGATAAGATAAGGATGTTATTCTATTTCCAGCCTCGACTCAAATACCCAAATGATTTGGTTAACACATAAACATTATTTGTCCTACAATTGAAAAATAAACATTTGCTGATCGCTGATAGTCATTATCGGTCACTTACAGCATGATATATATAATGTACATGATTGGAGTGGCTAAATAATCGGATGATCAAATTTACATGACATCAAAATGTAGTTCACGTTTTCCTGGAATTTGATTTGAATTTGATTTCGACTGAGTGAAGTTAACATTTCTACACCTTGTTGTCCGGCCAAATATATATTTGCATATCAGGAATTGTCGTTGCATTGATTTTTGTTTTTTTCGTTCCATTTTTTTAAAAATTTTATTTTTTTGCATTTTATTTTGTTATTATGTTTTTTTGCTTTTATCGCAGAAACGTGCGCGACGTTGCGACTGAATTGTTGCAGCTTCAATATACTGAATACTGAATTTTGCAACTGAGGTTTTGAGTTTCGTTAGCAATTTTGTTACTTTTGCTGCAGCTACTGCTGCTGCTGCAGCTGCAATGCAAACGAATTTTGTGGAATGCGCTTGTGGCAATGTAAGCAATAGTTTTGGCTTGTGGTGGTACCGATACCGACGGAAACTCATCGTCGCCACAGATCCATGCGAACAATTCAAATAACATCAACAACGACAACAGCTAAAATCATTTTGAGCGTTGACGTTGTTGTAGTTGGCTCAGTTGACAGTATGTTGACCCAGCCAAACCAAACCTTTCACACAGAAACACTTGCACACAGGCACATTTCAATTGGAGTATCGCCATATCTGGCGTATGCGATCGGTCGGTTCGACTGTAGAGCGTGCACTACCCTTACATAGTAGGTAGTCGAAGTACCACACTCATAGCGTGCCAATTGCTGCGCGCTTACTCATTCAGCCGGTGCTCAGTCACAACAACAACACTACCACACCGAAAGATTCTTTGTCCGCAACGTGTACGTGTCAGAACCGAAGCGTACCGAACAGAACACAGTACATATCAGATCCATAAAACCATCCAGTACAGGTAGAAACCGCAGCGATGCACGCCCCCTGCACTGGTCAGCAATGCAATGCTTATCGGGCATGGGGTGGGAAAAGGGAGGTAGGTGGTAACCCAATTGAACCGATCTACCAAGCGTAACTAAATACAGTCTCTACAAATATGTGCGTATGTCCACCGTCCGCTGAATATAACGGCCATCTTAGGCACGCCAAAGATTACATTGTAGACCGGAGTCGAAACAAAACCCACCTAAAACAGAGTAGAGCAATATTGTTGGTGTAACTGGCATTACTGGTGAAGAAAGTTAGGATAAATAAATAAACAAAAATGTTCTTTATACAATAATTCATCTATCGCTCGATTGTTCCTATGAGAGATATATGATACAGTAGTAAACAGATGAAGAATATACTTTGTATACTTTTTATACAAACTTTACGACTTTACTCAATTCCAGACAAAGTCTGCAATAACAGCAATAAGGAATACACAATTATTCTTCTTTTGGAAATGCACAAGACCGTAAAAGAACAATTGGTAATAATTAAAAAAAAATGCTCTTAATCGTTATACAATTTGTGTAGGTAGCACATACATGAACATAATAAATCAATTAATTTTTTCCATTTTCTAAAAAAAAATAAAAAATAAAAAAAAGTAATGAAAGACGTCAACAAACCATTCAACCAATATTATGGATTTGAGTTCTCACAGCCGTGCCGGAAATGTCAAACGTGTAAGTGTGGAAGGTAGAGGCATACCATTTCTAGTAAATAAGTCATAATCAAAATATCAAAAGATAGTCCAAGAACGATCAAACAATGATCCACAAGCTTTCCGGAAATGCTCGAAACTGAAATGCTATGTTTTCAATCAAAGTTCAAAGACTTGAAACGAATATTTATGACTTTGTTTTATGTATAAAGAGTATTTACGTATTTTATTTCGTCACACAGCAGAACTGAATGTCTTACACACACACACACACACAGAGAGCCAGACAGAGACACAACAGAATAAGCAATTTTTTTATTTATCCAGGTGTTTCCTCTAACGTTAAAAGTTTAATGCATGAATCATTTGCTAAAGCCAACCAACAACAATGTAGCCCATGTTCTTGGAGTGGGAGTGAAAACAAAGGAGAGGGAAATGAACGGAAAGAGAGAGAGAGAGAGAGAGCGAAATTTAGCGAGAGAGCAAGCGGGTCGTTCGTCAGTGTTGCCAAACGACTCCGTTGCAAAGAATGCTGAAGGCCACAAAAGGTCGTAAAATGTTCGGATTTGTATTTTTTTCCAGCCAACAGCGGCTTCGACTGAAGCATCGTCTTACATTAATTTTTAATTTCGTTTATTTTTTTTTTTTCCTTTTATTAAGTTTTCGGTTGATCTTTGCATGGAAGGCATAATAAACTTGTCACGAAATTTGTTTTTTTTTGGGGCATTTGCAGTTCTGAATTTTTTTCATTTCCTGTCTGTTTTTAATGGATTTGTCCCATAAAATATTTATATTTAGCATTTAATTGTAATATTGAAAACATTTTTTTTTTTTAATATTTAAACATTTTTTTTTAGTATTTAAACATATATTTTTTTTAATATTTAAACATTTTTCTACAAATATTTTTTAATGCCTTAAAAAACGCACATTTTTTTATTCATTTAAATAAAGTTGATTTGACCATCAGATTTGCAGGGTATAATGGTTGCAATACATCATTTAATTCAGTTTATATTTAAATTTTATTCGTTTCTGCTCTTGACTTTTTGCGTAGGCGCTGCACGTGTGTAGAGCGAACAGCAGCAGCACCAACAACAACGGCAGAAACAAAAAACAAGAACAACAACGACGATGGCGATGGCGATGATTACACCCCCAACTGGGCTCGAGGGCACGCCCATCCCAAAGACATGGGTAATTGCGCACATGCTAGCCAACTATCAGATTCTAGTTGTTGTTGTTCTCGTGTACGCTTAATTAATAAAATAATACATGCATAAATAAATAATTGAGATTCTCTTTGCTGTTGGCATGTGCAGAACAAAAGACTTAAGCGACAAACTTGAAGCAGCAACTCAACACTGCTAAAAAAAACAACCAGAAAACAGAAGAAGGGCAACTATCACGCCACAGATTACATGCCCCAGCACAGTAAAATCCATTGGCTTACAACTTAATTTTGCTATTAATGTGTTATATATCTTATATATTACATATATATTGGTCCGATAGTTCGATTCTGGCACATGTACAAATTGTGGTTGCCCTGCAAGGGTATAAAAACGTTCGTACTACTGTCGGGCGGGGCGTGGCCGCCGTTGCCGGCTGCTACGTTCCAGTTGAGTACTGCTGAACCTTTCCTATGCAGCCACACACACACACACAGAGACACACACACACCTGCCGAGCGACGACACCCACATAAGCGACGCCTTTGCGTCTTAGCCTTGAAAAAAGCAATCACTGAATGAAAAATCGCTACAACAACAATAAAAAAACAACTATTTATCGCTTGCCTCACATGTGGTGGTTGCCTTGTAAATTCATTTGACATGCGAAATGTGGTTCACTACAAGTGAGCAATAATTACATTTTTGGCGTTTGTCAATTTGTATATCGTATATAGTCCTGTACGACATATGCACAGAGATGAGTGGTCCGTTTTGTGTGGTTTATAAACCGGTTCATGCCGATGCTCTTCCTGCTCCGAATATGCCAAGGTTTTTTTTTTAATTCGATGGGTTCTAAATGTAGAAAGAATAAATTTTATTTTCCAATTTGCTTCCAATGTAATTGAAAATTCTCACTAACACTGGATCGGATATTCAGATATTTGTAATTTAACACCAAGTTTTGGGCAACTTTTTAAATGTCAGCACTAGACGCTTTCATTTAATAATACATTTCCTAGGCATTTGGCAATAAACCGAAAAATGTTTTGGGAATTAAGTGGCTCGTAGCCCCACTGAACTCGCATTTAATTTCACTTCCATTAAGAAGACCTAAAATATATACATGTATCATAAATAAAAGTTAAATTAATTGCTCATATAGAAATTGTTTGTTAGCAAGCTTTTTCCGCTAGCAAACACAAGCACATAAAAAATATGAAAAAGTTGTCATTATTGTTGCTTTATTTTGTTACTGTGTTTGCTGGGCAATTTATATTGTTTGTATACCCAGTAAAGAATCCAAATGTGTAAAAACAAAAGAGCAAATGAAACACATGTGTGAAGTGAGGCAGCTCTCACCAATTTCGATATAAATGGATTAGCGATAAAAATAAATGTCACAATTTCAATTGGCATTATATTGAACAACTATCTTATTACATTTTTGCCTACATACGATGCGATAGAGGGTATCTCTTAGTCGAGCTTTCGACTAGAGTACTCTTTTTTATTTTAATATTATTTCTTTTCATCTTTTTTTTGGCTGTGCTTTGTATTTGTGTTTACTGCTGTTTATGCTTTATGCTCTTCTGCCACAGAGAAACTATTTGAACTCTTACAGCCCTGGTTCAGGGTTAAGTCATTTAAGTTAAAAAATCTTATCAATACAGGAAACACACATTTCTAAGTAATGATATGATTCGATAATAATGATTCGATTTCACAAAGCTTTATATGAATAATTATGTTTTCAGTTTAGTTTGGAGTTTAAAGGAAATCTTGATTACAATGTCGAACCTTATTCATTTCTAGGAATTTCTTTGAAATCTATTGTCGTGGCTTTCCGCTGAAGATTCTCCCCTCTCTCTCTCTTTCTCTCCTTGTCTCTGTCAGATATTGACATTTTCAATTTGTGGTTGAGCCGCTTGTTTTTATTTGGGCTGCTGCTCAGTCGAAACGCTCATAAACTATAAGTTTTTATGATCGTGCCTGCTGTTTGGGCCTTATCCCTGGTTTTGTTCTTGGCCTGTCCTACCTCTAATTTATTTTTAATGAACTGTCGTCCGTCATTCAGGGGTTTTTTTTATGATTCGGGTTCCCAGAAAGAGCGCAAAAGGTTTCAGCTCTACTCTCTCACTTAAAAAAAAAAGATCAATGATTGACATTACATTCTCGTAATCGTATTCGTATACGTTTGCACTCGCACTCGTATTCCCTTCCCTCCCCACCCCCTCCATTCTCATTCATCTTGAATGTTGAACGCGTCCCACTTGTTTTGGGAGCGGGGAGATTTGATTGTTCTGTAAAAAGCTATTGAAATATAAGTGGCAGTTGCCACCATCCTTTGTTATGGGCTGTGAAAGGTTTGCGCTGTTTTCAAGCTAGGGCAGGGCATTTAGCATTTAACGCTTTCTACAGTACAGTGCTCACTCAGCTCAGTGTTCAGCTTTACATCTGATGTCGCACACATAATTGTGAGAATTCACTGCCATATGCTACTCCTTAAGTTGACAAAATTTGCAGTGTTTGTCATTTAGATGATATTCGATACACGCTAAACAGAATCCAGATTATAAAGCTATAATTCTTAAGACAGATGGCTTGTTACTAAGAGAAAATATTGCAGTTGCACATGTGGAATGCACACTGTATGCTATATTCAATTACGGGTATTTTAGCTTTTACTGTGCCGTTCTGCACATTTGTCATGTGGTTAAATATCATTTACTCATCATCTTACTGTTTGTTTTGTCCGTTCTTAAGCGATTTCTTTCTTTCTTGTGACGCTGCTGCTGCCCAACTCTTTCTACTTCTGTATGAACAATAAATTATATTCTTTTGGCGTTATACAGAACAACAACTGGGGGTATTCACTTTGTTCTGGCTCTGGTCTGGCTGCGTCTGATTTGGCGAATCTGAATCCGAAACCGATTTCGAATCCGGTCGCCGCCAGCATTTAATGCCACTGCCTTTGTATAATCTACATATACCCATGTACAAACATATATGTGCACATTTAATGATAATGATAATATTAAAAAAAAAAAATAATCTTGAAAATCATTTTGTCCTGAATGTTTTTTTTTTTTTTTTTTTTTTTTTTTGGCTTTTGTTTGATTTGATTATTGAGGATTTCACTTCATAAACGCATGCAACAAAGTTCGCATGATGAAGATGTAAGTAAAAGCATTTGTAAAGCATTGATTGAGTGATTGATAGCTTGGCTGATAGATTGATTGATTGATTGATTGACTGACTGACTGACTGATTGTCTGTCGGTGTGTATATTTTTAGCTGGTTTGCCTTGAAAACGCAACTCGTTTCCGTCGTTTCCATTGCTGTCGTCTCCGTCACCTGTTGCCATCACTTTCACTCGTGGAACCCGCTCTTTGCATAACTCCCCGGCGTGCACAGCTTTTGCAACTTGAACTTTGTCTGACCCGCAGGCGGAACAAGCGCCGCTAGGCGACGTCGTTGCGGAAACTCACTCAGATGCGCACTGACAACAGTCACAATCCAAATGAAAAGACACATAAAGAAACATAAAAAGTAAACTCGATTGCGCAATATCCGATTGGTTGTCATAGTTAATGTATTAGATAGTTGTTGTTTTGCTTGGCGCCAAGTTAGGAAATCCTCTTAACAATTCGTGGCACCTGTGCTTAGTTGCTTTTCATTGTTGTCTGTAGGTCAGCAGCACACCAAAAATATATTGTCGGACTTCGGACTTAGTTCCCCAAATCATCTGCGGATTGTTCGTCTATTTGTATTGTCTCTCTTTCGACGGAGCATTATATGGTTCGGCTACCCTGGTTGAATCGATAATGGCTTTGACTATTTCATATTCTTGCCGTTATTCTTTATCACTATATCAAAACCAAACATAATAAAAATGTTTTACTTTTGTGCTCATCATATTTCAACAAAACATCATCAAGATTGGATTACCATATCATATAACATTCATTGGAACAACAGTAGTCGGTCGTATGTTAAGTTCATGTATAAAATCCTTTTTTATTTAACAAGCTTTCCTAAACATTATTTTTTGTGCTATAAACCCTCTCTCTGTATCGGACTACTATATCGTAAAGCTTTCATAGGAGCAATCGGTTGGGTATTGTCAATTAACATTGACATTTAGTTATGTAATCTTTGGCGTGCCTCAAATAGTTTGTTTTTTAATTTTCTACCTTTTTTGTTTTTTTTTTTTGTTAATGCTGAGTCATAGGTTGGAACATTTCCAGCGAAGTTACAACGACTTTGAAATAAAACGAAAACTCTTTGCTGACTTGTGACAATTATTTTGTTGTTTTCCAGTTTATGAATTGTATGCCTATTGCCATTTAAAGAGATTGCCAACTTCTCGATTGGCTTATGAATGAGTATATGAGTATATGACTATATATGCATATTATATTCAGACACACACATATGATTAATTATAAGCTCCTTCCAAATTTGAAATGAAGTTTCTTTTCGTGTAAACATTACTATGATTTGTTGACTGTCATTTTATGGTATTTCAAGTGAAATTTGCACAGATCGATTTTCAAGAAATGTCTGAATAGCAATTGGAGTTTTTAGTCGATTAGTTTGCTCCATGCCTGTTGCTGTTGCTGTTGCTGCTGTTGGCCACGTCTCATTTCACTCGACGCTGTTGAGTGCCTTGTTTGGCTTCCTTCTGGCTGCCGGCTGCCGGCTGCCGGCTGCCTGCTGCCTGCTGCCTGCTGCACGCCTAAGTGGATTTGTTGTCGCTGCGTGCGTTCGCCTTCCATGCGTTTTATTAGCCACCGTGCACCAGTTGGCGGCGTCTCTTGGCGTGTTTCACATTACATTTTCATGGCAAGCCAAACAAACAGACAGACACACAGACAGGCAGGCAGTAAGACAGACGGACTACGAAATTGTTTTCTAATGTCAAAGACACGATCAATTACAAGCGCTTTAGTCTCGACTCGACTCGGCTCGTGACGTTATCGTGGGCGGGAGGGAAGAGGGAGAAATCGGAGTGCTTGCTGGGTTGGGTTGGGGTTTCTGACTTTGATATAAAAGCCTTTAGGTAGAAAAACTGTAGATTTCAAAATCATTCGTCACATTTGATTTGACAGGCTGTGCAGCAAACGTGATAAGAATTGATGTCGGATCTGATCGGATCTGATCGGATCGGATCGGATCGGGTACCTACCTACCACCATATAAAAATCAATGGAATTTGCATTGTATATTCACAATATCGAAATGTGCTCGGAATAGCAAGCAATGCGAACCCTTAAACCATTCTTAAAGCATTGCAATCGCCATCCATATTATTAGTTGTATACGAACAGAGTGAGATCTTCCCATGTGCAAGCCTGGTTGTGGTGGTTGTTGTTTAAGTTGGAAGATGCCTTTATCCTACAACCAGATCAAAGCAATTGATATTTATCACAATCCCAATCGTATCGATATGGTTTACTTAAACTTTATGTGCATTCTCATTAGATATTTTGAGCTGTGCACAATAGTATTTTGTAGATAATAGACAGGTGCTTGAGAACTACCTATTATCTACTACCTGCCTACCCCAATATTATCGCATTTTTGGTAACATTAATTAAATACACACATTCCTCAAATGCATTTTTGTTTCTCTCTCATTTCAGGTAAGCACAATCAAGAACTCTATTTGTATTTGCCGCCTGATAAGCAGTCAAGTGGAAAACCGATAATTGGGAAATTGGGAAATTAGAAATTGGTTTCTGTCGCAACTGATAAAAGCCAAACTGTGTTGGTAATAAATTATGCGTTGGCCGTCGATGACCCAATTGAATCTGTTCTTCGCATTCGTTGCTTCAATTTGACAAACGAAACGCAGGCACGAAATTGACACATGCCACAGATGCCACAGATGACGCAAATGCAGTGAGTCGTGAATTGAAATGAATCGAGGTGCTGCCACAAAATGCTGCCAATCTGGTTGCCAATCGGGTTATTGTGCACCAAGCACTCTATATCGCTCTCTCTTTTTAAGGTTCGACTCCTGCCACACTTCATGCGCTCATTCTCCCTCTCTCTCTCTCTCTCTCTCTCTCTTTCTGTGCCTTATATAAACGAAGAGAGGGGGAGAAGGAAATAATAGAATTGTGTCACTTATTAACTTTAAACTTTTATTATTATTATTTATATTTATATCGAAAGTGTGACGCCACTTTGCAGATACATTATATATGCATATGTATACATTTTCTGGATGTGATTGGCACATTTATTTATAGTTTAAGATTTTTTTAAATCGTTTATTTAGATGACCACAGTTGAGACTAGTTCAAATCCCATCCCAAAAAGGTGCAACCAAAAAGCTTCTTAGCAAATCATCTTCAATTAATTGTCTATCTTATCGTTGGTAGCGATAGTTAGAAACATGATTTTCCAAATATTGAGGAAAATAAACCACATTACTAAGAACAACTTAAAATAAATAATATTCGGCCATAATAACGACATTTCTAGGCTATTTAAAATGACTTCGAAGCTTTTAAAAGCAGTCGACAATGAATTGCTTTTAGCCAAGACACACACCATTTTCAAATGTGTGTTTAGCAACTACTGACAACCGGTCATAGATGGCGCCACTAAGTGTTGTAAACCGTATGGTTTATTCAATTACGTGCTTTTTCTCTACGCTTGAAATGGGTAAAAGGAGATGATAATTGATTAAAATATTATTTTTATATTGAGTGATTACTGTAGATATTTATAGATATTAATATGCTTGTCCACAGACATTCCCTCACGATTATTCATTGGTCGATAGCATACTTATAGCTATTTGATTAAAATTTTATTTGAGTGTTGAATTTTGGAAAAGCGAAATGCACAATTGCTTTTCCACTATTCCACTACTTATTTATTTAATCTGTTAACGCTTCCAAGTGCCTTTCGTTAGTTGAGTGGTTTTCACAGTATTCACACGCCATACAATGCCGCAATGGGAGCAAATCAGCATTCATTCATTCGTCACTCATAATTCACACGCACAACATCAATTGCTGAGAAGCAGTCGAGTGTCTGGCGACATCTGGCGACACGAGTTTACAATTAGAGAGAGATAGAGAGCTACGCTCAACGGTAACTTGTGCCTACATTTCTTTTTTTTTGCGTTGACCTTGAGACCGGATGTCAAAGCGCAGTGAAGCGAAGCGAGACTTTCAGGTGCTGTTGCACTGACAAACTCTCCTCTTACGCTCTTTCTCCCTCTAATTGTGTGTAAAACTAAAAAAAAAATGGGGGAAAAATATGCATAGAATGAGAATCGCAGAGAAAAACATCCAAATGTACTTCATATATCAAATAGCATTTACGTTCGTTATTATTATAAAACATATTCCATTATTGTCAACTAAATAGATCAGAGAAGCACAGTTCTTTCTGGTCTCTCTGTATTGGAAGTACGAGTTACGTTTTACGTACTTAAAGTACGGTTTTCGTACCCACCAAGTAGGTATCAACCTGCTGCGAACAATGCAAAAGATAAAAATCGTACCCAAGTCAAAGCAAAAAGCATCGACAAAAATTAGGTGAAATGGTGAATGAACTTGCCCGCCTTTGTTTTAGTTTAGGCGAACATAGATACACACACACGCGCATACATCTATAGAGGTAGACGCTGTAAGCTACAAGCTATAAGCCGCCCAAATGGACCAGTCAAACCACTTGGACAGCGTGCAAACACGCGACTGTAAAACGAGACCAGCTCTGAAAAGTACGTGAAGCAGTAAACACTAAAAATGAGTAAGAAAATATACAAGAAAATCAGCTGAGTGCAGAAAACCAGGAGAGAGAGAAAGAGCTCAAAAATATCGAACAAGCATATGTCATTTACGTTTTAAAGCTCTGATTGAACATTTCCGATCAGCTGTTGCTCTCCCTTTCTGCCATTCTATCGATCTTCCGTTCTTTCTCTCTCGCTGGCTCTCTTTGCTGCTGGCTGGCTCATTAGTTGCGTGTGAGTTTTGCTTGTGTTTTTGGTGGGTGGTGATGAAACGGCGCCAAATTTTGCTTTCTTACTATAAAACTTGGAGGTGACACAAGTTTTTTTTTCGTCTTTTCACTATTTTCGAACGGAAGTCTTCATATGTCTAATGAGACGTCTATCGAATTAACGGTTTTATGCGCCCAAAGCTTTTGACAACACAGGTGGAAACCAAGTACATACATAAATAACTACTTATATAAATATTTGGTATAGTTTGAGAGGCACTGTGCTTGGGTTGGTAGGCTGTAAGCTGGCTGATTTTGTTATAAATTAAATGTTTGTATAAATGGAATTGAATCATATTTTTTTATAATTCTTTTGAATATATTTTTGTCTTCAAACAATATCTATAATCACAAATAATTTTAATTGCACTTTTGGTTATTAACGTTCAATTAATACTCACCCATTCACACATACGTATATATATGTATATATATATAAATACATACATTGTTTTTTCACATGGTTTTAATAGTATGTTATTAATATGCTTACTTCCTGTTTCATTTCTAATTATTTTGCACACACACCGATAGCGAACTTAATAATTACAATCATAAATTGAATATATATGCATGTTTACAAGTGCATATAGACATACATATATACATTCTGAAGTACATTCATACATATATACTCATATATGAATAAATTTTTAATCGCTTTTGCGTTTTGGTTTTCTCTCATTAATTATGCCAACGATGTGAAGGCTTTTCATTCGAAAAGGAAGCTTTCCAGTTCGTTTAATTTCATTACGTTTACAGGCTAGAATTAATTTGATACCCAACAACAACAAGATTCATTTTTATGTTTGATGGCATGGCCCAAACGGTGATGTAGAAAAGGAAATGATTGCCATCGTTTTTCCAAGTTCTTGCCAATTAAGCAATATCATCCCCCTTCCTCATTTAGCGCCCTCGGCAATTGTCTATTTTATGTATATATATTTGTCTCTCTCTTTCTCTCTTTCTTTGCTTATCTTTCTGCAGCTCCTACCTGTCGCCATCCTGTGGTTGGTCGCCTGCAGATTTGCATTCTTCTTCAAGAAGAAGCTTTGTTGTTCCGTTTTTTGACTTGTCATGAAATTCAAGTCCATTGACTTTCCTACTCTACTTACAGAATTTTTCTAGAAAATAATATGAAAGAGTATTAAGAAAGCAGTAACCACACATAAAATTGTTAACTTTTGGTTTAGATTTCAACAAGCTCAATGAAAATGTAACTGTTTAATGTATATTTATGTATAATATTATATATATATATTATATATATATATTATTATAAGAGCATCAAAAGGTTGGCTGGCTTAAGCTGCGCTGATTCTGCTTACAACTCTGTTGTTGTTTATTGTTTGCGTTGTTTTTTTTTTGCGTGCTTATTTACGTTACGCTTGACAAACTGGCAGACTGGCTAACTGATGGCATGGTCAAGTGGCGCATTCAGTGTTTATTTTTTTGCTGGTAATTCCTTGGTCACCTTTACGTTTGAGAGCGACTGGCCGGCATGCATGTATGCATGACATGCAAACTTTGATGGCAACTGATGACTCTGCTTGCGCACTTTCTGCAAATGTGTTCTGTTTGTTTGCTGCTGCTCTCTAACTTTAAAGCATATTCACAATTCAGTTCGCTCTCAATTGCGTTTTCTCTCTTTTCTCTCTCTCTCGCTGGCGCTGTTCACCTGTCGCGCTGCACGATCGCCGCCGCATCGGCGTCGCAACGTTTTGGCTTTGGTGTTTGCGAGGCGACTTTAGTTTTAAAACGAAACGCGAGCGCAGCGCACTTCGCTCATTGCTCGGCTCGCTTACTCGTTGCGTCGCTCGTCGTCGTTGGTTCGTAGTTCGTGTCTACAATTCTTGTTGGTGTGTTTGTTGTCGTTGTTCTTGTGTTTTTTGCACTTGCTACGCAGTTTTTTTTTTGTTTATTTAGTTTTAAACTTTTCATTTATTTAACACAACAAGTGCGCGTAATTGTTGTTGGTTTTTTCCATAGCTTTTTTACTATTTTTTTTTATTGTTTTTTTTTACTATTGTTAATAAGTGTTTGCCAAGGCAATTTTTGTGAGTGTTTGAATGGTTGCACTACGAATCAATGTAAATTGTAGCTTAAAACAAAATTCAAAGTGAATTATTATCTAAATTTGAGGCGTGTGTTATCTATACATATATATGTGCCTATATACTTAAATATTACGTATTAATGCAGATAGCGAACATTCTTGCTAAATTATGTATAATTTGCATTCTATCCCCGCATGAAGCATGGAGGCGAATGTGAATAGATTCTTATTATTCGGCTCGTCTTCTTCCTCCTCTGCTTAGCTGTGCTTAGCTTCCCATGACGGCAATTTCCAGTGCAGCAGGAAATGTCGCTAGTGTGACCAAGAGAGAGAGAGAGAGAGAGCGAGTAAGAGAGAAAGAGGATACTGTGGAGGCGGTCGGCTAAACGAAAGGAAGAATTTCAAGTGCTGTTTGTCTGCCTTCTTTTTATTTTTTCTGTCTTTCCCAGACATTATCATCATCATCATTATGTTTTCTCCTTCTTCAATTCTTTTACTCTCATTTCTATGGCTTCTTTTTGTCTTGTGTGCCTGCCTAAATAGGGAAGGAGTCACAATTTGTGAAGATCTTTTGTCTGTTTTTCTTCTATTTTTCCTCCATCAATACACACAGGTACTCCCACACACACACACATTGGTTTTTCAATTAAGCGCGACAGCGCGCGACTGAGACCGACTTTCACTTGTGAGGAATGCAACAAACAGCAAACACCATGCATCATGTAACCAACAAGTAACAACTTACAGCTAACAACATCAGCAGTTGACTGTTCCACCTGGTACAGTTCTTGTTCTGTGTTCACTGGCCTTGAAAACTTATTAACTCGTTCTGACTGAACTGACCCAGTGTGCAACTTTTCCACATTCCAGATACACAAATCACACACATATATATATATATATATATATATATGTACATAAGAAATGCAATTGAATCATAAAAAAGAGATTTGGCTACTGTTTTTGCATATTCTTTTTCCTTACCATCCTGATAGAGCGAGAGAGAGAAATAGATAAAGATAAAGAGAAAGAGATGGAGATTTTCCTTAGCTTTAGCAGGTTTTCATTTGACGCCAAGTTGTTTATTTTCATCGGTTTGACTGTACTTACTACTATTATTACTAATCTAATCTAATCAATTTCAGTTGTGGGTCCTTCATTGATACAATTACCAAATGCTGACTAAACAGAAAAAAATGTCGCTTTTACTGATAAAATATTTGTTTTTGTGTCTGCTTTTGGGTTTTGGGTTTAACCCAAATATTTGCAGGCTCAATGGAAATGGAAAAAGACGTTAAACTCTTAAGATCTCAGAGAAAACTCGTATATCATTACTGAATGGAAACCGACAAATAGATACATACAAAAACTGATGCATACAAATTTTAGTGAATCACAGCAAGTCTTAGTATTGTGATTAATTGTTATAAATTCATAGTTCTTTATCTTCAAATTGTGTGTGAGTTGTAAGAGCCTCAAATGAATATATTTTTTTTGGTATTTATCACGCCCGACGCCTTTATGTGTATATATAGATATATATAAATATATATATAAATATATGTATAGATATATACATATAAATATATATATATATAAATATATGTATATATATCTATACATATAAATATATATATATATATATATATATAGATAAATATATATATATAGATAAATATATATAGATATATAAATATATATATAGATATATAAATATATATATAGATATATAAATATATATAAATATATATATAGATATATAAATATATATATAGATATATATAAATATATTTTTGATCAGGATATCATGCACAGACACAGATTGTTTTATTTTATAGATATCGATTAATGGGCTTACCGCTTAATCGAAAGTATGCAGAGTATCTCGCAGTCGGTAATTTGATTAGGCTTAGTTGATTCTGTATATGATTTTGGCTATTGTTACCTTAGAACACGTATTACTGAAAACACCTAAGCCAATTCTTGTCTCAACTGACAACCGGCAACAATTGGTAACGCAAATAAAACGCCAGCAGTTGATAAAGCTGGCGGCTGCGGCTTACGGCTTACAGCTAACAGCTCAGTCAACGCACATTGGTCATTGGGCAAAGGCAACAACAACACCAGTCACATTTACAATAACAAGTACTTAAAAACAAACAGCTAAAGCATAAACACCAATAAAACTGCCACATTAAATGCTCAACTCAAAATGCACAGTTAAATGCTGAAGCGGTGAACTCACGTCATCTTTTGCCTGATCCACTCCTCCTCCCCTCCCCCGTTGAACCAACCGCTTCAAGCCCCGATCACATTCCCTCCGCAAACGCACCCGCTCTGATTAACTGTACTCCTCGACTGTGTTGGCTAAACGATAATCATCGATAAAGACTGTGGCAAAAGTGTCTCCAGCTCGCAAAGAGCAGCAGCAAGAAAAAGTGAGGGAGAGAGTGAGAGAGAGAGAGACATACATACATACAGAGAAAAGGATGAGGTGTAATGAGAAGAGTGAAAGTGACAGTGAACTCGATTGACCCGTTGCGTTATCTTCCGTATACCCTGCACACTCGCAAAAGGGTAGCTTCGCTTTAATTTCAATCACATTTCATCATGCATGAGAACAGAGAGAGAGAGAAAGAAAGAAAGAAAGACAGAGAGAGAGAGAAAGAAAGAACGAAAAAAAGAGAGAGAGATAGGAGAAAGCTGGGTTGAAAATATGCACTCATTTTCGATTAAATTGCTTGAATGTTGTTTGAGGATAGATAACAACTGCATATTCAAGATATCCATATCAAAACTTTTATATGAGTTAATAGCTAAAGGGTATTTTATGAATGGAAATCAAAGTCAATCTAAAGTTCATTATTGCTTCATATGCAATCTACATAAGTACGTAATCAAATGATCGATCTTAAAATTTGTAGAAAAATTGTACTAAGCTTAAGCAATATTCTGATTCTCTTTAATCCCACAAATATGTGCTTTCGCCAATTAATTGTTAGCTCATGTAAGGGTTATAATTAAATACTTACAAAATATATTAAAGAACCAAAAGTTCACTTGTCACTACAGGGTATGTGATAGTCGTGTCTATCTACTAACTCTCCTTTTTAATTGCCACAAAAGGGCGAAGGTACTCACTCTTTATTGTTTTTGTTGTCGTTATCGTTTCACTTTCGTCTTGTAATTATAATTGGTCACCGTTTCTTAGCTGTTTTTCTTTTCTGTGAAATTAAGCAAAAGCAGCGCATTTAAATCAATTAAATGTGTGTTACTCAATCAGCGGCGTCGAGGTTCACTCAACTTTTAGGGGGGCTAACACACACACACTCATATGTGCACGTGTGAGCATAGCTAACCGGTTCATAATATACACATATATGTATGTGTGTGTGCACCAACAACCAATGCTGTTGTCTATCTTACCTTTTTCCACATTCTCTAAAAAATAAAACGTTAAAATGCTCCTTTTTTTTGTGGCAATTGCAATTACGAGTAAACTTTTTAAGAGGCTTTTGTTGTTTTTCACTTTATGAGGTATATATATATATATGTATAACTTTATAAATATATATATATATTTATAAAGTTTTTTTGTTTGTTGTTGCTATTGCTGTAACTCTAAGTGCACCTTATGAGACTCCATTTAAATGACATGCCAAAGAAAGTTATTCATTGAGTTGTTGCTGGATTTTCCGAGCTCATTCATTGCATGCTCCAAAGTTACAAACACACTTAATGAAGTTGACATGTTGAAATGTTAAGAAAACCTGACAACTGTGTTTCATCAAAATTATGTCTGACATGCCATTTTTTATGACAAACCAAAGCTGATAACAATTGTATTTAAGGCATAAATAATCCATCATCAAAGTTCATTCCCTTTGTATATCAAATATATATTTGTGGGTGTTAGATAGATAAACTCCTAACATCAGTATATAATAACTCTTGATGAAGAAGACAGTTTAAAATAAGGAATCGTAGTGAATAACCCATAGAATAAGATAAATGTTTTCTATTGAAAGCACTTACAATCTTCGGGCAAAATGGTTTACTAAAGTTCTACCGGGTTAAATGACCTGACCTAAGGTAAACTTAACCAAGAATGGATTGCTTTTTAATGAAAGCTGGGCTAGCTATCTTTTTGAAAATGTGTAGACAATCAGTTTATAGTTGTAACATCTTAAGCACAAAAACAACAAAATTTTCCTCAGAAATTTAGAGAAAGTTTTATTGAAACGTTTGTCTAACATTAAGTATCATCATTAATTTACTGGCATCCTATCACAGCTGCCACAAACTAATGATTGTCTCCATACAGAACGAACCAGACTTAAGAAGAGAAGAGAATATTAGAGAAGAAAAGAGTGTAGCAAGCAGCAAGAAACAAGTAGCAAGTGGCAAGTAGCAAAGTAGCAAGAAATATGAAGAGAAGCAAAGAAACGATGAGTGTGTAAACTTCATTGATCGATTTATGGGGTTTTAGGTTTTTTTTTTACAAAACTTGTTGTTTAGTCATCATCCTCATCATCATCATCAAGTGAACTATAACAACTTTGTCTGGTTTTGGTTCCTCTTGGTGAATCGCTGCCAAGTGTTTTACAAGTTCTTTGGATTAGTTTTGCGTGTGAACCACAAACATTATTTGCCCATATGCCACCGGTATCTACTCAACCCGGTCTAACTGCTCAACCAGGTGGTGGTAACCATGTCTCCTACCTACTCGCCAGACCCCACCACCCAGTCAGCTCCATTGTTCATCTACTTACGAGTAGTCTGAAGACCCAGCACCTCGGCAAATTAAGTGCACTTTCATATAAAAACTTTCAAACGGAAAAATCAGAGCAAAAGTTGATGAGCCGCCAAGTCAGTCTCCACACGGCACTCTCTATGCTCTATGAGCTCTATATGTACATGCTGATTTATATATATATATTAATTTAAATGTGAGTGCTTGTCTTATGAGAACCCAAAGTCAGCCAGGCTTCCAACTTAATGCCCTGTGTTCGCAAGTATAACTGCTCTTTCTTGTCCATCATATGTTGCAATTGTTGTTGCCATATACACACATTATCTCTGTTGTTAGTGTCATTTGTTATGTGGAATATCTTTTTGATAATGCCCCCTTCCATCATTGTTTCACACAGGCGCATGAAGAAATGCTGTTGCGAAATTGGCTGTTGAGTGGCCACTGTCTAAGCTGTGAACCACCATCCATCCACCTACACCAAAAAGAAACGCCCATCACGCAACCACTCGACTGATAATGCACAGAGTGGTAATAAGGAGTGATCGACGGGCCCTGTACTCTGTACACCGAGTTAAAATTGTTCTTGAAGAAAAATATTAAATAAGTTTTAAAGGCTGATTGAAAAAATCAAGATAATTGACAATTAGTTTACCGATTGAGATTTATATATTTATATAGACTGAATACGCTTGGGATGGAAAGGGCTTATTGAAATACACTGTTGAAACCACCCTTCTTAATGTTGAGTGCAGGGTATAAATATCGTATCGGAGACAATAAGACATTGCGGTTATAAATCACATTGGCCACTAGAAAGCGTTGGCATTAATCACCCAAAATGGGAAACTCACCTGGCATTGATTATATTCATTGTTCCGTGACACGAGGCGATAATAAGGCGGTGGGTTAATAAATAGATTTGAGTTGCTTGCAGTTATTATTCCTATATGGCCAACACAAATTATCTCTCATTGTTAGTCAGCCTTATGTGTAGCTGATAGCAAAAGTAAAATATATAACATGATCTGAATTGGCCGCTAATTAACTGTGCACACACATTTATCTCTGTTAATTGTTAATCACACATATTATATACCTTAAGAATGTCTCGTGGAGATCATTCGAATGGCACATTGTGTCTGGGCGGGCTCAATGCAGTGGCTCCTTTCACCAGGCCCACAATCCATGCGATGGACGTTCAAACACTTCAATTTAAATGCTAAGATCGATTGAGTAAATTATAGCTTATAATGTGATTATTGCTGTTTTGGAAGGTATATAGCTTATCTTATCAGCTTGTAACTGATAATGAACAGATGTATATGCATACAAAAGTGATGTAAGCAGTGATGTCAGCTGCTGATTGAGCCATAAATGTGACTTTGAAGTCTTCGCTTGTTTAACATTTATCTAAGTTGACTGCTGCTAAAATGGGTAAAATATGTTTAATTTTCTGTGCAAATATGTGTAACAAGCAACAGGAAGCATCTCCGTTTCCATAAAAAAATGTATTCTTGATTTATTTTAAACGCCGACTCGATATAGCTATGTTCGTCCGTCCAACTGTCTGTAAAAACGCGCGAATATCAAATTATAATCGAAAACATATTCTCGTATTGATTTAATTTCTACCAGCAGCTGCAAGCATTTACCGTATGAATAAACTTAGCTCACATTTGGGTGCAAAAGTTTTCAAAGGGAAATTTGCTAATAAAATTCGATTATTTTTAAAAGCTTGGTTCAGAGCTCCCTCGACTACAGCGTTCTTACTTGATTACAAATAGTATCAGTGAGTGATATAATCTACCTTTGGACTTTATGAGTGCATCTCGTGCGTTCGCATTTACATTCACATTCACACACTCACACACTTACACACCGCTTGAACTTACTGTTCACATTCACACTGCTGGAAGCATGCTCGTTGCATGCCTTTTGCCACACTTCATTATGCTTATGAGTATGTTGTGAGTGTGTATTTTTCCGGCAACCCCTTTTGCATAATGATATGTAATTTGGCCTTTCTTTTTTGCTTACTTGTGTATTTCTTGGCTGCCTTTATTATTATTTTTTTTTTGTATTCCACATGGTAAAGAGTATTATAGTTAAAGTCAACCACATTGAAGGAGACAACTGCGATTCCATCTGTCTCTTTGTAGGCGAACAATTCGAAAGGGTATTTAATCTTCGACGTGTGCCTACAAATTAATTCTTATTTTTTGTTAGATTCCAAACTCTTTTTTTTTTTGTCACCCCGTCCGATTGCAATTATGGTAGACCACCAAAGGAACAGACGCAATCAAGTCATACGGATGTGGGAGTGGCGTCTCCTCGCTTTCTCTCTCTCACTCTTGTTGCTTGCATTAAACGTATTCGCTTTCTGAATAGGCTTTTTCTCTTTTCCCTCATAGCTCGCACAAAGTTTATATGACATTTTGTGCTAATTCATGTTGTGTTGCCCTCATATTTTTGCTGCCCTTGCGCATGCATTTCTTAATTCAATTTGCAGCGCCCCACTGCACCTGCACCTACCTTCACTCAAAAGAAGGCTGGGAAGGGGGACTGAGTATCTTGACGTTTCATTAAAAAATATGCATAAATTCATGCATTACATTTGCAGTGATTGTAGTTGTTATTGTAATTATATGGTTTCAATGCACAACGCGTCGTGGTGGAATACCCTGCACGCATTAGGAATGCATAAATGGGGTAGTTTTGATCGGCTTCAGCAATTGAGTCGATCTATTCATATTCTGAGCATAATATTAATCAACTGTGAAACGTTCATCAAGATAACTAATAACGTTTTTAGTTGATATGTGTATTTTATATATATTTTAGTTTTTACAGGGTGTCCGCTAGTTGGGCATTAATCAAGGCATATATTTATTTTGTATGTATAACTTATTGAATACATAGTGAACCAACCCCAAGCAAATATTTTGCTTATTGTGTGAAACACGTATAGGGTGTAGTCAACACGATGAGACGACGTTTAGAATCGAACTGATCGCTCTGATGAGCATTTCTTTATTTTATACAAAAATCTTAAACCTAAATCGTATGAAGCCGCTTGTAAGGCGACCTCATGTTATGTTTATTTATATTAACGGAGTCGCTTGTAGGGCGACTCCATGTGATGTTTATTCTTAAACTTGCTGAGCTTTGCAGCGTTTGTATGGTGACTCAAAGTGCGGTCATCTCTTCTTAGAATAGCTGAGCTTCACTCTTCGACAAACGTGATGTTTGTTTCTCTTATTTTAATGCAGCCACTTGAAAGTAAACTGTATATGATATTTTGCCATTAACAATTAGCTGAGCTTTGCAGCGTCTCATGTTCATTCTTGAACCCTTATCCTATGCTTTTAATTTAATGACAAACAACAAAAAAACATAAAATCTGAGTGAATAACTCGAACTTCAACTTGAATAATGCCAGCGCGCATTTGAATAATATTTTTGTGATTAAGTTTGAGGAATGGGTGAATAATAAATTGCTTACATTTGGTTGTTGTGACTGTTGCGTAACTCTCGTTGTTATTTTTATTGTCTCTTTATCACTGCTAAGCTTGAATAACAGCATTTATACCTGTGAATATTTTGTAAATTTGCAATATATTCTTTTCTTGTTAAAATTGCTATATATTTTAGCAGTCACCATTTGTCATTAATTCCCATAAAGTAGATCAACTTAACTTCTTTATAGCCATGTACAGTATATCTGTATATAATATGTACAGATGTGAATATGTTTATTTTTTCATTAACTGCTGTTTACGTCCAAAATGTGTCTAATAGGCAAATATATTGCAAGCGCTCCGTATTTCCACCTCAACCCCTTTCGCTCCATTAGAGACAGAAGCTGTGGTGAGTTTTATGCCCGAGTGCGTTTACTTGCTGTAGTTGTTGTAGCTGTTGTTGTGCGTCAGTCAATGTTGCCTTTATTACAGTTACAGGTGTGCCTGAGCAAGCACATGCATGATCAATGTGAATTCGTGTTCGAATTCAGTTCAAGTTGTTGCTTTTGCCAGATGCAGATCCCACAACACACACACTCACATCCATCTCTCTATATATAAATATGCATATACACGGACATACGTATATATGAGTGTATGTATTTAATTCGCATATATAATTTAATGTAAAGTTTGTACGAACAGAGACGTCAAATGCATTCAAAGAAAATGCAGCAGCAGCGATGCAAAAATGCAAAAATGCAAAAATGTGTGAAATTCAGTGTGAAACCAAGAAGAATGCTCGAGTGAGGGAAGTGCTCGGAGTTATGCAGTCGCTTGGGTAACTGTTATAATCAACCACTTTTATTGTCATCGATCATTTTGTTCAATATTTCGTGGACTTTCAAGTAAGCCTATTGAAATTGTGTTAGATGATGTCATGAAATGAAATTGAAAGTTGTCCTAAGCTATGCGCGCAAAATAAATCGTTAGCATTTTCTTTTACTCCTCACATTGTCACTTAAGTAATGCTTAAATTTGTTTCAATTGTTTTTAAATGAACAAAAACCATCTTTTGCTAATTAGCTATATTTGAAATTTGAATTAAATTAACTGTGATTAGTGAATTTCATAGTTAAACATAGAAAGAAGGTACATAAAAAATAAATCAATTATATAATAATTAAATTGTCATAAGAAAATATGAAGTTTCAGGTAGCGAAATGAAAATTAGCCCCAAAAGTTGGCTGTTTTTCAATTCGATGACTAAGAATCTCTGTTCAACTTATTGTTTATGATAAAGGCGAACGGCTTCTGCATTGTAAAAAGCAAATGCATTGATAAGACATCTGTTGCCACATTCGTCGTTGGCGATAAGACAAAAACGTTCGCGTGCCCCAACCTTAAAACAACGACAGCAGCCACAACCAATTTAGCAAACACAACAACGAATATTATGTTCTGATTACTAAAATATAAAATTATATATAATGTGATATTTAGAGTTTCGAAATGGTGCAATGTTCCTTAGCGCTTTACACGTCGAGCATTTTAAAAGCGAACTCAACAAAAAAAAACTTGAAAATGTGTGAAAATGTGAAATAATCATAATCAACGAACATTACCAACTAACAACAACAACTAAAAACTGCACACGCGTGTGCTAAGAAAATACCAAAGACAAGGACGCCACCGACGAGGAGGAGGAGAAAAAGTGGCAAGGCATGTTCGACGTGCCACCCAAGTGTCCAGCGCTGGCTAACAAATTGAGCGGTTTATTTGGCTGGCGCCACACCTACAAAGTGGCCGCCAAGCATGAGGGCATACCACATGGCACCCTCCACAAATCCTACTCTCTGACGCTGCCCAAGCGACCCCCATCGCCGAGCTATGCTTGCGTGAAGGTAACTCTATCTCTTCCAACCCAACTGAACTCAATATAAACTGATCTGTTTGTGGCCCGTCTACTTATCGGACAACATATATATATATATGTATATATATATATAGTTTGCTCGCGAGATTCGTGTAGAAATGTTTATGATATACGGTCCACATTTTCAACGATCCCATCAATTCCATTGTCAAATACCCATTAAGAAAAATCAAATACATGAATAAAAAAATGTGTCAAATTTTAATAGCAAAAAAAAAAATGATCGATCGATCTTTAAATGATTTGCATTGCTATTAAACAATGATATACACTGTGTCAAATTCAATTAATACAATTTTCTAATATATATACATGTATATATATATATATAGAATTTTATAGTGATATAGTTAATATTTTGAACTGAACGATATTGATCAAAGAGATGGAAACCTCTGTAAATATTCGATTGCTAAATGAACATGTATTTGGCACCTTTCTGAGACTGATTTTGAGATTTCGCAGACTACCTCTGCAATTCGGTCTCACTCCCATTGAGATCGATAGAATGCAATGCCGGCCAGGCTCTTGGAGCCATTCAACCAAAGACAACAACAACGCCAACAAGAACAACAGACACTTTTTCTACTCTGTTTTTATTTTATGCTAGGTGGCAACAAACAAAAATTCAAGCGAAAATTGAAAAATAACCTTCCAAATTTGTTGCGCCAAGTTGATGTTCCAATTCTCCAGTTCAGGGAGCGAAGCGCACGCTCCGCTGATTCCATGACTGGTTTCATGGCATGATGCAACTGTTGTTATTATTGTTGCTGGCCAGTTTTCGGCATTTGGCATTTGTGTTTGTGTTTGTGTTTGAAATTTAATGGAATGCCAAGCAACAACACAAACTTTATTCGTTTGCCTTTTTTATTCGTTTTGCTTTGTTTTGGCAGGCTGATGGTCGTCGTCTTTGCATCGGCGCTTAGTCATAGTCTCTAAATGGCTATCTACCCATAGATCTTGTAGTCAGAGTCGCATACCACTCAAAAACAAAACAAAGCAAAGCAAAGCAAAGCACATGGCCAATTGGGCAATTGTCTCTTACCCGGCCCACTCCCCCACCCCCGAATCGCAAGACGCCAACTGCATTCTCCCAGGCTCGTCTTCGGCTCCAAATGCCTACAAGTATCTTTATTGTTACCTCAAAAAATAACCAGTAAGAAAGTTATAGTCTAATGAGCTCGACTACGATATACCCTGAACTAATTTAATTGGCAAATTTCCATTTAAAAACTTTTGCACCCAAATGTGAGCAGGCTAATCATCTCTCTCACACTTGCGCTCGACTATTTACCCATACAGAATATTTTTTTTATATATATTTATATTTATATTATATATATATATATTTTTTTTTATATATATATATATTTATGTTTATATATTTATATATTTATATATGTATATAAAACTGAAATGCCCTTCTCCTTTTCATCGAGAATACATAATCAAATGCAGTTAAAGAAGTTATTAAATTAATTTCTTTTTTTCTTCATACCACACAGCTTTTTCATGCATACAAAAAGCTCTCCATTGCAAATTCACGCGTTGTTTTGCCAAACAAAAAAGCTTTTTTGTGTACTTGTGAAAGCTGCAGCAACAGCTTGAAGTTCAAGTTGAGCTCAGAACAAAAACAATCTTACTTATTTTGAAATCTTTAAAGTCTTTTCTTTTTTTTTAAGTTTTAAGTTATTTTAAAAATAAATAATGCACAGTTAAAATGTGAATGGTTTTTCCGATAATAATGAAATTTCTGTTCTACTTGAAATTGTTTCTGATTTCGTTTGGTTTTGTGCTTGTCTTGCAGGAAGCGGATTCCTGGGTGGCTGTTCACCATCTGCAGACACAGTCGGGCATATTGGATCCAGATGATTGTGTGCGCGATGTGGCCGACGATCGCGAACAGATACTGGCTCACTTTGAGGACTCGGGACCTGATCCGGGCGTGCCGCAGGGCGGTGGCGATGGCGCCTCAGGCAGCTCGTCGGTGGGCACCGGCTCCCCGGACATCTTTCGTGATCCCACGAACACAGAGGCGCCCACCCGCGATCTCTCCACGCCGCTTATTGAGGTGACCAGCACAACGTCCGGCCCCATGGCCGGCCTGGGCGTCGGGCTAATGGTGCGACGCAGCAGTGATCCCAATCTGCTGGCCTCCCTCAAGTCGGAGGGCGGCAACAAACGGTGGTCTGCAGCGGCGCCGCACTATGCCGGCGGTGATTCACCGGAACGTCTGTTGCTGGAGAAGGCTGGCGGTCAGCTATCGCCACAATGGGAGGAGGACGACGACAACGCAGTGCATCTGAAGGAGCAACTGCAGCAGCAACAACAACAACAGCAGCAGCTGCAGCAACAACAACATCCACAACATGCAACACTAGCGACGGGCGCTCATCAGCCATTTGCACGCTCCGGTCGTCTATCGATGCAGTTCCTTGGCGATGGCAACGGCTACAAATGGATCGAGGCGGCCGAGAAGCTGCAGCACCAGCAGCACCAACAGGCGATGCCCACATCGCTGCCCAACAGCGCATATTCAAGCAAATCGCTGCCGCGCGAAAGCAAACGCAAGGAACCGCTGGGCCAGGCGTACGAGTCGATACGCGAGAAGGACGGCGAGATGCTGCTCATCATTAACGAGTACGGCAGTCCACTGGGCCTGACTGCCATGCCGGACAAGGAGCATGGCGGCGGGCTGCTCGTCCAGCACGTGGAGCCCGGCAGTCGGGCTGAACGCGGCCGGTTGCGTCGCGAGGATCGCATCCTCGAGATCAATGGCCTCAAGCTGATCGGGCTTAGTGAGTCACAGGTGCAGGATCAGCTACGTCGCGCTCTCGAATGCTCCGAGTTAAGGGTGCGCGTGCTGCGCGGCGATCAGCATCGTCGTCATCAGCAGCAGCAGCAGCAGCAGCGACGCGACTCCAAAGCGGTCGAAATGGTGGAAGTGGCAACCGTTTCGCCCACACGTAAACCGCATGCGGCGCCAGTGGGCACCTCGCTGCAGGTGGCCAATACACGCAAGCTGGGCCGCAAAATCGAGATTCTGCTTAAGAAGGGACCCAATGGCCTGGGCTTCTCGGTGACGACACGCGACAATCCGGCAGGCGGACACTGTCCCATTTACATTAAGAACATATTGCCGCGCGGTGCGGCCATTGAAGATGGACGCCTGAAGCCCGGCGATCGTCTGCTCGAGGTCGACGGCACGCCGATGACCGGCAAGACCCAAACCGATGTGGTCGCCATATTGCGCGGCATGCCAGCCGGCGCCACAGTCCGCATTGTCGTCTCCCGGCAGCAGGAGCTGGCCGAGCTGCCCGTTGGTGGAGTAAGTGTGATTTATTTACTTATTATTCGTCCGATTTAATTACAATTGAAACAATTGAATTACAGCCGCCGTCATCCGATCCCCTGGAGGAGGCGTCGCCTGTTGCTGTAGCAGTTCCAGTAACTGTCCCAATTCCGGTGCAAAAGTCAAGCAGCGCCCGCTCGCTCTTCCAGCAGCAGCAGCACCAGCAGCAGGCACAGCTCAATGAATCTCAGCACTTTATTGATGCGGGCAGCGAGTCAGCGGCTTCCAATGTAAGTGCCGACAAAAGTACATTAGAAATGATGAAGTAGAGCATTGAGTAATCCTAACCACCCATTGGCACTTTGCATCCACAGGACAGCCTTCCGCCGAGCAGCAGCAGCAGCAGCTGGCATTCGCGAGAGGAGCTAACTTTGCATATACCCGTTCACGATACTGAGAAGGCTGGCCTTGGAGTCAGTGTGAAGGGCAAGACGAGCTCCAATCTGAACGCGTCGACGGCCAGCGCCAGCAGCGCCATTAAGCACGATGGTGATCTGGGCATATTTGTAAAGAATGTCATCCATGGAGGAGCCGCATCGCGCGATGGTCGCCTGCGCATGAACGATCAACTGTTGAGCGTCAATGGGGTCTCGCTGCGTGGCCAGAACAACGCCGAGGCCATGGAGACGCTGCGTCGCGCCATGGTCAACAATCCGGGCAAGCATCCGGGCACCATTACACTGCTAGTCGGACGCAAGATCCTACGCTCGGCCAGTTCCAATGACATTCTGGAGCATAGCCATTTCCATAGCAATAGCAATAGCAACAGCAACAGCAACAGTAGCAGCAGCGGTAATATTAACAACAACAGCAGCTCCAATGCCAGCGACAACTCTGGCGCCACAGTTATCTATCTGAGCCCAGAGAAGCGAGATGCTCGTCTCAATGGCAATGGCCCAGGCAGTGCCGGCAGCGACATGAATAGGCAAGTGAAGAACAAATCCGATTACGACATATATACATATATATATAGACATATACTAAGCTGAAGTCGAATCGAATTGCATTTCGCAAGTTGAGAGTTCGTTCGGAATGTGGAGCAATGGTTCGAGGACATTCTTACACAAGTCATTTGGAATGGGGTGCCTAAAGTGACCATTGTCGATATCTAAATTATCGAACTAGAAATAGAATCCCAGTTTGCGGCTAATCTCAGTTTTACTCACGTTTTCTACCATTTACAGATGGAGCAATCCCGTTTTGGATCGTCTAACCGGTGGCATTTGCTCTACAAACTCAACGCATCAAGGACAGCAGCAACAGCAGCAGCAGCAGCAACAGCAGCAACAGCAGCAGCAGCAGCAGCAGCAACAACAGCAGCAACCGCAGCAGCAGCAAAAGCAGCAGCAACAGCAGCAGCAGCAGCAACAGCAGCAACAATCGCAGTCACAGTCACAGCAGCGTCGTTTGCCACCACCGCCGCTGGGTGGTGGCCAAAATGGGGGATTGCGCAACGAGAGTTACTACATGGCCACAAATGATAACTGGTCGCCGGGGCCGTTGCAGTTGCTCAATGGCCATGGCAACACGGCGCTGCTCATTGAGGACGATGCGGAGCCCATGTCACCGTGAGTCTTTAATGATTAATATTTGAAGGTGTGGTTCGGTTAAACCTGATGTGATTCCTCTCTGTTGTTATCCTTTTGCAGGACGCTACCGGTGCGCGCAAACGATGCCCAGCACTGCAACTCGAGCAGCGCAAACACATCGTTGACGAGCGCCGCCGGCATGGTGCAGAGCGGAGTGGGTGGCGCTGGAACAGCGAGCACTGGTGTGGTCAATTTCGATGCCACATACTCGTCCCAGCTGAGCCTGGAGACGAACAATTCGGGCGTGGAGCATTTCTCGCGAGATGCGCTCGGTCGGCGCAGCATCTCGGAGAAGCATCATGCGGCGCTGGATGCCCGCGAGACGGGCACCTACCAACGCAACAAGAAGCTACGCGAGGAGCGCGAACGCGAACGCCGCATTCAGCTAACCAAATCGGCCGTCTATGGCGGCTCCATCGAATCGCTGACGACCCGCATCGCCAGTGCCAACGCCCAAATGGCTGCGGCAGCAGCGGCAGCGGGCTACAAGCACACCAAGACCAGTTCGCATATTGAGCAGCGAGCGCAGCAGCAGCAAATGCTGCTGGCCGCCGAGGCGGAAGCGCGTGACCAATTGGGCGACTTGGGACCGTCGCTGGGTATGAAGAAGTCCTCGTCGCTGGAGTCGCTGCAAACAATGGTCCAGGAGTTGCAAATGTCCGATGAGCCGCGCGGCCATCATGCGTTGCGTGCACCACGAGGACGCGGACGCGAGGATAGCCTTCGAGCCGCCGTCGTCAGCGAGCCGGATGCCAACAGTAAGTAAAGATCATTTATTATTTCACTTGACTTGACTTAACCGAACCCTCTTTTAGAGCCGCGCAAGACCTGGTTGCTGGAGGAGGGCGACCACGAGGGCGGCTTCGCCTCGCAGCGCAATGGACCCTTCCAGAGCTCCCTGAACGATGGCAAACATGGCAGCAAGTCGCGCGCCAAGAAGCCGAGCATCTTGCGAGGCATTGGACACATGTTTCGCTTTGGCAAGAATCGCAAGGATGGCGTGGCGCCCGTTGATGCCTATGCCACCTCCTCAATTGTGTCATCAACGCCAACAAATTCTTCGCAGCCGCAGTCGCAACAGTTGCAGCATCAGCAGCAGCAGCAAATTCCAGCCGCTGCACTGGCAGCATTGGAACGGAACGGCAAACCGCCAGCGTATCAGCCACCGCCCCCGCTACCAGCTCCAAATTCAGCTGGTGGTGGTGGTGTTGCGCCAGGCGTTGCAACATCAACAGCTGGCGGGGGTGGTGGCGGAAGCGGTGGCGGAGGCGGAGGCGGAGGCGGTCTCAGTACGCTTAATAGTGGCATACATCAGAATGATATATTCAATCATCGCTATCAGCATTATGCCAACTATGAAGACCTGCATCAGCATCAGATTAGGTGAGACGCGTTGCCTGCTTAAATTGCCCGCATTCCTCATTCTTTGTTTGTTGTTCCACACGATGTCCATTCTGTCATTAATATTAATTCTTAAGATCAGGTGCTGGTTAACATAGATGTAGATTATGTGATCCTTATACGTGTCTTACTTTGTGTCTGTGCATCTAAGCAATTAATCATGATTAAATTCCTGCCACTTCTTTCTTAGCCACAAAATCCTCTGTTTAGGATTCCTATTGCTACAATTTCCAGAAGATCAGTTTTCTCATTAAATTCTTGAATTCATTAGTAAGTCAGTAATATGTTTTTCTTTTCCTATTTGTCAATGTTCGCATTAAATTAAATATATTTGAATGTGCAAAAGACAAAAGCAATTTAAAGAACGCATTTATCAAGTTTATATTTTTGCAAAACAGCTTTGCGCTTGGACAGAATTAAGTATTAAGTTTAGTTAATCACGAACCGATGCCTAAACTTTTTTGTGGCTATTACTGTTTCATGTCTCTCTCTCTCTCTCTCTCTCTCTCTCTCTCTCTCTCTCTCCCTCTCTCTCTCTTTCTCTATCTCTTTCTTTCTCTGCCACTGGCACTTTGTCTAATTTGTGTAACATTTATGTATGTTTCTTTCTCACTCACTTGTTCATACACTACTCACACAACAACAACAACAACAACAACTACACCCACAACACTGCGACAACAACATCAACAACAACAAAATCACATTACATGCCTCATATTCTAATAACAGCGACGGCGTTGAAGAGACGCTCTCCGAGTCGACGCTCGAATGCATGCGACAGCAGGTGATCAGGCAGCGCATCAAGGTTGAGGCCGAAAGGTAACACACACACACACGCGCATACACCCACCTGCACACACACACACGCACACACACACATGCACGCACGCACGCACGCACGCACGCACCCACGCACCCACGCACATCCAAACTAATACACAGCTTTGGTGTTTGAGTAGATTATATGCTGCACCCACCCACCGCAAACCCCCGCAATTCCACATACCTCCCCCCGCCCTCCCCCCCCCCCTCACACACCATACATTTGTATAATATCCGAACTGTGCTTTTTGACTTACGTTTTGCAGTCGCCGCCATCAGCATTACCATTCGCAGCGCAGCGCCCGCTCGCAGGATATCAGTATGCATTCCTCCTCACACAGCCACAGTCCACAGCAGCCGCCACTGCCACTGGCCCCCGCCGCCGGAGCAGCAAATGGCATGCGACCCATGAGCAGCTACTATGAGTACGATACGGTGCAACAGCAACAGCAGCAGCCGCAACAGCAGCAGCAACAGCAGCAACAGCAGCAGCAACAGCAGCAGCGCGTTGGCAGCATCAAGCACAGCCATAGTCATGGACATGGACTGGGGCACCACAATGGCAACTCGTCGTCGCCGATTAGCGTGAATGTGGCACAGCCGCATTGGAAGGCAGCGGCGCTCAACGGTTTCTCGCCGGCATCGTTGAACAGCAGTGCGCGGAGTCGCGGACCGTTTGTCACACAGGTTACCATTCGCGAACAGAGCGGCATGCCCCAGTTGCACTCGCAGGCGCTGACGCAAACGCAGCAGCCCACATATCAAACGGTGCAGAAGATGTCGACGGCAGCGCAGCCGCAATCGCAATATGGCAGCGCAGCCGGCGCACAGCCGCATGCCTCCAAGGTGTGACTATAGGTGCTGGCGCATGCGCGCGCCACACGCGACGTCCTCGTAGATAGCCAGCACAGCCGCCACACGGAGTTGAGCGAGGTGGAGGTCTTCTACTATGCCACCGAGTGCTGAGCTTGGGGACAGTTCGCATTTGTGAGACGCAAGCGGCCGGCAAAGCAATCGTTGATTAATCAGTTAGACAACCAGTTTCTTTATTCTTTACTTTCTTTATTTTTCTTGCTGAGAAATTTAAGTAATATGGAATATTTATTTTTTATCACTTGACAAGGGCAACTGTGCCCACAGACACACACACACACACACACACACAGACACACATACTCACACACACATACTCACAAACACACACATATGCTTATAGTTAAGTCCATTAAAAAATACATAAAACATTAAAAGTATTCCATGGAAAGCGCATCTTGAAGAGCAGAAAAATAAAATATCAATTTTAAAAATCAAATGCTAAATTCAAAAGCGAAAGCGAAAGCTAAAGCGAAAGCTCAAGCGAATAAAACCAATGCACTGCGCTTAAATTAAGTTACACTTATTGTATTAATCGGTAAGTCTAAGTCAAAGACCATGTAAATAACTATTACATTTAGTTTGTAAGAAAACGATATGAAGAAAGCGTAGAAAGGCAAAAGAAAAACGAAATATTATTTCATACAAAACGTACTTAAAAATCTATGGGCTGCATTAAAGTCTCAAAAAGCAATACACATTACGAAACGAAATATTTGCGTAAATGTTCTTTAACCTAAAGATAAATCGATATATTTTGTATAAAAGCAAATCAATTGAAATTGTATTAGGCGCTTGAACCAAGCCAAAATCATGTTGTAAATATATAACAGACATATACATATAGACATAATACATATATATTTAACTATATATTATTTATATACAATATATTTTTTTTTTGTTTATCTTTATAGCAGGCGCCATTTTCTATGCAAACGTAAAAGTTGAAAAGTAAAACTTGAGGAAATTTGAAATATACACGAAACATATGTAATCCTTATATAAGGTTATTTTATATATTTAAACATTAATTGTTATGTATTAGCATTAGGTGAACATTGTGCAGCTTAAACTGGCATTAACAAACCATTCAACACGACATTAAAATCGATCGTAAATACATAATCCATACACATATTGTACAACATGTTGTAAATTCTGTGCATTCTGTATATTTGCAAAATTGTGTTGCGAAATAAATATTTTAAGTTTCTATATATCAAAATAACAATTCTGTGTTTCTCATTTTGTATGATAACTGATAACTGCAATATCCAATAAGCCGCAGTTCTTAAAATATTTCAACGATGTTTTTTATATACTCTTTTATTTATTTATTTATTCTGCACTTCTATATATATATATATATATATGCCATGGTATATCTGATATTAGCCGATGTATTTCCTCACCCTTTTGGACAGCCCATCGAAATTGCGTTTTGATAAGTTCTTCGGCATTGTTGAATCGGCTGAGTTTTTGATTTGAGATTTTTTCTTATGCTTTGCTGCTGGCTTCTGCATAGTTAATGTCCGACACACCAATAGACCATTGGACGCTTTGGCAGGTGGGTCGTGGGCGTCACCCAGAACACACAGATTCTTGCCGTTCATCTTGGCGCATGTTTTTGTACAGTGTACAGCTTGCAGTGGTGTCGCTTTCTCTGCTAGCTCGGTGGACGAGGGCAGGTTCTGTGAGTTTGGAAGAACGATCGGCGTTAGTACAGTAAAATTCTTCAGTGATTCCGGGTTGGGTTTTTTGTTCCAGCGATCACTAAAGTTGAGAATTTGGGAGAATTGAGAGAACTAGCTCAAAGCAAAAGGGATAAAATTACTCGGGCATTCCGCTGGGTGGGATGACCACATCCAGCACGTTATCAATGAGACGGGTCTTCAGTGTGCAATCATTCTTGGTAGTCGAGTGAAACGACGGCGATGTGTTGATCTCGATAAGCCATGGCTTCATATTGTTATCAATGATGATGTCATAGCCGTAGACCTCAAAGCAATGATGATTGTTGGCTATCACCGGAGCTACAGCGTCCAGTGAGTGGCGGATCGTCTCCGAAATGCGTTGCCAGAGCTGCTTCGAAACGCCCTCGCCTCGGATGCTGTCCAAATAGAGAAACAGATTCTGCATGGACCACTTCCCACCATGTTTGGCATTGTACTTTATCTGCAATGCCACAGAACCACAATTCAAACAATCGTGTACAGAATATGTATCTTGGGAATATGGGAATTTAACTTACATTATTCTTTTGTATGCTTACATTGGTGAGATGCATGTAGACATTATCGATGTCAGCTTGATCGTACCTCTGTGTGCAAAAGCGGCAGAATCCCTCATTATATAGATAGGCTTTAATCGGACTGAATGTGGTGACCAGCACGTACAGACGCAGATCGAACTTCTTGCCGCCAATCAGTAGGGGATTATCAATGTATTTGGAGACGATGCAGGTGTCCCGATGGAAGAATGGGTAGAACTTCCGACCATCATGGGCGAACCTCTTCAGCTTGGATAGCTTGTTGATCAAGTAGATGCCAACACCTTGCGACTTATGCGATGGCTTAACGATCCAAGTGCTGGCCGGATTCTTGTGAAACTCCTGCACAAACAGATTGTAATCGGAGGGCAGTACAAATGTGTTGGGTATTATGTCTAGGTGCATGTATCGTGTGCCGCCGTTGCCCACTTCCGTTTGCATTGGATGTTTGTCGGCCAGTGGGTCTCCATTTCGCTCCAGGTCCTTGCGGTAGCGCTTTATATTCTTCAAAAGTAGATCCTTTCGCGACAGCTCTGTCGAGTTGGGAAAGTGATTGATCATTCTGAAATACATATCGATCAAATTTGTGAACTAATCGTGATATAGAGAGAAGATAGTAAAAACGAAATGTACTCACTGATCGGAACGCATGCGGTAGGGACGATCGACCCCAAAGATGTAGCGACAATTCTGGGAGTAGGCCCAGTACAGATTCCATTCGCCATCAAAGGCGGGCACTTTCTGCCAGCCCCGTTTCTGAAAATTTTTGATCAGTGCCGTCTTATCACCATCGGTGCTATAAAATATACGTTTTTCAGCCCTGCGCGGCCACATCTTCTCTCCACAGATCGGCGTTGGCGTTGGCAGCACCGACATCTTCAATTTGCGACTGCTGCTTAACTCCTTCTTTTTGTCAGTTTTTTTCGACTTTTTGAGTTTGATTTTCATGTTTGCTATTTGGAATATCGTGTTCATTTTTTTACAATAACTGAGAATTTTGAAAATGATTTATAGAGCTCTATGCTCTATGTTAGGAAGTACAATCTCATTACAATCATTCCCTTTCATAGTACAGAAAAATGTGAGCCTGGTGCATCAATAAAAAAAAAATAAGCCGATTAAATACCACTTGGAATATTAAAGTATAATTATTACACAAAAATGTTATTTTGAAATGCAGATAAGATGTCAAGGTAAAAAAAATTGATATAAGGCTGAAAGTGATTAGATATTTTTTTGGGAAGTGCATCCAAGATGAGCTTTATGCTAATTAGTCATGTAACTAATTAAAATACCCAAAGCAAAGATCGTAAATGAGGTTACGAAGAGAGCAAAGGGAGCTAAACAGAGTAAAGAGAGAAAGAATTGCGAATTGGGAAGGAGACATTACAATGGATGCAATGTGGATTTGAGAAAGTTTTCAACTTTGTTGAGAGCTGGTCATCAGCTGGCAATATTGTGACGATCAACAGAAAAAGATACTTCATATTGACATAGATAGTGTGCAGCATTGCAAATAGATAAAGAGCAGCTGTGCAAACAATCGGGAATAATTGTGATCAGGTATTTGCAGGATCGTTGATCATTAGATCCCATTATGCACATTCATATATCGACATACATCCTCAATGAAAAACGAAAGTGTTAATTCAATCTAACTCCCATTAACAATTACATTAAAAGCATTCTCTATGGGTTTTGTGCCAAAGATGAGCACATCTGAGACTTTACCTTTCATTTTTATATTTGTTTTATGGATTTGTGTTCCGGCTTTGAGCACGACTCGGGGTTCTAAGGGTAAGCACCGCGTGGCAGCTAACCACAACTGAGCAAATTGACTTTGACATATTTAAAGCGCTTCGTACTGAGGTTTACTTGGTTAGTTGGTTTCTCATTAAGCAATTCACACCAATTGGGCACACCAATTCCCGCCAAAAGGGCACAAGAACAATAGCCAGTCATTGTGCGTGCACCTGGAGCTGCTGCCTATAAATGCCCATCGGCAGTAAGCAAAGTTCAACAGTCACTCAACAGTCAGTGTCCACTCAAGTTCACTCAGAGTTAGCCCAATCGCAGCAGAAAAAGAAACAGTGACAACAACAGAATCTGTGGATACATTTAGTTTGGAGAAACAAGATGAAGATCTCTTTCATTACGTTGCCCGTGCTCCTGATAGTCTCTCTGGTGGCGCCCAATGAGGCCACCTTTGGCAAGCTGGGGTTGGTGATTGGCGGCACTGGAGGTGGCGGCTATGGTGGTGCCTACCCCTATGCTGCTTCCAGCTACGGCGGCGGCTACGGCGGCGGCTACGGTGGTGGCTACGGTGGTGGCTACGGCGGTGGCTACGGTGGTGGCTACGGTGGTGGTTACGGCGGTGGCTATAACTATGGCGGCGAAAATGTGGTTAAGGTCATCAAAGTATCAGTGCTGCCAGGTGGTAGCTATGGAGGCGGCTATGGAGGTGGCTATGGAGGTGGCTATGGAGGTGGCTATGGAGGCGGCTATGGAGGAGGCATTACCAGCGGGGGTTTTGTTGGTGCTGTGCCAGCCGTTTCCACATCGGCTGTGGTCACACCCATTGTCACTTCTGTGGCCTCAACGCCAGTCATTGCCGGAGGTGGTGGCTATTTGGGCGGCATTGGTGGTGCCATTGGAGGAGGCATTGGAGGAGGCATTGGAGGTGGATACGGTAGCTTCGGTGGCTACGCTGGCGGGGCTCCGTTAGCTGCATCGTATGGCTTTGGCGCAGGCTATGGTGCCGGCGGTGGCTTTGGACTTGGTTTTGGTGCGCCAGCCGCGTTGGGCGGCGGTGGTTGGTGCTAGGCAGCGATGACTGTGACGAATAAAAGCGATTTGTATCTATTTTTGTAACATTTAATATTTTTTTTGTAACTATAAATATATGAAATTAAATAAACTGAGAAAAACTCTGTAAAGTATTTACTTATCTGATAGTTTCGAATTCCAGGACGGTGGAAACCCTCACGAAATAAAAATAAATAATCATTATAATGAAATTTTAGTTCTATACATTAAAGAAGGATATACGTTCATTACATTTACTACTCTAACAAAATTAAAAAAATTCAAAACAAAATAAAATCACCGAATATAGTTAACACACAAGCATGGTAATTATAGGAAAACATTATTGCTACGCAACTTAAGTTTGCTATTATTGTTGGAATATTGGATGTGTAGATATTTATTTTCGAAATCTCGCACAATTGAATTTCATTGTGAGGCGATTAGGAAATCTCTCAGCCAAACACTGAGCACAGGCCAAAGAGGTGCCACAATGCGCTGACCTTCAATTTAAAACGGGGCGAGAAATGAAATTGAGAGTAGACATCTGAGGTCCGCCCTAAAGAGCAGCACAGAGGTTGACAGCACCACGCACATTGTGGACACATTCACTTAGCTTACAATAGTCCAATGCTAATGAAGTGCCAAACAGGCACAACCAAACCCAAACTCAGCACAAAGCCGCAAATAGTGGCCAAAGAATATTGTACGCCAGCTGCCTACAAATTTCCTCAAGACGACAGGTGCAAAACTTGAAATCTTGCAATATGGAAATTAACTATGATAATAACTGAACACTTTGTAGTATCTAAATGGCTTAGAGGAACACAGACTTTTTTTTTAGAGTTGGTTTCTAAAATATAAGAAAATGTTAATAAACTCAACATAGAAAAAGTGAATATTTTTATTTATTATATATATTTATTATATATTGTTATTGTTTGTACTTTTCGCAGCTACCAATTTTATGTATGTAGGAATTTAGCTACAAATGAAATCTAATGACACGTTAGCAAATACCCATCTTGGCCAAAGCGAGCAGCTGTTATCTATAATGTTACAAATGGGCGAGGTGCCTAAACCTGATACCTGGTAACTGTCTGAATAACTAAGCCACGAAATCGAGGCAAAAAGCGCCCTTTGAGAAGCGGACGTGGTGCACGTTTTGGATTTGTCTAATCTTTGAATTGACTTGGGATCTGTTGGCACAGCATTTTGCTCGCTTGGTTAGCACATTCAATTCCAATTCCACAGTAATAGCCAAGCCATACCCAAAGGTAAGGGCAGTAGCTACGTGTAGCCATGCACAAGATCTTGAGTGAATCAGTGACAATATGAGTTTTTGTGGTATGTTCCTCTATACATAATACATATATCTGTACATATATACAATGTGCACATAACAACACTGATATGTAAAAGAGTACATACATTTGTATGTCTGTAAATATGTCTTCGCATGTATGAAGCATTGTGCACTGCGCAAAAATGTACACACATATTTATTAATATTGAAAGCAATTGGGAGCAACCAATCAAGTGCGAAATTTCAGTGCAATTTTTACTGCTTTTATATGACAACGAGTTGTATGATATATTGCAAAAAATATATACATCTGTCCCATATCGAAGATCGCATACACTGCTTAGCTTGAAAATGCATTATAAATTTAAAAGACCGACCGATTTTGAAAGTTGCTTATACAAAAACTGGCAAATTGTGGCAGATCTGGCTGAATGTACTTCAAGAATCTGTTAGATAGTTTTATAGGGCAAGTGAGACTGACAAGGACGAAATGTCTTGGTCAGTGCCTTACACACTAGATGATAAAAGGCTAATGCCCCCTGTTAGGTTATAAATGGGTTCCATGTACTGCAAGATCCATTCGTTTTTTGGGTACAAATAAAAACATGACACCAGCAAGAATGTTTTTCTTTCTTATTTAAGAGCTTGACAGCATATATATATATATATTTGGCATTAATTAAAGATTATCAATACTCACTGCTAATCAAGTGGAATACACTGAAATCGAGTTATTCTGAGTGCTCATAATTATCAAGGGAACTTTTCTGAAAGTATTCTGGCTCTTTCCTGTGAATAAACTTATATTTATAGTTTAATTAGATCACTTAATTTGAGACTAGTTGATAATCTAGAGAATCTCTGTTCTACATATTACATATGTCCATACTTCTTTTATATTATAGAAATCTCTAAAAAAAATGTCCGTGTCCCCCATTTCTCTTAGTGTAACAGCATTTTGGGAATTACCTGCGCTTCTTGCGAATCGTTTTGACGGCTGACGGCGAACCAACTTATTTGCTTAGAGAGGTGAGAAAATACTTCAGGTTATAGTTAAGTAGTTGAGTTGACAGACAGACGATGGATAGATGGATAGCTAAATACATATACAGATCAATACGTGGATACGTGGGATAGGGGATAGTTACTTGGATGGCTAGCAAGTTACCTGTGGACACGCCTTAGTTTTTGGCAATTTGGTGTGGCCCGCAAGTAACTATTTATGAATTTAGCAAACACTTTGATGAGCTCGAAATTGTCGCTGCTGTGGCTGCTGTTGCTGCCGACGTCTTTGTCGATCGGGTCCAGCGACACATATATGATTTGTATTATTAGAACTACACACACACACACACACACACACACACGTACACGCACGCACTTGGGAGCGAGGGACAGGGAGTGCGATATAGTCGCGACGCCGGCTGCTGGCGGCTGGCCTATAAATTTGTGCGTATCGACATCTGTGGACATCAGTTGAGTTGTGTCCATACCAAGCAGCAGACGTATTCATCCCATCCACAGCACAGCGACACGCATTTCCAGTGAGATGAAGCTTTTCGTTTGCATTGTTGTTGCCCTACTGGCACTCAGCGCACCCGCCCAGGCCTTCCTGGGCGCCAAGCTGGCTCTACTCAAGGCCATTACCGGCGGTGGTGGTGGTGGTGGCAGCGGCTATGGCGGCGGCTATGGCAGCGGCGGCTATGGCAGCGGCGGTTACTCGGGTGGATACAACCAGGGCTACTACACACAGTCCAGCCGACCAGTGTACAAAAACTATGGATCTGGCGGCGGTGGCTACGGAGGCGGCAGCTATGGCGGTGGCAATAGCGGCAGCTATGGCGGTGGCAATAGCGGCAGCTATGGCGGTGGCAATAGCGGCAGCTATGGCGGCGGTTATAGCGGTGACTATGGTGGTGGATATGGCGGTGGCTATGAGCAGGTAATCAAGGTTATCAAAGTAGTGGAGCAGCCTCAAAGCTATGCGCGATCCAGTGGTGGTTATGGTGGCGGCTATGGCGGTGGTTATGGCGGCGGCTTCAGCAGCAGCTATGCTAACTCTGACAGCTACTCCAGTGCCGTTTCCGCCCCTGTCCAGTCACTTCCAGCAGTGAGCTACTCTGCTCCAGCCTCAGCACCAGCGCCAATTATATACTCGGCGCCCGCACCACAGCCTCTACCGGTCACATACTCAGTGCCCGCACCACAGCCAGTGGTGCGCGTGCAACCAGCGCCAATTACGTACTCAGCGCCCACACCACAACCAGCTCCAGTGCCAATTAGCTACCCGGTGCCAGCACCACAGCCGGTGGTGCGTGTGCAGCCAGCGCCCGTTCCCATTACATACTCGGTGCCAGCACCACAACCGGTTCAGCAGTATGTGAAGCTCATCGTTGATGAGGACAACAGCGGTGCCAACCATTTGCCCAGCCCCGTTTACGGCCCACCCGCACCACCTGCCAACAGCTGGAGCAACGGTGGTGGCAGCTACAACAACGCTGGCTGGAACAACGCTGGCTGGAACAATGCCGGCGGCAGCAGCTACAGCAACAACGGTGGCGGCTGGAAGAGTGGTGGCATCTGGGAAAAACTGGCTTCTGGCTGCTAAGCCAGTTCAACCTAGTCCTTCACCCCCCTCTGAGACCCAAACAACTCCAACTGTTTATATAATTATCATTACTATTTTTTTTTTGTCTAGTTCTTAACATATTATCGACTACTGCTCGCGCTAATTCATTTTTCCCCTGTATTCGCACCTACGATCTAAAATCTATTGCTGTGTATATATTCTGTTACCGAAAATAAATCGTCATCTTATTGCGTAATACTCCGGAACAGGCGCAAATTATATTGACCTTAAATGGCTATGAGTATCATTGACACTTTGTATCGTCCCCGTTGTTTCCCAAAATGTGATGTTAGCTTGTCTTATTGCTTGGTCTTTGGGCTCGGTTCGTTGGGTTCTACACCCTATAAAGAAGTCTACAAGTATTTGCGAAAAGTTATCACCTACCTGCTAAATGTGATCAAGCGCAAATGCTAACAAATCCATGTCAAAGACGATTGTGTGCTGTGCCAAAAACTGTGCCACTCAAACATAGATCACGGAAAACCTTTCGATTTGTCTTTATACAATATCGAAAGCCCCACTTGAAATGGCTTTCTACATCGGATTGCTCAAATAGTGCCAATAGCTGTTTAGTCACCTAGCATTGGTTCAATTTGAATCTAATCAACATTTAAGATCTATAAACAACACTATAAACACACGACTTGCGTTTACTGTCAGCCGGCTCATAATCGCTTTAGCGGTTCTATTAAAGTGTGAGATTAATATTAAAGGTATTCCTAAAACTTTCCAATTTGTATAGCCTATATATCTTATAAGTAAGTTCAGAAATTCAATGGGTAGTCAACTAATAAATTTAATTTATTTATTGAGTCTGCACTCAACTTCTTAAATGCACCTACAGGGCATCATTAAGTCGTATAGGCCTTTCCTTGCATTACAACCCGAATCCCCCAATTACAGCAAGCTTAAAACGCAGCCACTTGTAAGATCTTATCTAGAATTCTGAAGCCAGCTTATGGTCAGTGAAGTGTTGCGGACTCCATTGGTGGCAAAAGCACACATCAGATGTCAACTGAGGGCCCCGATGGGCGTTCAGCCAAGACGTGAGACATCCGCTGAGCAAGCATATAAATAACACACGGATGCCTCCGCTGTCAGTTACCCCACTGCCTGTTGCCAATGGACACAATGCGCATATGTGGCGGCTACTTGATGCACCTGCTTTTACTGCTTGTGCTGGTGACTTGTGAGTCTCTTCCACAGCAGAAGGCGCAGCAACAGAAACAGAAACAGCAACAGCAGCAGCAACCACAAAACCGGAATAGAGGCGATGTCAACGGTGCGTATACGGCAGACAGGAATCCTAATTATTCTCTGTTTTTGTTTTGTGTGCTCACAGATTACGGTCCGTTGATACATATCAGCTCCGCCGTGCTGCAGCTGGCACCCGATGAGAAAACACAATTACTGCTCTTGCCATCTGCCGAGAGCAGGGGCACCAGCAGCAGCTCCTACCAACCACTCCTCCCACTCCCGAACATTTTTAGACTGGAAGGGCTTTTGCCAGTGCCGATACCTGTTACCCAACAGCCGCGTCTGACAGTCAGGGATAATTTGGACTTCCAGGACCGCAGCACAAATGTGAAGTCCTATGGCCGCTAGACAGGACTACCCACATCAACAGTTAAATAATAATATTGCTCCTGTTAATTGACTTGAACATATTTGAGGATTTTTCAAAAAAGGGTTGCGGATAAATAAGTAAAAAAAAAATGGAATAAAAGTTTGTACTATTCTTTTCCTTCCTTCCGTTACATTCTTCAAACTCTAAATGGTTTTCTGCGTCAGTTTAATTTTACTGAGCTATTCCAAATTCCAGGTTGAATTTTGTTCGGAGTAAACAAAACTCTGTCATTTAAAGAGATTAAGTTAGTCAATTTATTACAGAAAAAAAAAATATATAAGTAAATAGTTGGGTATAAAAAAAATTGTGCTAGTAGTAACGGCGATCACAACCTTAGTAAAGATCCAGTTGGTGCTCGAGAGAATTATGCTGGTGCTCCAACTGCAGCTGTTGCTCTATGTGTTCCTCCTGCTGCTGATGCTCCAGCTGGTACTGCTCGTGCTCCAGTCTATCTTTGAACTCGTAGAGCGTGCTGTAGCTGAAGGCACCTTTGCCATGATCAATGCCTTGTATGGGCTGCTCACCATGATGCTCCTCCAGCTCTAGCTTCAGTTTCGGCTCCGACTCGTAGTGCTCATGATGTTCACTGGCCTCGGCATATTCCACGCCTGCATCGCTGCTGCCATAGTCTGACGGAAAACTGTGCTCACTAAGGTGGTCGCCCAGTGTTCCGCTGTGTTCACTAAGGTGGGCATCCAATGTTCCTAGCTCCTCATGATCCACATGCTCATCCGCATACGCATCGCTGATGCCCATATCCAGCTTGGCAAGTGCCTGGCCACTGCTTAGAGCGCCCGCATAGCTGCCCAGCAGACCAGGTGAGTGGACGCCAGCTGCTAGCTCGCCGCCAATGTAGCCCCCATTGATGCTCAACGCCTGGGCCAGCAGCAGGATCAGTTTCAAACGCCAGTTGAACATGTTGACGGAGGATTTGTGGACTGTATGTGGTTGGCTACCGATGCGTAGAAATGGTGCAAGTCGACTATTTTCTTTTCGGCAAGAGTGCTGTTATTTATACGCTGGCTTTTGGCACACATTTTCCTGCATTTTCCAGACGCAACAACAACAAAAAACAACAACAACATTAACGAAAACAATATTGAGCAGCGCTTTTGTTTAGCTTGGCTGGGCCATCCATGTTGCAATGGACATCTGCCGACAACGACGACGGCGACGACGACGACGACGACGAGGCGGTCGCTTTGCTGCAGCTGATAATTTTGTGCACATATTGTGTATATTACGTATACGCCAGCTCGGCTAGCTTGGCCAGCTCAGCCAGCTTGGCCAGCTCAGCAAGCTCACCCAGACGGCTAGCGATTGAGCCGACCCGAATTGAATAGCCGCAATTATGAGAGGCGCAGACACCATCGTCAACGCCGCCGCAGTAGCAGCAGCAGCAGCAGCAGCAGCAGCAGCAGCAGCAGCAGCAGCAGCAGCTATTGTTGCAACGTGCGTGTACGTAATATTTGCGACTGGCCCCAGTTCTATGCAGGCGCCAAAGGTTGCATAATCGATTGGCGTCTCTTATTATTAGCTCTTGCCTATGCTGATATTGTCAAGACGATGCGGAAGCAGCAACAACCACAAACACCATCTCGCATCACCTCGCACCCATGCGCCAAGTGGCTGTTAATTGGGTGGATCAACAAAACGGAAACGGATGGTTAAGAGCACAGAATAGCAAAACTGCCAAGGCCAGCAATGAGGATTGCTCGACTTATGCTGTTGCTGTGGCTGTACAAAGTACAGTAAATACATGTACATGAAGAAAGTAAGGGAATTTTGTTGTATTTACTCAATTGTGCAAGTAGCGCATACGACACGCATTCGAGCAGCGGCAACAACTGGCTATTTGGCAGGCAATTAAAAGCGTTAGCAGAGCGACCAAATGCATAGCCATAAACGGATAGGTAGATACATTAATACCTGCAGCACATCCAACCCAACTCCGTGGCAATGCAAGCAAATGCGCGCATGCATGCATCTCACAGATTGCAGAAGCCGCAGCAACAGCAACAGCAACAGCAACACAAAATATGTATGTGAGACATATCTCTGCAGACAATATTTAATGTGGATGGCAAACAGTTTGATAATGCGAAGAAAAAATGCGAAATTCAATGTGGCTCTAAATTTGAGTGCACTGTGAACATTGAAAGTGTTCAATGCGTTGAGACAAGAGATCAATAAATTCTGTTAATAATACTTTGTTTTATGAAATTATTTGTTGTATCTCAGCTATGAAATTGTAGCAAAAAAAAAGCCAGGTATTATTAATCCAGCCTGTACTGTTTTTTTTACCTAATCGGTACTATTTTGAAGGAGATTTTAAAATATTTTTGAATTGAAATTCAAATAAAAAACAATGGATCTTTCTCAATTTTTTAATAAACACTTTAATATTAAGATTAAAATTAGATATATTGATCAAATCTCAAAAATTTTTTCATTAATGAATGCTTTAAAATAATATGATTTTTTATTTATTTATTAATTTGGGGTCTTATGCACTGCGACCTATTAGATCTATTGTGTCCCTTCTGAGCTTATAGCTCCTCCATCCACCCCAGTTCCTAAACGAATGTCATGATCTTTGATGGATCAAGGGCTTCTATGTCATTGACATTCATAGCATGCATCCCTAGGATGTTGCATCTTTTCCTGGCTAAGGCGATACATTCTGTTAGGATGTGAGTTGAGGACTCCTCCTCGTCTTCACAAAACCTACACTGATTGTTACTATAGATACCCATTTTTACAATGTCCTGTCAGTTGACCGACAAGTATCCTTAGCCTATTCCTACCCATGGATATTACTTGCTTAAATCGTTTATGGTTTGGCCTGTCGGAGTCCTGGTGTTTCTTCCCATCTCCGTAGTCTCCTGTGTCTTTCTTCGCTTCTAAGTTGCAGCCGTATTGTGTGATTTCCTATGCCACAAAACTGATTATCGCCTGCCCATCCGCAGCTTCGTTCCCTGTTATTTCCCTGTGTCCCAGGACCCATCTTAGGGTGAACCTGTTGTGAGCCCCGAGTTGGTCAAGCTTGGATCGTACTACTTTTGATGTTAACTTCGTCTCGTTTAGAGCTTATATTGCTGCTATACCATCGGATAGGAGAGATATATCCGCATTCCGATAGTTGCGCTTTACATTAAATTTCGCACAACTCCCTATGGCACACACCTCAGCTTGAAATATGCTGATTTACATCCCCAGAGATATCCGACGGCCCACCACTCCCAGGCCTGTTCCCTAAATGGTGAGTGATCCATCGATATATGAGTTAAAACGGAATAAATACAATAAACCAAATTCAAATGCATTTATTTCTGAACAACAATATTTCTCAAATTGTTATAAAAAAAACTATTACGAGAATCCGCATTTAAGATTGTGTAAAAAAAGAATAAAAGATTGCTAGTGAATTATTTGCAGTGTAGGTGCAATATGCAATTAGCTTGCACTTTTATTCGTCAAATTTTTTGACACGTTGCTTATTACAACTTTTCGGCTCTTTGGCTACAAGCAAGCATTTACCACTGTGGTTGTTGCTGGTGGCGTGCCAACAGTAGTAGCAACAAATAGTCTCTACAACAACAACATTGATAATAGCAGCAGCAGCAGCAGAAACAACAGTAATATCAGTTAGTCAAGCGGGGCAGTGCGGCGGCCTACAAAACTTTTGCGCACACAAATTACCAATGTAATAAGTTGCTGTGGTTGTTGTTGTTGTGTGTTTCTGGTGATTGCAGTGCGCACACCCACAGGCAACCCACAGCAACATCAACCACAACAACAACAACAACAACAACAATAGCAACACCATCAAACAAAATATTTTGTGTATTAATTCGCATTTTGTTGGCAGCATTTCCTAACGCAAATACTTAAATTTTTTGTTGCCTGTTTCTTTTTTGTATTTTTTGTTTTTTGTTTTTAGCAAGTCAGCACTACTTGCAACGGTTTGCAGCAATGGGGCAGTTGCTGAGTTGGGAATGAACTGATTGCTGAGTGTTGGGCAAGCGGACAGGCTATTTATATAATTTCTGGGCGTTGTTTTTTTTTTTTAAACAGTTATGCTGAAGAAAACAGCAATACAATATTTATGAAGCTTTGTTCTACCTGCATTTCTAAGTGTTAAATTTTCATACTTATCTTCTATTTGTCGAGAGTCATCCAGGCTGGCCTTCAGAACACAAATTGGTTAATTATCTAAGTAGATAATTATAAAACTTTTAGTGGTTAAAGTTTGTGCATTTGCACTTCTGTGCACTGGTCTGCAGATATTTATTATATGAAAAAATCGTATACCTAAATGCATATTTTACTTATATTAATGCAGTCGCTTGTAAGGCTACTCCATATGCTGATTCTTACAGCAAAACATGTTCATAATTGAACAACTAAGTTTTGTCATTCCCTCGATTTATCGAATTTCCACGTAACGTTTAGAGAAATTACTAGATTGTTTCCTGCACGAAAACAAATAGCGACTAGTTAAAGATACGGGTCAGATACAATCTGCCGAGTCATTTCATAAATTGTATTTAATTTTTTCAATTTGGACTAGAAAATGATGGGAACTTCCATAGCATTCGAGTGCTTAATGTGTTAATCCAAAATCGAAATGAGAATATGAATACCCTTTGATTCGATTTTGTTTGCCTCCGACAAAAAATTTGACGGGAAAAATAGTGAAGTAATATTGAATAATATACAACTCGATCTTTGCATGTTATCTTTGTTCAAAATCCAAAGAAACTGTCGATCGTGATCTGCCTGATAATATTGTGGTCTCGCTGATGTCAACCTCTATATAGTTCTTTGTGACGTCTGTGTTCGGGGCACTCCAAAAAAGGCGGATATTGAACGTCTGCAGCATAGCAATAGATGCGAAATACCCCCATTAATATGAAACTTTCGTAGTCAGTCACTCATTTCATATGCTCCATCGATTATTAAATTGTATACACTAAGCAATGTGGAGTCAATTGGATATTGTCAGGAATGTTGTCCAGTTTATGGGTTATATTCCCAGTATGACAAATGTATTAAAGCTCATTCAATAACAAAGTGGCTGAGTAGAGATGAGTTTTGGAATCTGTGAAGGGTATCCCAATGTCACTTATATAATAGTTCGAGCAATTTGTTAAGTTTCGTTTATATAGTTTTTGTTTTTGTTTATATTTTTTTTAACCCGATTCAGTTTGATGTCGATTCGAATACAGATTATATTTGCTTTGTATACAAATAAGGTGTAGATCACACGGGGAGTGCATTCGCCAAACTTGAGATTAGAAACTCATAATATACGAAGGCGAGTGAGTGTGCGATCGGGGTGAGTGTGTGTGCGATCGAAGTGAGTGTGTGTTTGGGTGATATCGTTGAATCTAATTAAGAAACAAGTGCACTTTATCTGATTACTGTGTTGTGAATCAAACATTCTTACAGCTGCGGTCAGAATAGAACAATAGCTGCATTTGAAAATATATAATCGAAATAGTTTTGTATAATCCTTGTTAAGAAAAGCATCAATCAGATGCATTATTCTAATCAGTTAAATAATATGTGTTTTTTACTAAACAAAATTAAAATTGCTATAAATGTTGGCCCCATATCTATATAGGTGAGACTCAACACATTCACACATCGTATCTACGGCAATTTCTCTCTGATAAAATGGGCATAATTCTCGAACTATTAGTATTATTACTACCGCATCTGTGTTTGGTAACAGTTATAATTGTCGGTATTGTCGATATTGTCGTAGAGACGTTTAGTCGTACGGCATTACTTGCACTCACTCCCTCCGAATAGTATGTGTGTTATAAGGTGCTGACGGGTCTTCTACTATAAATACATTTACAAAACATTTTTGAAATTCATTGCGCTCGCGACTCTCGTCAAGAATGGGAAGCCGTTACCTGACTCAATATTCCAATCTGAGGAATTGCCTGTCTTACCTGCTGCTGCTGGCAACGGCGACCGGCGGCATTGAGTATTCGGTGCCCGATGTGTTTGGTACCATTTCGAATGTCGGTTCCAGCATCATCAATCCAAGGCTGTTGCCAACGCCCCAGGGGCTGCTCGAGGGAAGCAAGAATCTTATAGCCGGCTATCCCCTTGAGTATGTCTCCAGTTCCATCAACTATCTGTGTGAGTAAATAGAAGCAAGTGCAAATGAAAATCACTGTCAATCTATTTTCCTTATGGCGGTTGCATGTCCATTATCTCCAGGCTCTCAGGCACTAAGTTCCAACAAGATCAGGTCAAAGTTCACACCGGACATTAAAAATATGAACTTTCAATTGCGTAGCCACTGCAGCAAAACCGATTTTCCACTGCTTGAAGCTGAGACTATGTGGAACAGTCCCCAGTTTGATAAAAATAAAAATGTTGTCATACTTGCTACCGGCTGGACGACCACCATCAATGAAACGGATACTATTGAGGAATTTGCCAAGGCCTACAATTGTCGCGGAGATGTCAATTTTGTGGTGAGTTTGTCCAATCAAGTAATTATTTTAATGTCAAAAGATATTATTATTATTATTATTATCTTATATTATTATGCGCATAACAAACTTTGCCTACTCAAACTTTATTCCTCGTTTGTGGATTCTTTTACGTCACAGAAATTCTCCACTTTTTACAATTATTCACTTCATGCAAATTCACATCAGTCGCCCAACTTGCTTGAATTTCATTTTCGGATATTATTTCATCGTAATTCTGTTGGACTATTGAAATTCTGTAAGAAGAATTATAATTTATATGTTAAAAAGTATTCCTCATTTGCAATAATTTCTACAATTTTCCATACTTTGAGATGCTTATAAGCTTAATGTTTCCACTGTGCGGCTAATCGCTTTTAATTATTTCGCTAGGGTTAATAGGTTACAGTCTTATCGGCTACTATTCAGGGTCTTTCCAATATAAAAATAAGCAATGAATACTTTTGACTTATGCACTAATATTTTACTTAAGACATCTAAGCAAGATGCAGTCTGGCGAAACTAATTGCGTAATACCCCCAAACAAGTGCAATACCAACTGACGTTTAAAAAAGGTTGTCGGCAATTTTATGAACAAGAATTATTAAAAATGTTTGGTTACAGGCTGTAGATGCAGCCAAATATGTGGATACCCTCTACACGTGGTCGGCTTTCAACACGGATGAGCTTGGGGAGAGCATTGCACGGGGACTGGTTAAGTTGTTGGATGTGGTCAATGTTGAAAAAATACATTTGATCGGCCATAGTCTTGGAGCGCATATTGTGGGCGCGGCTGGTCGCTATCTGCAGATGTATAGCGGGAAAATAGTGCCACGCATCACCGGACTTGATCCGGCCAAGCCGTGCTTCAACGAGGGCGAAGTTCTGTCGGGCTTGCAGCGCGGAGATGCACTTTTCATTGATGTAATACACAGCAATCCGGGTGTGCTTGGCAAACGAGATCCCATGGGCGATGTGGACTTTTATCCCGGCGGCATTGATCCCTTGAAGCCTGGCTGCTTGACGGTGCCGTGTGCCCACTCACGCTCCTGGGAATACTATGCGGAGACAATTTACCCAGGCAATGAGCACAACTTTATGGCCACACGTTGCAGCTCGTTGACGAAGCTGCGCGACGGCCTTTGCCCTGGCCAGCAGTACCCCATGGGCGTGGCCGTGCCGCACACTCTTAAAGGCAGCTACTTCCTTGAAGTCAAAGCCAACAAGCCCTTTGGCGAGCAGTCATCTGGGCTACGTACACCACGGCTCTCTAATTGCGGACGCTGTGGGAGAAAATAGAAATACTTTTTAATATATATTTTTTTTCTAATGCGCTTTAAATTGGAGATGGATTGTAATGTCAAATTAACATTACTTACAAACTAATGTATGCTTAAGATGATATAATATATGGCGATGGAAGTTTCGAATCCCGATAGCAATCCGCTAATCCAATTGAAATTACTACATATCGAAAATAATACATAAACACAATTATTAATCTAGTTCGTACTTATTTAACCCCATGAGCTATTAAAGTATTTTTTACCAAAAAGTTGTTGCATATTCTTCTCAATCTATGAGGACCAACACAAATAGTCTTGCATGTTATTGTGAACATCGAAATTCTCTATTAAATTGGTCTGATTTGAAATTAAAAATGAAATATAGGTTAGATAAGAAAGATTGTTTTCGGGGTGCCTAAGATAGCCAAACTGTCTTGTTTTGGTGTTACTCGGTTGTTGGCATGACCTGTTCTTCGTCCATAAGCCTTCAAATAAAATGTACATGTTAAGCTTTGACAATTCAATTAATTTTTGTTTATTATGCTTATGCAGCAAATAATTAAAAATAAAAAAAATAAACAAAAACAGCGTGAGTAGTAAAACAATTTACTGACAACTGTGGCAACCACTCAGATTTCAATAAGCATCTAGGCAGCAGACCACAGTGAAGCCCATCAGTTGTGATCTGCCACGAACAATAAATTATTGAATGGGCAAGGCCAACAACAAAACAAGCTAAGAGAATGTTGTAATACCTTGAGAGACATATCCTGTTCAAAAGTATTTCCTTATCTTAAAATTCATAGTTGCCCCTTGTTTATGAAATGGATCAATTATAATAACTATTATCAACATTCCCTTTATATGTCATACTACAAATCAAAGCTCTCATTTAATTCAACAGAGCTGACAAACTTCAGATTTAATACATTATTTGATGATGAAATAACACTTTCTTAATTGAACAATATCTAAACATTTTTAAGTTTTGTGTATAATGTATTGCTATAAAAAAAGGTGGGTGAACTGTAATCAGAGAATTTCATCCTGAATTGGAAACGAGCCTTCTTATCCAACTTAAAGCGATAGCAAATATTTTTCGGGACAGCTTAAGAGGGAATTGCTAAAAGTATTCCTGCTCTTAACAAAGACCAACTATTTTTAAATGAAATATTTTTCATTAACGTATATTTTCGTATTTACAAGGCTAAAATATAAAAAGTAGTCTTTATATGCTTACTGTAAATTTGAAACGCGTTCGCGTCGACTTGGTGGCTACTGTGCAGTAGCTTCTCGGCTGTAGTTGACGGCCCTCTAAGCTGGCCAAGCTGTCAGCTTGACAAATGAGTCACCCGTTGAAGGCTTCTGTCTGCCTATTGGGGATTAAGCTTTATCGGCCAAATGTGTTCGTGGTTTCCGCCAACCATTAACATTAACAGCATTTTGCAGTTTGCAGTTTGCGGTCTGCAGTGAGGCGAGGAAATGATCCATCAAGAATGTGATTAAATGCAATTTGGCAACATAAACTGGCCCCATGGGGCACGAGGCTTGCGATGATCTGCTGCTGCTGCTGCTGCTGCTGACACTCTTGCCAATGACGTGGTCGGTCGTAAAGTGTTGTAAAGTAGTTGACCCTGGTCAAGAATCGGACGCTCAAAGTGGTTTAACAAACTGTAATTACCTCGTTCGTCTTTTAGTATGTGCGCAGCTGGTTTGTTTATCATCTGACCAAGACCAGACCAGGCCAGAGCAACCCCCACCAGCTGAGAGTGCGATTTATTTTGCGGATTCTTGAGCCTCTCCCTAGGTATTCAAATTGAGATAAATAGCGTATGCTGCGTGCGGTTTCAGATCATTCAATTGCCATACCTCCAATCGTGCAGCTACAACAGATATCAGCCAGGACATAATAATCTACACAGTCCACAAGCTAAGCAGGATGAAAGTTTTTATAATACTCAGCGCTCTGATTGCCTGCGGCTCGGCGGGACTCATACGCAGCAGCGGTTGGACCGGTGGCAGTGGCTGGAGTTCGAGCCCTTGGGTCAGCAGCAGCAGCAGCAGCAGTGGCTGGAGCTCGAATCCTTGGGGCAGCGGCGGCGGCGGAGGCTGGAACAGTGGCTGGTCCTCCCAACCCAAGATTATTAAGGTTATCAAAATTGGTGGTGGCGGGAACAATGGCTGGAACAATGGCGGCAGCAGTGGCTGGAACAATGGCGGTTGGAGCAATGCGGGCGGTGGCGGTGGCTGGAGCAATGGTGGCGGCTGGAGCGATGGCGGTAGCGGCTGGAGTAACGGTGGTGGCTGGTCTGGCCAGAGCCTCGGCAGCAGTGGTTGGTCTAGTGGCAACAATGGCTGGGGCAGCAGCGCCTGGTAATACGGATCCAATGGGAACTCCACGTTCATAACACATTTTTCGCATTTGATTATTGATCTTACATTTTATTTAACATATTTTTATAAGTGCGTTTTTTTTTCCTTTAACCTTTTTAAACAAATATAAACTGCAAATCGTAACTTAAGCAACGAATCACACGATTTCTGTTTGAATGCATCGCCGAATTGTGGCCAGATGATTGACGAGCATTTTTTTGTAGCCACAATCAGTTTGCCATTTTTCATTTAATAGTTGAATGCAATTAGAAACAACGGAGACAACAACTATAAACTCAGACGAAACATCTTGAATTGAATCCCCTCCCAGCGACGTCTCTGCCACTATCTTCATATGCATTTTCAGCTCCATCATTGATTGTATCTTTGTCTACCTGGGAACTAAAACCAGATCGAATACACTGCCTGAGGGGAACAGAATGGCGAGGGGAGGGGGCAGCACTTGGCCGAACTTGACGCTGCTTTGTGTTCTCGTTGATCTCGAAATTCACATTAATGCATATTTGAGTTATGGCCCATAACAATTAAAATGCTTGGCTAACGATGTAATTATTGCTATTACTTTGTGCATTCGCAGAGCTCGTGGAGTACTCGTTGCTCATCATCTCCAAGTGCTGTGGAGTGGCACAGTGGCACCAGATGCTCCAATCTAAATGCCAAATTAGATTTCTTATAATGTATTGTAATGCAACCAAGGCCAATCAGCCTTTTGTTTTTCTACCCGGAAATGAAACATAAGCCGTAGTTGCCTCACTTTGCGGCAGTTGCAGTTGCCAGTTGCTGCGCTAGGGCGCAAGTGTAGAGGTAGTCAGTGGTATATGTGATTGTTATGATTCATAATTTTCGCACTTACTGCGCCCACTGTGCAGCATAGTTCTTGCTGGCTCGGTTGAGGTCGTCTTGTGGACTTGGCTGTGGGGTTATTTGTTGCGTTTGGGGGCTGCCACGCTGCAGCGATTCAGCAATGAAGCACGCATTCAGACAGCGGCAGCAGCAAATGGACAAGTTGAGGCAATATATGTGGCAAGTAATTCACTTGAGCACACAACTCATTTGTTTGGATTTTAGATTTGATTTTTGAGTTTTGGTTTTGGTTTTGCGTTTGCGTTTTTGTTTGTGTTTTGGTTTGGGTTTGCACAACACTTGACATTGAACTAGTGTGTTTTGAGTCGTGAACCACACACATTTGCCTAGCACTAGAACTGCATGCAAATACCGAAAAAAAAACAAAACAAAAACCAATCAAATTAATTACACAAATGGGAAAAAATATGTATGGAAACTTACAGAAATCCATTTGTAAACAGTCAAACAAATTGTGAGGGGCTTTGCAAAAAGTATTGCTGCAAAATACTTGTAATTAATGACATCGCTATGGCTCAGCAGTTTACAAGTCTCCAAGTGTTTAGAACTTTGTTGCTCGTTGGCGGATCAGGTGGCGTATGCGCAATATTCCCAGCATAAACGTTGCATATGCCCCGCGCGTGTGTGGCACACCTCGCCTACCCGTTTTCTCCGCCTTCCGAATAGACTTCTGGGGAGCGCTACTGGGAAGAGCGCTGCCCCCGCACAGAATGCGCATTGCTTTTAGTTGCTTCACTTACATGGCAAATCGGTTCGGTGCTTGGGATACCATGACTCAGCTGGAGTGTGCAACCGCTATAAAAGCGCAGCGCTGCGCCTGCTAATGGCATCAGTGGTGCTAAAGTTTTAACTGCGTCAACAGTTAAGCGTCCACAGACAAGAGTTCATCCAGTAACCAAAGGAATCTACTGTTCAACATGCGCTACGCTTTGCTCTTTGTCTTCCTGTGTGTTGTGTTTACTATTGCCTCGGCTGGATTGCTGGGCGGTGGTAGTGGCGGTGGCTATGGCGGCGGCGGCGGCGGCGGCGGCGGCGGTGGATATGGCGGTGGTGGTGGACATGGCAGCGGTGGTGGAGGCGGTAAGGGAGGCGGCATTGGAGGTTGGCGAATGGGAGGCGGTGGTGGCGGAGGCGGCTGGCAAAAGGGTGGCGGTGGCGGCAGTGGATATGGTGGTGGTGGCGGCAAATCCCTGGCCGGTAATCGTGGTAGCTCCGCTTCCTGGCAAGGCAGCAACAGAGGCGGTGGCAAGCATGGCGGTGGCGGCGGAGGCTATGGCGGCGGAGGCTATGGCGGTGGCAAGCACGGTGGTGGCGGCGGCGGTGGCAAACACGGCGGAGGTGGCTGGTAAGCCTTCCAATTATGCCACACACAACGGAAACCGCACGACGATGCAAAACATAAATACTCCGGCTGCTCCTTCGGTCGAAATGTATTCGAAGGCATAGACATACAACTAGAGGCATTTCCCAGAAGTGCTGCAACATTTATTTTTTTTTTGCTAAAATTACAGCTCTTTCTTAAAGTCTCTCAAGTCTATTTTTTTGTATTGTACTTTATAATTTTTCTAATAAAAATACGTTTATTCTGCTAAAAACTATCAAGTGTTGTCTATTTTATCTATACATTTTTGTCAAATATTCGTTACCCATTAAAAATATATTTTTATTCACTCAACTGGTACATAATAAAAATAATTAATTGCAGTCTTAAATACAGCAGCTTTTTAAAGACAAAGTACCCGATTCTATGTTGTATGGAAATATTTCTTTAAAATATGTATGAAATTAACCAAACCGAAAACATGTTCTCTAAAAATTGTATGACAAATGTTTAAGGTTTTTGATCGTAGTGTTTTTGCAAAAACACATTTTTGTAGTTAGCCTGAAGATAATGAAAACCTAAAGCTTTGTGTAAATTATGTTAGCCATAACTTTAAAACATAAATCTAGCTGTTAAGTCAACCTCTGTTTTATGGGCAACCGATAATTGCATACATTGTGTGTAAGAGTTAAACTTGCAAATTCAAATATTTGACATAAGTAAATATTTGTTCTAAATACATTATAACAAATTCTGAAGTAACCACAATTTATAGTAACGAATTGTGTTATCAGTTAAGGGAAAATATTTTAAATATTTCAAGATTTTCGTTTCCTGGGTCTGGTGCAAATATTGCCACAAATATACCTTTCCTAGCCAATAAAGTATATATATAGTTTTGATCAGGATCAACAGTCCGGTGGATAAAATCACGTTTTTTAATTAGATATTATTTTCCACCAAAAATTTGGCAAAAAAAATACTAGAATATAATTCACAGATTTCTTACTTGTTTCTGTATCTGTATTTTTTCTACACCGCATATCCTGAAAATAATAGACATTCATCCCATAATCTCAAATAAAAGTTAATGCATACAAATAAACTGTACTCTCGGTCGATATTTTTTTAACAACGCCAACGCAGACACTCGATAAACTTGGTGCTGAAATTATTTAGTATTCTCACACAGAGTGTAAAAACATTCGGCATTTGGCTGTGGCTTTGGCCACGTTAACATTAGTTGGCTGGTAAGTTGTGGGCATCTATGCCATTGTGGTTCAAGGTTTAAGATTGCATGAGCTTAAACAGTTTGGCTCTACAAATAGAGGGCCCGTTATTTGCGATGTAGTAGTTTAGTTTTGCCATTTCTAGGACTATTTCTAGGAGACTCACAAATGCACTTTATTTTATTTACATTTTCGTAAATTTTTATTGGCAAAATAATAAAAAAAAAAAAACAATTAAAAATGAATTGTTAAAGCATTAAAAATATTGGTTTGTTGTTGGTTATGTACAGGTGCAGATCCTTTTAAATGTCTCCTCAGTGGTTCGTTCTCGACAGGGTTTTACCATCTCCAGGCGCTACTTGAGCCACCGGAAGACCAACCGCCGCCTCCACCACCCCTCTTCCAGCCACCTCCACTACCACCGCCGCTCTTCCAGCCACCTCCACCGCCGCCGACGCTTTTCCAACCACCTCCTCCTCCTCCTCCTGACTTCCAGCCGCCTCCTCCTCCTCCTCCTGACTTCCAGCCTCCTCCACCACCGCCGCCTGATTTCCAGCCGCCTCCACCACCACCGCCTGACTTCCACCCGGAGAGGCTAGATAATGCGCTAGACCAGCCAGCGCCGCCACCGCCAGATGACCAACCACCGCCGCCACTAGATGGTAAAGAACTGATGATTATCTTGCTGGGCCAAGCAGAGGAACTGCCACTCGATGACCAGCCACCACCACCGCCGCCGGTTTTCCAGCCGCCACCGCCACCACCTGACCAGCCGGAGGAACCACCACCACTCCAGCCATGCGGCTTGGCAAAGCTGCATACGCTCAGAGTCGCCAGAAGGCCAAACAGAACCAGGCGACGGATCGATTGCATCTTTGTCTTGCTGTTGTTTCTGTTGCTGCTGTTGCTGCTGTTGCTGCTGTTGTTGCTGTTGTTGCTGTTGCTGCTGTTGCTGCTGCTGTGCACTAACTAATTTTTAACTGGGTGCACTCTCAGCTATTTATACAGGCAGCGTGTGCTGAGCATCTAAGATTCTAGCCGTTGTCGCACCGGTCGTCGCTGCAGATGCAGTTGCCAGCGTCGACGTTGACGTCAACGCCGTAGCTGCTGTCGGCGTCGCCGTCGCCGTCGCCGTCGTGTAATCAGTTGTGATTGCCAAATCTGCTTAGAGGCAGTCCGACTCGTTGCGATCTCGGCTAAGTTGGTTGGTTGGGCCTCATTATGCTAACTTGCAATTTCGTCCGCCTTCTGGCCGTCCATTGTTGGCAACGCCTTCTACCAGCCCCTCCCGACCCACTTCCTAGAGACTTCTAGGTTCCAGGCGCCTGCACACCTGACGCAACCGTCTTTACGGCCCAGACTACAGATTCTTTTGACTTTCGACTGGTTCTGCCACAATTCAATAGTTTCAGTCGTGAGCATCGATTTATTGGCTCGCCATTTTTATGTAACAAGTTTTTGGGGGCAAAGCAATTGACCATTATCTACTCAGTTACCTTTTGGGCCCATAAACAATTAGGTTTGGCGTCTACGTGGCGGCACACGTGTCGCCGGCTACTGCAGTTCTCCAACATTTAATGTTAGCCACTTTTCACCAATCGGGTCAGCTGCAGCAAATCGCTAAATCTGTAAAAATAATGCAATATTGGTTGTGCAAGCCAACGACCCGGTTTTTGAGCACTGCTTCAAATTTGAATTGATCTGTGCTGCAGAAATATGTGTCGATATGGCTAGAACCAGAGTGGTTTAGTAACAAATTCCATGATGCTCATCAGGTTTTAAGCGTCAATTTTTTAAAGACTAAAGCGCAGATTATTATAATAAAATAATGTTAATAATAAAGTAATATTTATTTCATTAGATTCGTAGGTTTTTTTTTGTTTTTTAATTTGTTGCGATATCTGAAGTATACCTTAAGAAGTAGTTATAAAAACTGATAGCAAAGATCGCTGATTGGCGTTTCCTCCCCCACTTGATCCGGCCACAAACACCAACCAAACAAATAGACAACAGAAATTCATTCAGTTGAACCTGTTGACTTTTAGCTGGTTTGCTTTGTTGGAGACTTGCCAATTTTCATGGGCGGCATTAAATCAAAATGGGGTCTTTGTGCCATCGATTCGTTCTGCAACTCGTTCGACAGCGCTCAATCTCAGTGGTGATCAATCAATTGCCACAAAAAGTGACTCGCTGCGAATTCCATCATAGAGTTGTAACTGTTGGGCGGCTCCATTGCAGCAATGTAATTCAGACGCCGCAACGAGCGTAAAATGTAAGCCATGCCAAATTGATTTATCTTTGTTAGACAATTTCAATTTCGGTGGGAGATTTTCGCGTCGTTGTTAAGTGATGATCATTACAGCCAAATTGTAGTCGAACCCAATTAAGTGGAACCAAAGCAAAGGCGCCGTATTTAATGTCTAGCTCATCACGACGCATAGCAGGAAGCACATTATTAACTGGTTTTTAGCTGGCGATGCTTCACTTAAGAGCAGCTTATTATAATTCAATATCGGAATCGGATTCAGAACCAAAATTTAAAATTTGCTTAAAGTCCAAATACGCAAATGGTATTATTTGGCCCGCAAATGTATACCAAAATTTCCGACCTGTGAATGTGTCTGTGTCTAAATTACTATATTACAACTTATATTTCGTACACCAAGAAATATCGGATATTTTAGGTACACCAAAGTTGACATAAATAGTAACCCGCTGGCATTCTACCGACATCTGAGAACCTCACGGTCAGTTACGTCCGACTGGAGCCAAGAACCCAATAATAATACTGTTAAAATAGTTTGCAGAAATATTGGAATCTTTGCCGGAATTTATAGTCGCAGAATCAGATACGCCCATTTTTCAAGACATCAATTAAAATGGAAAATTTCTGTTTATATTTTGCATTTATTTGCAGCTTAAAACTAAACAAAAAAAATATTAAAATTAGATGAAAATCTTTCGATTAAAAAAACTTAAATGTGGTTGAAAAACATTTAAATTGCTAGCTTTTTGGCTACCTGTTTAAACTTGACTTGAAGTCGTTTTGCTGGTTAGTGGTAATTTATTTACCAGCCCTGGTTCCAGCCCTGGTTCCAGCCGCCGGAAGAGTGACCACCTTGGGAACCACCATAGCCGCCAGAAGAGTAACCGCCGCCCTGACCACCACCATAGCCGCCCGAACTTCCCTGGTTGACGACTTTGACAATGATAACCTTATCGGGCGCTGAGTAGCCGCCAGAGCTTCCAGAATGGCCTCCTGAGTAGCCGCCGGAATATCCGCCAGAATGGCCGCCTGAGTAACCTCCCGAGTAGCCACCAGATTGTCCACCAGAGTAGCCACCGCCGCCGTATCCGCCACCACCACCACCACCACCACCACCTCCCAGCTTGCCGCCGAGTCCACCAAGTCCTCCACCGCCGCCGCCGCCGCCAAGTCCACCCAATTTGCTCTGCAGCAGCTGAATAATGCCGCCTGCACCACCGCCACCACCGCCACCGCCGCGACCACCACCACCACCGCCGCCGCCAAGAAGACTGTCAAGAGATGCCTGACCTCCGGCCAGCAGCGCAACGAGGATTACGAAAATGCAGGCAAATGGTTTCATCTTTCAATATATATGGTTCTCGATCACGGTTTTGATATCAATGATGCTCAAGACAGACGGAAGCGTTGACTAATTCAACAGCAGTGAACACGGCGCTCATTTATACCAAAAAGTTGTCGTAACCAATACTCGATTTTTCGAATATCGAATAGAGTAAATAACACAAAGCATCAATGGCAGCATCAGCATCGACTTCAGATTGACTTTTAAATTATGAACTGAATAAAAAACACGTGCTCATCTTTTAGTAGAGATGGACGACTCGGCGAGACGTGGTTTTTCGACAACAAATCGGGCGAGTTAACACCACATAAACAACATGAATGAAAACCACATTTTTCATTGAAATTAATTGAATCAATATGTTTTTTTTTTATTTAGTATCTCTTTTCATGTATTGTATCGATTTATTCGTGAGCAGCGTTTATGTCGGGGCAGAAAACACGAGAAGTCCTCACCTCTTGCAAAATGCTTTGACAATTTGTTGCTTTCGATCGTTTAAGCAATTATACGTTTTAAAAACATACATTTTCATTTTTGTATGTGATACGATGTTAAAGATTTGTATTTGGATTTGCCTAGCTGGCCGACGGGCCTTTTGTTTGCTGATTGTCGCCGATAACTAAGTATGCAAATCTTTACGCATGCGCGACTTAGACTTGGGCATTGTTAATGCCCTGTAAGCTAAAATGTGTGAATTAAGGGTATACTAAATTGTATTTAGCTTAATTTCCACATTATTATATTAGATCTGCCAGTTGTATCCAAACAATTGCATAACTATCGAATAGAAAACACAAAAGTGGAGAATCAAGAGAACAATTTTTATTAATATGGCATGTGACCCTCTTAATGGTATCGACTAGTTGAGCACAATCGCTTTGCTCATTTTGGCCAAGCTCGTCGATTCATTGGCCAACTAGTCAAACAAATTAACGGAGTTTAGTCACAGAAAAGGAAAAAGAAAAAGGAAAGGAAAAAAAACAGCGTCCACAATGGATGAAGCAGTCCATCGCATTGAGAGCTTGCCCAATTGACAAACGATATTTTGACAGATTGTCTTCAAGTGTGTCTTCACAGGTGTTCTGCTCATTTGGAGTTCAAGGTTGCACACGATAAGCGGGCTAAGTGACCGTTAAAGCTGGCAAAGAGAGAAACTGTAACGCGGAATCGGTAAATCAGGAAGCTAGTTTCCATGTCGCTTCAATTGGCTGCCTAAGACTTGGCTTAGTGTCTAAACGTTCCCATCAATATCATAATAGCCTATAAATAGTGGCTATCTAGAACCGGTTCTGGGCCATGTTTAATGGCTTTGGCACATATTTGCATATACAATAGGCTGGGCTGTCGACTATAGAAACATTCTATATACATGTAAACACACTTAGACATATATATGTATGTTTAGAGTTATTGATACTGAGAAAATACAAATAATACTTTGGTTAGAACTCGCAAACATTTTAAGTTCAACGCACTATACCCTAAATTAAATTAATGCTAAGCTTGAATCCTCGAATCGATAATATTGGGTGGTGTTTTTCGTATATATATATATTCTTGAAGAACAAATTCATTATTTATACTCGTGTAATGCTCTGATTTTGATTATTCAATTTCTTGAATTTGCTTCAGTTATACTTCGAATAATGAAGTGAATTTGTGGTACGAAATATGATTAAAACTTTTAAAGAAGAGCTTATAGATGTTATACGACAAGAATGTGACTTCCAACCATCCTGAGGAGATTCTTCTAGTTAATTAATATTCGTAGATGACATCTATGCTAATATGATTTAAATTATGCGTAAAATATAACTCATAAATTAAAATATACAACTTTAATTTTCCAGTTAGAACTGCTGAAATTCTTGAAACCCGTGCTTAACGATGTTTTTAAGCGGCAACCATTGAATATTTTTATTTGCAAATAATATGATTAACCAGTTTTGGGGCCTCACGCACCAGTCGCACAAAAATACAAATGTAGAAAACATGTGCCTATTTTTTTTCAGCAGGTTGATTAAATCGAGATGCAAACGTTTCAGATAGATTCTTTGGGTTAGCAGGCAACACGTTCTGCTACAATACAAGAATATTAATTACTACTACGACAGATGTAATAAAAAATTTTTCCCATCGCATTGTCATGAAATTAAAATATTTAATTATTTACCAACGCTAATGAAATTACAAGCATAGTGGAAGAAGTGAATGTAAAGTTTCTCATTATATTTTTGGATTTTTTTGTGGTGTCATCTTTACAACCATAAATGTGCGAGTGACGCTTATGGTTTCTTAAATATATATATATATATATATATATATATAAGGTTCTTTATTAGATATTCGAGGTAATATCAAGTAAGCATTTTGTGGTTGACTTTGTGGTAGTTTTTTCAGTGCAAACAGATTTGCATTTAAGAAATATCTTTCCATTGTAATAAACTCTTGTTTTTTGATAAATGTCTTAAATATCTTAAGCGACCCTCGTACGTACTGAGCATTGTCATTGTAGGATTGCTTTATTCTTGACGATCGTAAACTATAGCTGGCTCAAAGTTATAATTATACATAATGCAGCCTTGCTTAATGTGGCATGGGAACTGAGAGAATACCTATATGCATAAATAAGTTTGAATGTGTTGACTTTTCATAGCAATTGGCGAATACACATAAATAATCATCTATATATGTAAACATATTCCGATACATGCTTATATATATATCTATATTTCTAGTAAGTAGTTAGACATTCTTGCAAACTGAGATCAGCAGTAATTAATGGGAATGCAAAACGTATAAATTGAAATAGATAAACGCTGCCGGTGCAAACATAAAATGGATATTTAATTCGAGATTATTTCACCAGAATAATCCAATTAAAAAACAGTTACAGAAGCGTATTGTACATTCATTATTATAGCATTGTCGTGCAAATGTAATTTACAAAATATATAAATTAACATATGGCATATCTTGAAATTCTAAATTTAAATATTGTCAGAATCATGTATTATTTTTTCTTAAAGTGTTCACATCCTTTGATCCCACTAACTTTGACGAAACTGGAATTAAGTTACTAAAATTATTTTTCCCTAAATTTCACATATTTTCCCTTGAAGAATGTTTTGCTAAATAAAAATTGTTTATTTAATTTATTGGTTTTAGATTGAAGATTGGCATCTCTGTACTTAAACAAAAATCAATTTTCAAGCTCTCTTCGTATCAGGCGTGATTTAGTTGCTTCATAGAGTTACGAAATAATACGCCTTTGTTCATGTCACAATGTAAAGTTTACTCTATGTTTAACGCAGACATGCAATACGGTAAATATTTAGTAAATAGCATCATATCCAATCATACGAAAAAACACACAAAACATACACAAAAACATTCAAGATCAATAACCATTTTGAATTGTTTGTGTAATTTAATTGATCTTAGGCACAAAATGTGAAAACTATTCAACTGCTAACGGCTTGGCCAAGGTTCTGAACACGTCTCACGCAAGACACATCGACGCCAAAGCTGCCAAGCCATAAAGCCACATCCACAAAGCAAAATTAATAATGCACATAACTGAATTAAATAGTAAGCAAATACAAAAAACTAATAAGCCAAATGCAAACGGCGGAAGCTAAAAATCAAAGAGCACACATGCAATAAATTATACGCTCGAGAAATATTAAAAAAGAACAACCTCAAAAACAAAAACAAGAACAACCTAAAAAACAAATACATAATTGAATTGTGGTTCAATATGCAAGTAAATAGCTTCGCTGCCTGATTTGCAGACAGTCAAACATCCTTATCTTCTATGACCCATTGTCTGGTGACACAAAGCTTTTCAGCCGGTCAGCCAGCTTCTCTCACCAGGCTGTGCATCTGTGTGACGTTAGACAGCCGAGATTAATCAATCAACTTGCACTATTCACAGCAAAATCAGTGCTCTGACATTGAACTTCATTAACCCTTGCCTAAATGCGTTACAAATCTCACGAGATATGGTTAAGCAAACAGGTTTTACTTTAAAAGAAAGACTTAACAAACGGCAGACTTCACTAGCGCCATCTGTATCTCAAGTCAACTAAACATCGTAAACGAACAAGCTGTAATATGGGGCGCCATCTGTGGTCAGTTAGTATCACAAAGAAGCGAATAGTGACTTGGGTAAAGATTTTCCATCAGAAGAGGATTCTAGTCTAAAATTACACCTGTTTACATATATATTTAACTGTTAATTTAAATATATATATTTACACAGCTTAGGCCAAATATTTATGGAATAGTGGGATGACGCACTTAGCTCGGTTGCGAGGGATGCCAGCGCGCTCTAGCGATCAAACCCCACAAACGAATAGCTTCACAAACTTTTGCTTGACTTTAAGCTTTAAAGCAAACGAATATCGACAATGTGGCAGCCCTATAAGATAATAAATGCATATTCAGTTTGATTTAGGTAAATATTTATTCAGTTAGTTACATACAAATTTAATCGTTCAGCCAACCTGGTCCACCGTGTGAGCCGCTGCCACCGGACGAATGCGGCTGGGTGGCAATGCCTGCCACCGCCACCTCCAGCAACTCCACCAGCACCAGTACTTTGCCAGCTGCCGTAGCCTCCAGTACCAACTCCGACGCTATATCCTCGAGCGCCACCACCGCCTGCTCCCTTCCAGTCACTAGCACCACCCGCTCCACCGCCGTAGCCGTCGCGATCACCACCTCCGCGATCACCACCTCCGCTAGCACCACCAATGTGCACCTTTGTATTACCGTAAGACTGAGACTGAGACTGCGAGATTAGTCTGCCGCCATTTCTGAAACCACCAACGTCAAAAATATAAAGGCATCTGAAAAATACACTTGCGGACACTCCCACTTTCGATCACTTTAAATTGCTCAAATCGACATCGCACACAGTTTTAGAGATATAGTCATCATATCTACCATTCTTATGACATATGTTGATGAGAAGTCCTTAACTAACATCCAAACAGAATGTGTCGCCTTATCCAGAAAATAGTTTCAGCATCCTAGTGATGCCTGTTATGACATAGAAGCTCTCAACCCAAGAAAGAATCTGACATATGAAGCTGGGGTTGATGGAGGAGCTATAAGCTCAGAAGGGTGCACAATAGATCTAATAGGTCACAGTGCAGAAACCACCAACTTATAATACTAATAATAATAACTATAATAATTATAATAAAAATAATAATAATAATAATAATAATATAATCAGTCGGCAATTTCTCACTTTCAATAAATCAATTTTAGGTGCCTAACATATTTAGTGGTTAAGTTTGGTTGGGCTATCAAGAAAGACAAACAGTTTCCCAAGTCTAATCAATATATCTTCAAACAAAATTAGATTCGACAGACTTTTAAACATCACTAACGATTTTGATATAAATGTTAATGTAATATTTATGTGGTCGTATAAGTGCCCAGCTTTGTCGAGATATTTGTGCTATCTGGCGCTGGTAATCTGGTAATCTGACGCATAGCAGATCGCTGTCATATTAAGCTAATGACTAAATATGCCATATTTAGCCCAGTTTAAGGTATATTACCGGTAACCGCCTTTAAGGATTGATTATATAATATAAATACAAATTTCAGTCCACAACCGTCGCCTCCAGTAACATTGACCCTGCAAATCTGAAATGCGCTTATCTTTCATAATTTGTAAGCTATTGTCACCAAATTTCAAGTGTATTTACCGAGTAACATCCTTCAAAATGCCGAAATATCTTTTGCACTACGACCCCTCCCGCTTCAAAATGGTAAAAGCCTGTTTCTCCCGTCATTTAAAGAACGTGCTTGAATATGTTATTCAGCAACGCCACCTTCTTCACCTAAAATTCTCAATAGACCTAATCTTGAAATCTGGAAACCTCCTTACAATATCGGTATTGATTGGCTACACCCACTCTGTCCTGTGGCACCTGTTATCAGTTGTTCTTACTTTTTGGCGGCAAAGTGTTCAGTGTATATCGTAGTCGAGCTCACTCGACTACAGCATTCTTACTTGTTTGTTCTTAAACCATGCAGCAATTTAATATGAAAAATGTGTCATAAATGCATTTTTATTTTCCAACATAAACACATTTCCAGTTTTATTTGAGTAAACATTTATTCGTTTATTTGCCATAAGTTTCATTTAAACAACGTATTTTTAGTCGTTCCACCAACCAGCACCACCACGAGAGCCGCCGCCAGCAGATGAACCGGTTCCATGATTCACGGAATATTCAAATGCGGCCGGGTTGCCCCAGGCATTGCCACCACCGCCTGCTCCGCCACCATAGCCGCCGCGTGCGCCACCAGCTCCTGATCCTTGCCAGCCGCCTCCACCATAACCTCCTGCGCCACCACCAGATCGTGCTCCTTGCCAGCCACCAGCACCACCTGCTCCACCGCCGTAGCCTCCTGCACCACCACCAGAACCAGCTCCTTTCCAGCCGCCACCACCAGCTCTGCCGCCATAGCCTCCAGCACCAGCGCCGCCGCCATAGCCTCCACCGCCAGCTCCCTTCCAGCCACCAGCACCGCCAGCACCACCCGCTCCACCGCCGTAGCCGCCGCGTCCACTACCTCCGCCAGCACCACCAATGTGCACCTTTGTATTACCGTAAGACTGAGACACATGCGAGATTAGTCCGGCGCCATTTCTGACACCACCGCCACCGCCGCCACCGCCGCCACCACCGCCATGTCCTCCTCCTGGCAGATAGCCACCACCACCGCCGCCTCGCTGTCCAGCGTTAACCAGGGCCAAGGTGGCCAGCAAGCAGACAAATACCTGAAAATATCAAAGTTAGTTGCCACAGAAGAGTATCCTTTTGCACATCCTTTTACCTTCATGTCGACAATGGGATTAGTTGGTTGAACTAGTTTTAGTAGTTGTTGTTATAGTAGTTATCGGGGCGCTGCTTCAAAAGCTTGTGATGCTTCTTGCCTGCCACTCAGCACAATTTATAGCTGAAAAATCCGTTCGATTTAGTTAATTATCTTTAACTGCTGTGGCAAACATCATAGAACAATAGCAATCAGAAACAATACAGATAATTAAAAAATAAAACTAATTTTAGAATTTTTAACCAAAAACTAAAACGATAAGTAATTTTAATTGTTGTAGTGTCGAAGATTTAATAGTATTGCAGATATGTATGATATTCTAAGTTCATCCAAACGATGTGCCAATAGCTTCAAAGAGGGTATTCGAATTTTCTTATGAGTTTTGTATGTGTTAAAGGAGTAGACTCCGACCCATTAAGTAAATATATATTCTTGATCTACGTCAATGACAGAGCCGCATAACCATAATCTGTTGGCCTGAATTATAAAAATATATCCATTTACTTTGCTGTAGAGATGTCGAAAGATGAATTTTTCTTACAAATAAATCATAAAATCAATCTTATTCATTTGTTGCAGATGAAGATTAGTATTTGTTCGAGATATGCGATTGTTAAAAAAAACTGAATTTCCATAAGTAATGTTATATGCTTGTAACACTTTAAAGGTATAAAATTAAAATTATTCGACTTCTTATCTTGGCGGTAGGTATCTAGAAGTACTATATCTATGTGGTCGCAGATGTCTTCGCTGATGGAACAAGTTAAACGACAAATTTAAAACACTTTCCAAAAAGGGCATAGTTTTATAAGTACATTAATATTCTTTGGCTTTGCTTTGTGCTGTTGCGTTGCCAATCGTTCAATTCTAGAAAAGCGCCAACCATTTCCGAGTTGCTTCGATACGTGGGTTGGCTTTAATTAAAAAATTTCAAGTCAATTTTAATGAAGAAAACAAAAAAAAAACCTTGTTGATTACCGGTTAGAAGACGGTAATTATACGGCAATATGCCTGCGGCACACTTTGCGTAATCTGGCGCACTGCTGAGCTTAAAAGTGACATCGAGTGGACGCACTGCGTCCAGTTGATGTGCTGACAGCGAGCTCAAAGTTCCGGCTTCAGATATGCGCATTTCGCAAATGCCGCGTGGGTCGAGGGCAAACAACAGCTGCAAAAACTGCAGTTTTTACCATTTTCATTGTTTTTGTTGTTTATTTAATTTTTTTGTTGTGTTTTGTTTTTGCTATTTTTTTTTAAAGTGAGCTCATCGCACAAGCGCCCAGAGCTTTAATTATGCAATAAAATTGCATAATGGTGGGCTAAACTTTAAATTATGGAAAGGAAACGACAACCACTGCAATTGCAGTAAATGCTGCAGATAAGTTCCACTAACATCTACCCTGGGAATCCAGCACCATCCATAATAAAAGTAAAAAAAAGTAAAAACGAAAAACATTTTGGTTATGCTGGCTTTTTGAATTCTAATCATCAATAATATCGATCTAAATAGTATTTACCGTGTTTTGTTCAATATCTGGAATTCTGGGATCCAAAAAATCATTTGCCATCAGCATATTGGGTGAAGAATTTTCGTTAACCTTCTTAGGTGTAGATGCTCCATTAGAATTAACGGCCTTTAATGTTCCTTTCTCTCAGGATTGTTCTATAAATAATAATTGGCTTTACTCTGTTTTGTCTAGCCCAGTATTGAGATTTTGAGTCACGGCTGGGAAAACGATGATGATACAAGTTTTCGTGCAAGTTGATAATACCTATCTAAATGACAATATTTTTTCAAATTTTGTAATGGACGGAAGAAATTGATCGGTCCCACAAAGGGCGAAAAACAGTCACTTACACAGTTTTAGTTAAAAGACCTTGTTTGCTGTCTGAGTAATGCAGTGAACATAACTACACCAGCGCAGTCCAGCTGTTTTCAGCTGGTATTATATAAAAAAGTAAAGGTAGTACTAGCTTCCTAACAACTAATTATCATTATACTTAACGGCTGCACTAGCCACATTTGTTGGGCCTAATCCAAATCAATATATGAGCAATCGAAATGCAGTCGCTTGCCGCTTGACACAGCGAAGAAGCTCGTAGACAAAGGTTGAATTGCTTGTTCACATACAACTTGCCACTTTCTTCAGCTCTCAAAGCTGAGAGCCAAAGTCTTTCACATTCTCTTTCTCACACACTATCTCACTCTCTTTCTCTTTCACACACAAACTCTACCCGCTTGCGCTGTTGACTGCAGCTGGCAGATGACTGTCTACTGCTGCTAGGCCTTTTCTCTTTCTCTTTATCTTTCTCTCTGTGAGCGGTCTCTATTGCCGGTGCCAGCGACAGATGTAACTGTCTGCCTAGCCGGGCTTCATTGGCGCTGCAGCAGATTTGGCCAAATCATTCCGTTGGGAAGTTGTAACTGGGAGACGTGTTCAACGGATTCAACACGCAGCTCAATCGTCGCGTCTACGTTGTTGTCGTTGTGGCGCCTCGAACTGCTGCAAGCGCGCGCATTTCGTGTTCGATAGTCGTCCATTTGGCTTTTTGCCTTAATATTACGAAAATAAAAATTGTTATAACAAGATATACAAAAGGAGTCCTTGACCCTGAGACCTTGCAAGTGGTGGTATTAGTTGCTCGTGCGTGTCAACTTTTGTGCTGTGTATTTGTTTTGTTTTGATTTTTTCTTTTTATGCAACAATATTTAACAAATATTTGCAAATTCAGCTGAAAAATGTTTTGTGCGATCTGAAGCCGACAAGTATTCAAAATAGTTGCCTGCTTGGGCTTTCAAATTAATCAACAGCAACAAACAAATGTAATAGCAACAAATAAGTGCAGCAAACAGTTTCTTTTATTTACAAACAGTTGACGCAGTTCATTTTTTATTACAAAGTTAGTCCCAATTATATATACACGTATATCGATATGGTAGGAGCAAATGTACTGCAAATAAATAAATAAAAAAAAAGGAAAACATATTTAATAATCATAAATTATTTAAAGAAAAAGTTAAATATTTAAAAAAAAAAATTTTTAATTGAAACTATAAAAAAATAATTCAAAGGAAAATAAACTCATAAATTAACGTTTTAAGTATTAATATTGTCATATTAATCGTTCACGCAGTTGTAAAAAATATAACATTCTTATTTTTCTTATATTATCATTATTGATATTATGATAATAACGATTATCACAATTTTTAGCTACTAATTATAAAAGATGTTAGCTATTATCATCAATATAAATATTAGTTCACACAAACAAATTTTAATTTGTAAATTTTGACACATTCCGTTTTATTAGATGTAAATACATCATAAACATGGAAAATGGTTAAACCAGTCGTGTACCTAATGCTTGTAATGATTTGCTGATAATAGTGGATGAATATCAACATGATTGCTGTGCAATTTTTTATGAAAGTCCAAACAACGAAATCGTCTAGCTACTGTTCATGGTCTATTAATTGTCGGGCAGCTGATTTTCTTTTTAATATAAATTATATTTGGCGTTGGGGGTATTACTTTTTATGTGCATTAAATGCTATAATACGAGTCGTAGATAAATACTACTCTGTGCATAATGGGAGAGTGAAGCAAGCAAAGCGCAACAGGCAATGCCCCACAGCAATGTCCCACAGCAACTGGACATCGAGCTTTGATCTTCCTGTCGCCTTCAACTGAAATCGAAATTTACACGAAAATTGCCATTTCGCGTGCCATTTAATGCGATTTGTTTCACACATTTAGACCCAATGCATGTGCTGCAGTTTTGCCAAGTTTACCCCATGTGATCAGTGGCATTGTGAAATTTTTGATTCTGTTATTTTCTTACTGCATGCAGAACAAAAGACTTAGGCAACGAACTTGATGTAGTATGCATCTAAACGTTGAGTTGAAACAATGCGCTTGCGGTTTTGTTTTTGGGCAACTACATTACGTGGCTTTCTCTACTCTTTGAAAGCCTCATGCCGATTCTAAGTACCATTGCTAATAAGCCAACAACAACAACAACGATGTGTTGTGGCAGGGCTTGCTTGTGTCTTTTTTCTTTTTTGTGTGTTGGGAGCTGGAGACGAAATCGCATGCTTGCTCACTTGGAAAACAGCGGCAGTTGCTGGCTGCGAAAACTAACTGAAATGGTATTAATTGCCACTCGCTCACACACGCACTGCTTTACACACACACACACACACACAACTACACGCACAAGCGCAACAAGTTGACTTTCATTGTTATTGGCATTTGCGGTTTGCCGTTTGTTTAGCTACTTGGCTTAATAAGCCGTATGCTTTATGCCTAATGCTCGGATGCCTTTGTCTTTGACTGTGACTTCGACTCGAGGTTTACATTCGCGTCAAGTTAATCACACTTTTAACTCCATTTCACATAATACTAATTTCATAATTTGAACCACCGCACCAGCCAACGCATTACCAATGGTGCCTCCATAGACGGGGCACATTGAGTTGCTATTTGCTGCTTGCCGCTCTCATTTTCACTTTTTCACGACGACACTGATTATAATAAATCTCCTTTGCGTCAAGTTTACATTTAATTTATCATAAGTGGCACCACATATATAAACATATATTTTCTTTAAAGGTGTTGCTCTTATTTGCTGCCTGCCCATTTCTCTGGCAAGAAGACCAGCATGCTCTAAAACTGCTGGGAAGAACTTTAAGGGGGTTAGAAATCTGCAAACTTGGTGCTCCTTCTTGCCTTCTTGCGCACAGTCAGCTAGCGGATCATAATAATATAGCACTCAGTGTTGGGTATCAAGCTATCGTGAAACCATCGACACAACCATTCGAGACGTGGCTCAGTTCCGATTGTCTTATTCCAAGAACATATTTCAGTTACTTGGGTGTATGCAAAAAGTCTCTTATCATGTTCGTCGTATATATTTCATAAAAACAGCAAATAATTCAGCTGACCCAAGGTCTCAATAGCAATTAATTTATTCGATCCAAAATTTATCATCACCTAAGCAAAATCCGCATGCCAAGGGACTGCGCGGAGAATATCAAAATCCCTATTTGAATTCTGTGAACTCGTAGAGATATATTTACAATTAGGGTAAGGCATATACAAATATCTATGATATCTTAGCAAAAAAAAACACACGTAATGCCAACTACCCCGATCTTTTCGCGTAACCTTTGTTGCACAGCAGGGTATGGAATATTCGGTACTACCCATTGGGTCTTATAATCTGCTATGGCACCTGTGGTAAAGGTGCCTGTTGTGGTTGTGTTTGTCAGTTTGGTTGCTTTCGTTGTACCAGCAAATCTGTCGGCAAATGGAATAGTACGTACCATATAATCAGAGCGCTGTGGCAACCCAAAAAGCCAGTTACAAATGACAAGCAACAGCAACAAAAGCGACTGCAAAATAACAGTTGAAACAGAGCTACAAAATGTATCTTTATCAGATGGGCCAAGAATGAAAGTTAGTTGATGTTGTCATTGTTGTTGTCTTTGTTATTAGTAACGACAACATACAAAACAGCTACAAAATATTTCGTAGTTTAATGTTGCACACTTTCATCAATGCTTCTGATGATTTGATAAAATATTGATGGAGCTGTGCAAAGGGAGTAGATTCGATTGTCCAAAGCATGGTGGCAATTTATTTATTGCTGCACATTTGTCCCCTGGGATGGCCATTGAGGGCCAAAGACTCGTCGCTTTTCATGGTATCCAACAATTCGGACTGGCAATCAACATAACAGCATTTCTCACTCTTTTCGTCGCCACATTTGACACACGAATTATGCATAAAATATTTCATCGTCTCTGGTATTGGGGTTGGTCTTGGTGTCTGCTTTCTGCTCGCTTTCGATTCGAAATTGGAATCGGAGTCGTTTAGATAAAACGCCCCATCTAAATTGTCTCTTTCTTTTTGTTACCTCTCCATTTGTTTTGTTTTGGTTTGTTACATTTTAACATTTTTACAGCAATTCTGAACTATTGTTCGATGTTGTCTATGGAGTCTCTGATCCCTTCACCTCCGGCCCGGCCATTAAGCTCAGTCCAACATATTATGAGCAGAAGAATAGAGCTATCTTCTGAGCCTCATTATCATTGTGGGCATCTGCCGAACACACAATGACAAATCGATGGAGCGCAAGAAATAAATTTTCATATATTTGGTTGTTTGGTTCGGGATCGAAAGTGAAATTTGTAGCGGAGGCATCTTATATTTTTTACGATAATTTATTAAAAATAATAATAAAGATAATAATATATAAATAAGCTGCGGACCAATAAGTCACAACAAAGAGCTCAGACGGCGAGCCATAAGATAAACTAGCTTATTATAAAGTGGCATTAACTTTCCAACGATAAAAATCAAACGCAAATCAGGGCCAGCGATGCGCTTAGGCTTTTGGTGGATTTGTTGGCAAGCAATTAAATTATTTACTAGCCAACAAACCAAACAAAATTCAAGCTGCAACGAAACATCAGATGATTAAAGCAGTTCTCAGAAAGTACAAAATATATCTAAATAAATACGATGTTGCTGAATATATCTTTAACTTTGCAAACCGCCTTTAAAATGACAGACATCCAAATGATAAGCTAATTTGTGGTTTAATACTATAATATTTTAGGTCCAGGTCAAGTGGGTTTTATATACAATATGATATAGTTCGAGTCCCGATGGCAGCCAGCAAAAACAATAACAAAAAACTACTGCAGTAAATACAATTACTGATTTTTCTAAATACTTAAATAAAGATAAACAAACATGCTGGTCAAGAATATATGTATTTACACTTAATGGTGTTGATGATGTTTCCTTCTGCCCGTGACATACATTTGCACAGCATGATAATGTCGCTCTTTCCAATTTTTAATGGTTACAGGTAATTATAATTAACAAGCAGATAGAAATTCTTGGTAAATATAAATCTCTCGCCCAGTTGGCTTATGAAATGCCCATAAAAAATTAGTTATTAAAAGTGCACGTTGTGCTTAAACCCAAATCTTCTTAGCAAGATTTATTCTTGATGCATTCATCAAGTCAACTGTCAACATTTCCCCGCATTACATACACAAGCAAATAAAGTTGATAATACATGACCCGAAAGTAAATGGACATGCCTAACCATTGTGGCGTGGCACGCATGCATTTGCAACTCAACTCAACCGGACAACCTGCCACACTAAAACCAGAAACGAGATGTGTCCGGCACTTGACATTAGCGGAAGGAGGATGTTATGATTGGCACGCACCACAGTTTGTTAGCCAATCACATGAAATACAAATAAAAACTACAAATGGTAAAACAAAATCGACAGTTTTACAATTTGTCTTTTGCCATTCAAATGGCTCAAATTTCGCTAAAGCGAAATAAGCAACTGGCAAGACAACAGTGACAACTGGGGATGTCAAGGGGAGGTTATAAAGCCAAATGAAAAACGGCTTTAACAATCTAATGCCGATGACAGACCAATTTCGATTCCAAACTATTATCAAATAACAGCTTCTGAAGTATTCAGTAGATTATTAATTCTCACTGCATTAATTGCATGATTGCCTGCCACAGTGTTGACATGCCTAATAATGTTGCAACCATTAGCGAACGTCGATCAATTTGTATATATATATATATATTTGTATATTATGCATAGTTAATTAACTTATTGATTGATCGTTATGCGCCATCTGCAACACTTCCGCTCAGCTGCGACGTCGCCGCTACGCCAGCTTTAACTGTGACGTTTTGGACCAATGTTGTTGTTTGGCTTTTACTTTCGTCCACATACGCGTGTATATTTGGCCAACACAAGTTGGTCAGCAAGTCGCACAATGCGCTTTGCTTTTACTGTTGCGCCTTTCAAAGGTTTTCGTCATGCGCCAGCTTAGGAAAATTGCGCATAATTTATGCCGCGCGCATTCATATTTTAAAGCCGAACTAAATTTATACCCTGTAGAGATGAAATACTATTTAAATGAAGTCTTTTTCAAAAATCATATGAACTCATCATAAAATACAGAAAATACAAACACTTCTTACATAGCGTGTGAAATGGGTTTTTATCATTAAAACTTTAAAGTGCTTTCTGGCAACGCCCTCAAGTTAAGGAGAAGCCTAAGGATCTGCAATATTACAAGGAAGATATCTTTGAACTCTCATCAATAACATGTGCACAGTTAACTTCGGAGTCAGTACACAAATTGGCATTCAAGCCAAATCAATTAAAACCTGAAAAATATTTCATTAAAATTACTTTAAATCAGAATATTACAATGCCGATAAATGAGGCACACAAACTCCAAGCGACAAATTTAATGTTGCTAAGTTAAAACTAAGTTAAATTCACTGACAATCTTTATAAGCAAACCAACTGACTTCAAGCTGTAGCTATACATTTGAATAAGGCTTTGTTGTTTTGAGACCAACGGTATTCTTAAATAAACTGCCAAAAGTTAAGTTAAGCATTAAAAAAACATTGTAAATTGAGAACGTTTGGGTCGAGACATAATTTGAAAATTAGTTGCCACAGCTTCTGAGAGTGGCTCATTCTGGTTTAATCCGTATCATTGTCAGAGACATGCTGCAAATCCTCATAGCGGTATAATATGCCAAACATACACACATACACACACACACATGTACACACTGGCGCAGAAGTTTCAACAATCTTGCAGAGCTCCGTGGAACGCACAATCGTTGAAAACGCTTTTAATGACATCATTAGGCGATATTTTTGAAATCGCAGTCGAGAAGCTGAGGGGCTGGAAAAGGTGTTATGACAGCGGAGGAGGGAACCAAGAAATTAAATACCTAAAGCTAAATGAAAAATAAAAAATTAATTAGCGGCCAGCTTTGCCAGTCAAAGCAAGCAAAGCACCGACACGAAATCGGCGAGGTGCTGGAGAGTCACCAGGCAGACTGTAGACAGGTGGCATAAGGGGAGAAAAACGAAAAGGCATTTGGCATTTTGGCATTTTGGCCAGGTAGCCAGGTAGCCGCCCGCCCAGGCTGATTGATTTGACCCGGCTACACTTTCACTCACTCGCTCAGTTTTGGTTCGGCTTGCTCCTAATGCAAGTTTGCAGTTGGCTGACGTGACAGGTTAACCCTCAGCCTCCCCAGCCATTGTCTGTGTCTGCCTGCAGCAGATGCACCTGCATGAGTGCATAAGTATCTATTATGATTATTCCCAGCTTGGAATTACCAAAAAGGTATTTCGTGATGCGGCAACCTCAGCAACATTTCGTGCCTGCTGCTCGAACTGATGTCATCATTCGCATTGGCATTTGGGAGCAACTGAGCACCGCAGGCCTGTGAAATCAATTTGTGTAATTATGTAACTGTACCTGCCGCTTCAATCTTCACGGGTGCACGTCTATCAATCAGCTTCTTCGTCAGTCTTGTCACTTGTCATTCCTCAACCCACGAAAAGCTAGAGAATTAAATAATTTGTTAGGTCTCCGTTCGACCGTAAATAATTATTATTCTCGTTTGTGAATCAAATAATTAACCGTATTGAATAGCCGTTAAAATAAAAGAAAATACTTTGTTTGGCCTGAAGTAAGCTGAGCTAAGCAAAAATTAAAACTAAATAGTCATACAGTTAAGATACAACCTTATCTCCAAGGAATAAAACAAGTAAGAACTTTGCCATTAACGAGGCACGGTTCTTAAATGCTGTCGACGAGTGTGCTTAATTACAATGTACAAGATACAAGATACAAGATACAATATAAAAGATACAAGACACAATATACAATATACAATATACAAGAGACAAGATATCTTGTATTTTAAGAATCGACTGTTAAATGAAAATACTTGAATTGAGATGTACATTCGTAGCGTGCAACAGCCTGAAAGATTATAAAGATTCGATTTCATGACCAGCAAGCTGCGATTGATCACTGATCGTGTTCGCCAATCATTTAAATATGCGAATACAGTTAGCATCAGTTGAGCACACTTACGAGTAACGGCCTGGTGGGTATCCACAAAACCACAAGGCCCAGCAAGCAGTGAGCTGTTGGGAAAATGTAAACAGCGACTTGCTGGCTGGCTTGGCCCGGAGGCTGACCTGCAAATCTGGAGGCTGAACACCAATTGGCCCCGATGAATGGACGGACCATTATGAATTGAAGGCGGTTGAGCCGCCGCAAGAGTTCAAAATCAAAGCCAATTGGTAATTGCGCATATGCACTACTCAGTCAGATTCAAACACTGACCACCCGATGCAAGTGCAACATCAGTTAATGCAGTCGTGCGCTAATAGCTGCACAATCTTCGCAATAAACCTGGCTAACAAGTGGAAGTGGCAACCGGCAGTTGTTGACAACAGGTTGAATGCACTTCAGTCCAAGCCGCCATGCACCGGTTCGGCGGGTGGCTGGATAGTTGGCTGGCCGCATGCTAATAATTGATATCCACTTGCCACTTGGCAATTGCCACGTTGTGGGTCAACGACTGTTCTGGCCACGATTACAGAGAGAGTCCAGCGTACATTTGACACATTAAATTATCGAATCATATTCATCTGATTTAATGGTGATTCAAATGTCACACAGATATTAAGGTCATAGGAAAATATATATGTTGATGATGTTTCTTTTGCCAGATATAAGCATAATTTTTGATTTTGGTTTGGATATCTTGGATAGCAAAGTAAAGTTATGTACGGTAGAGTGCAATTCTATATCTATCATATGTATAAATGCATATATAACCCCACCACCTCAAAAATGATTCCGAGTGGACTAAAGATGACGAACCATGACAAATAGGTGGCCATATCTCATATCATATGAATTGCAATAGTTGTGGGTACTTGTGGAAACTTGTCTGCTTCTCGCTTGTACTTGAAATACAACAATAATGATAATAATAATAATAATAATAATAGTAATAATAATAACAACAATAACAAGAAAGAAATATATACAGACTGCTGAGACAAACAACAAATTAATTTCACTTTCTTTGCGGCATTTGTAGTTTGCTGCAATTTGGGAGGGAGATAGAGAGAGCTTGGTGACAGAGAGAGAGAGAGAGAGAGAGAGAGAGAGTAGAGAGGGAGCCACAACTACAGCTCAGGTTTATTGACTGTGCCCATGCGGCAACAATGTGTACAACAAGATTGCCAGGCAATTACAAACTATTGTTGATGTTGTTGTTGTTGTTGTTATCTTTTGCGCCTGAATGGACCACAGTTGGCTTTTAGGGGTTGGGCTGGGCCGAAGTCAAAGGGAATGAACAACAGTAACTGTAACTGCAAGTGCAACACAGCAGGCAAATTGTTGCGAGGTGACACTGACACCGACACCAACAGCAACAGCGACAGCGACACTGGCACTGTCACTGTAAAGGTAGCAGCAACAGCATTCCACTTGTGGCACACATTTTTTACCCACCCATTAAAGTGCTGCCACAATTAAAGACAAACACCCAGTAGCACAAGAAAAAAAAACAAAGCAAAAAACAAGAAAATGTTGCTCTTTAAGCAATAGACAGCCAACATTTATTAAGTATAATTTAATACCATGAAAATATTATATATATTTTTTTGTTATTTCTGTTCCTCTTTTTATAGCCTCACTTTGGGTTTTGTTTATCCAGCACATAATTATTTTTATTATTATTATTGTATTATTATGTATTATTATTGTATTATTTTAGATTTAAATTTTACATTGATTTTGTAACTCTTCTAGTTCAAGTTAAAGGTGTTGTTTTCAATACACAAAGCCATTTATATGCTTGGTTTGATTTTTCTGTTAATACTGATGCTTTGATTCCATAAAAATTTGACTTACTGACTTATAACATTTGAGTCTTGACTTGCTGTTATTGGAATATTCAATATTAGTCAATATTATCTGAGTCAAAATTCGACAAGTTCCGAGTTCACAAAATAAATACTTAACTAACTAACTCTGATACACTGAAGTTGGTTATGATTAGCTTGTTATGTGTTCTTTTTATACCCTTTCAAAGAGTATTTTCCTTTTTTTCGTACACGCTTTGATGTAGCCCAAGCTGTGCTCTTAATATCGTTACACACATTTTAAAAATTATTTAGTTTTTATAAATGGAAACTTACATTTAAAAATCAACTTTTGAATGGATCGCTGGAACCATATATTTTATTTTTGTTGCAAATTCTTAATAATCTCTTACGCTCATTTCACAATTGTTGTCAACTAAGGAAATATTGTTATGTGCTTCTTTTGTAATAAACACGTTCTTATCTTTGCAATATTATTTGCCTACCAATGTTCATATTGGAGTTGTACAACAATTTAATCTCATTATAAAAGGTTTTATAGTAATACATTGCTCAAAAACAAAAAAAGAAATTTATAAAGTAATAAAAAAAATTAGGAACAGAACTAGAGTGCTAAAAATCATTTGAACTTTAATTGTTTTCAGACTTAATACGACTCCGTTCGAGTAGTTACATTTCCCATATGCACTCATAATATTATATATATATATATACATATGATGTTAAATATATATATATATATATATATATATATACATATGATGATACATATGATGATACAACACTTGTACACATTATTTAAATATACATATATATATTCATTTAAAATGGGTCTATTGTGTTTGTTGAGATCAACGTATTCGTAGAGCACAATAGACCCATTTTCAAATGGATGGACCGAGTATATATTAAATGCAAAGAGCATATGCTAATAATTAATAATATTGATGAGATCAGGTGATACTTAGTTTAATACTATATCGTTGTCCGACAGGCCAGAGAATTGATAATCTAATTCTAATAGCTTCTGCAAATAGCTAACTGATGGACAGCGAGCTGGGTCCGAAATGCGGCTGCCAACCATTTTGGCGAACTCTCTGTCAGTCTGGCTGCGTAGCTGGAGCAATTTTACACCCGATTTGCTGGAGAGTTGGATGCGCAACCACTTGTCGATAATGAGATACGACTGCTCGTCGTCAATGTCAATGTCTTCCGGATTTGTGGACTTGATGCTCTCCAATGTAACTGTCTTGCCGCACTGAAGAGCGACCATCAAAGTGCTCACCAGCGTCGCGTGCTCAATGCTTGATACGGATGTGGTTGTTCCCGTCTTCTCCACGTAGATGATCCATTCGCTCCGGATGTTATTGTAATTTTTGGAGAAGATGGAGTGCAGACAGGAGTTCCAAGACAGCTGAACGCGAGGATCGCCCTCTTCGATGAAACGCGGTGGTTTCGACTGATCGATATAGACCATTTGCGGATAAAGACCAGCGGCAAGAGCCAGGCGCACCATATTCAAATTATTATTGAATTGATTGACTGCCTTGTGGTCCGTTATCCTAAAAACGCGCGTCACTGTTGTACGCAGCGTGTGCACCGCCGAAAAGAACAACTCCATCGACCTGTCGCACAGGCCATTCGCCTTGCAGAAGCTGTTGCTGAGTCTCTTCGTCTTGGCGGCCTGATATTTGTAATATAGCTCCAATATGCCAATCGAGTCACTGCGGCCCGCAACGTTAAAAAAGTCGCGCGGCTTACGATGCTGATTGCGCGACGATGAATCGCTGGGCAACGTGAATGGATTACGCACCGAGTAATAGCCAGTTATGATTGTCAAACTGCCGATGCATTGATAATAAACACCGTAGACAAGACACTTGCCCAGCTGCACATCCAGCGGAAATTCGGATATGATGTAACCCAGATCGGTGACAGTCTCATCTGAGTCGCGGAGCAAGCCCAGCAACTTCAGCTTCGCACACGACTGGGCAACGGCTGACGACTGCGGTGGATCGAGCGCCTGTACCAGAAACTGTTCGATATCCAGCGTGGGCGATGCAATTTTGGCCAGAAGGCAGACTTCGTCAAGGGTTTGGCGCATCATTTCAGGAATGGTGAAGAGACTGAATGATTCATACATTTTATTGCTATACAGCCGATAGCAGATGCCATCACAACGGCGACCGACGCGTCCCGTGCGCTGTTGTGCATCCGCCTGGGATATCCAGTCGCAGGCCAAGTTGCTGGCGCCTGTTGTCGGATTGTATGTCTTCATTTTGACCCGTCCCGTATCGATAACATACAGCAGATCGGGAATGGTTATCGAGGTTTGGCCCATGTTAGTGCTCAGCACAATCTTAAGCTGCACGTTCGGATACTCAACGAAAACTTCCTGCTGCTTACAACTATCGACTTGGCTGTGCATCAGAAGAATTTTGATCATTCTCTTAGGCAAAGTCTCGGTCATTATGTCCATTAGCTTGATCATGTCCATATAGCCAGGGAGATATATAATCACGGCACCTTTCGGTCCCTTCCTCAGCAGCATCTGCACCAGCGAGACGATCAGGGAGTTATCAATCAATCCGATGCTCATTGATTGATCCATATCATAGGCATCTAACAATTCTTGTGTTGTTGCCTTATATGCACTGGAACCCAAATATAGGAGCATTCCCGATGTCATGTAACCGGATAGTTTGAGAACATCATCCAGGGCGTAAGTGCGCACATTGCAGGTGCGTCCCTCCACATTAAGAATGGGCGCATTGCCAAAGTATTGGGAGAGTGCCACAAGATCCATGGTGGCCGACATTAGTATCAATTTGAGCGACTTGTTGCGCACCAGCTCCAGCTTGCTGGCCAGCAATAGAAAATCCGTAGCGAGGTCGCGATCGTGTACCTCATCGATGATCAGATGCGTGGTGCATCCAAAGAACTCAGACGCGTTCATGGCCAGTATGCGCAACAGGCAGCCACTGGTGGTAAATGACAGCACCGTATTATTGGTGTATTTGCCTGAGGAGATTGAGTTAATCGCGATAAATGATTGCAACTGCGATTGTGGGTAATTAATACTCACTTTCCATGCGAATGATGTAGCCGACGGTCCCGCCGATGGTTTCACTGCGCTCATCGGCAATGCGTCCGGACACAGTGATCGCTGCAATGCGACGTGGCTGGGTAACCACGATGCGGATCGGCTGATTCTTTGCGGTGGCATTCTCCAGTAGATATTGCGGCAATTGGGTGGATTTACCCGAGCCCGTCGCCCCATTCACGATGAGCACCTGTAGGGCGAAACATCAACATTGGGCATTATTTTCATCGATCTGTATTTACCTGCGATGTATTGAGCAGTTCGAAGATTTTGTCACGCTTCATGAAGATGGGCAAGTCGTGTCTCATGGCACTCATCCTGGAATTTGTAGTGACTGGGCGTTTTGGTATGCGGGGCGTGCCCAGCAGCCCACCACTTTTGAGCACCCGCTCATAACGCGGCTGCCCTGCCAACGGGCGGATTCGCTCTATATTTTTGGCTGCGCAGTCTAGCATCAAGTTTGATTCCATGGAAAAGGGCAGCTTGATTTGCTGGCGACGCGATATTTTCGATGTGCTTCCGCCGCGACTGATAGTTAAGCTTGTTTCGTCCCCGTTCTTTCGGCTGCGGGTCTTCAGTCCTTGATGGTGAGCAAAAATATGAATCTCCTTGCGCTGCTGAGAGGTGAAGCCGTCGAATACCCTTGTCTCATCGTCACTTTTCAGAAAATCAAACACAATTTGATGCAGCAGTTGCAGTTCGTCAGCTGATCGTTTTTTCGCCTCGGACATGTTAGATTTTGTCTTTGATTTTGACTTGGATGGTTCGGGTTTCGGTGTCTCATTTGCCACTTTGACAGGGACACTTTCTTCGTGACCCTTGCGACGATTTTCGACTAATTTTGACTTCATATTGGACATGGTAACGTCACTGTGTCGATTCTTTGAAATACCGTACAATTTTTACTTTCGTCAAAACTCGCAGCAAATTTTGTTTGTACTTACGTCTCGGACAACTGAAAACTAAAAAGGGGAAGTTTGTGAAAACGATTAATGAATATCGATTATTCTTACTGCCATAGCCTGCTAATGTCGCAAGCACGATTACTACACAGCTGCGAGTGGAGAGCTTTCTGAAAGCACAACTTACAATTGTGAAATTAATAATTTTGAATAACGATTGTGCTATTTATAAAATTTATAGAATTTACGCATGTTTCAATAACCATTTTAATATTATATAGGTATACAAAAACAATATACAATTATTTCTTTTAGTAAACCAATTCACATCTTTGCAATTCAAATTAAACCGCCATTGACTTTACATATACAAATGTATGTTTATACAAAAAAAAAAAATGTATTTGATTTACATTGTTTATCCAGCACATAATTATTTTTATTATTATTATTATTATTATTGTATTATTATGTATTATTATTGTATTATTTTAGATTTAAATTTTACATTGATTTTGTAACTCTTCTAGTTCAAGTTAAAGGTGTTGTTTTCAATACACAAAGCCATTTATATGCTTGGTTTGATTTTTCTGTTAATACTGATGCTTTGATTCCATAAAAATTTGACTTACTGACTTATAACATTTGAGTCTTGACTTGCTGTTATTGGAATATTCAATATTAGTCAATATTATCTGAGTCAAAATTCGACAAGTTCCGAGTTCACAAAATAAATACTTAACTAACTAACTCTGATACACTGAAGTTGGTTATGATTAGCTTGTTATGTGTTCTTTTTATACCCTTTCAAAGAGTATTTTCCTTTTTTTCGTACACGCTTTGATGTTGCCCAAGCTGTGCTCTTAATATCGTTACACACATTTTAAAAATTATTTTGTTTTTATAAATGGAAACTTACATTTAATAATCAACTTTTGAATGGATCGCTGGAACCATATATTTTATTTTTGTTGCAAATTCTTAATAATCTCTTACGCTCATTTCACAATTGTTGTCAACTAAAAAAATATTGTTATGTGCTTCTTTTGTAATAAACACGTTCTTATCTTTGCAATATTATTTGCCTACCAATGTTCATATTGGAGTTGTACAACAATTTAATCTCATTATAAAAGGTTTTATAGTAATACATTGCTCAAAAACAAAAAAAGAAATTTATAAAGTAATAAAAAAAAAATTAGGAACATAACTAGAGTGCTAAAAATCATTTGAACTTTAATTGTTTTCAGACTTAATACGACTCCGTTCGAGTAGTTACATTTCCCATATGCACTCATAATATTATATATATATATATACATATGATTTTAAATATATATATATATATATATATATACATATGATGATACAACACTTGTACACATTATTTAAATATACATATATATATTCATTTAAAATGGGTCTATTGTGTTTGTTGAGATCAACGTATTCGTAGAGCACAATAGACCCATTTTCAAATGGATGGACCGAGTATATATTAAATGCAAAGAGCATATGCTAATAATTAATAATATTGATGAGATCAGGTGATACTTAGTTTAATACTATATCGTTGTCCGACAGGCCAGAGAATTGATGATCTAATTCTAATAGCTTCTGCAAATAGCTAACTGATGGACAGCGAGCTGGGTCCGAAATGCGGCTGCCAACCATTTTGGCGAACTCTCTGTCAGTCTGGCTGCGTAGCTGGAGCAATTTTACACCCGATTTGCTGGAGAGTTGGATGCGCAACCACTTGTCGATAATGAGATACGACTGCTCGTCGTCAATGTCAATGTCTTCCGGATTTGTGGACTTGATGCTCTCCAATGTAACTGTCTTGCCGCACTGAAGAGCGACCATCAAAGTGCTCACCAGCGTCGCGTGCTCAATGCTTGATACGGATGTGGTTGTTCCCATCTTCTCCACGTAGATGATCCATTCGCTCCGGATGTTATTGTAATTTTTGGAGAAGATGGAGTGCAGACAGGAGTTCCAAGACAGCTGAACGCGAGGATCGCCCTCTTCGATGAAACGCGGTGGTTTCGACTGATCGATATAGACCATTTGCGGATAAAGACCAGCGGCAAGAGCCAGGCGCACCATATTCAAATTATTATTGAATTGATTGACTGCCTTGTGGTCCGTTATCCTAAAAACGCGCGTCACTGTTGTACGCAGCGTGTGCACCGCCGAAAAGAACAACTCCATCGACCTGTCGCACAGGCCATTCGCCTTGCAGAAGCTGTTGCTGAGTCTCTTCGTCTTGGCGGCCTGATATTTGTAATATAGCTCCAATATGCCAATCGAGTCACTGCGACCCGCAACGTTAAAAAAGTCGCGCGGCTTACGATGCTGATTGCGCGACGATGAATCGCTGGGCAACGTGAATGGATTACGCACCGAGTAATAGCCAGTTATGATTGTCAAACTGCCGATGCATTGATAATAAACACCGTAGACAAGACACTTGCCCAGCTGCACATCCAGCGGAAATTCGGATATGATGTAACCCAGATCGGTGACAGTCTCATCTGAGTCGCGGAGCAAGCCCAGCAACTTCAGCTTCGCACACGACTGGGCAACGGCTGACGACTGCGGTGGATCGAGCGCCTGTACCAGAAACTGTTCGATATCCAGCGTGGGCGATGCAATTTTGGCCAGAAGGCAGACTTCGTCAAGGGTTTGGCGCATCATTTCAGGAATGGTGAAGAGACTGAATGATTCATACATTTTATTGCTATACAGCCGATAGCAGATGCCATCACAACGGCGACCGACGCGTCCCGTGCGCTGTTGTGCATCCGCCTGGGATATCCAGTCGCAGGCCAAGTTGCTGGCGCCTGTTGTCGGATTGTATGTCTTCATTTTGACCCGTCCCGTATCGATAACATACAGCAGATCGGGAATGGTTATCGAGGTTTGGCCCATGTTAGTGCTCAGCACAATCTTAAGCTGCACGTTCGGATACTCAACGAAAACTTCCTGCTGCTTACAACTATCGACTTGGCTGTGCATCAGAAGAATTTTGATCATTCTCTTAGGCAAAGTCTCGGTCATTATGTCCATTAGCTTGATCATGTCCATATAGCCAGGGAGATATATAATCACGGCACCTTTCGGTCCCTTCCTCAGCAGCATCTGCACCAGCGAGACGATCAGGGAGTTATCAATCAATCCGATGCTCATTGATTGATCCATATCATAGGCATCTAACAATTCTTGTGTTGTTGCCTTATATGCACTGGAACCCAAATATAGGAGCATTCCCGATGTCATGTAACCGGATAGTTTGAGAACATCGTCCAGGGCGTAAGTGCGCACATTGCAGGTGCGTCCCTCCACATTAAGAATGGGCGCATTGCCAAAGTATTGGGAGAGTGCCACAAGATCCATGGTGGCCGACATTAGTATCAATTTGAGCGACTTGTTGCGCACCAGCTCCAGCTTGCTGGCCAGCAATAGAAAATCCGTAGCGAGGTCGCGATCGTGTACCTCATCGATGATCAGATGCGTGGTGCATCCAAAGAACTCAGACGCGTTCATGGCCAGTATGCGCAACAGGCAGCCACTGGTGGTAAATGACAGCACCGTATTATTGGTGTATTTGCCTGAGGAGATTGAGTTAATCGCGATAAATGATTGCAACTGCGATTGTGGGTAATTAATACTCACTTTCCATGCGAATGATGTAGCCGACGGTCCCGCCGATGGTTTCACTGCGCTCATCGGCAATGCGTCCGGACACAGTGATCGCTGCAATGCGACGTGGCTGGGTAACCACGATGCGGATCGGCTGATTCTTTGCGGTGGCATTCTCCAGTAGATATTGCGGCAATTGGGTGGATTTACCCGAGCCCGTCGCCCCATTCACGATGAGCACCTGTAGGGCGAAACATCAACATTGGGCATTATTTTCATCGATCTGTATTTACCTGCGATGTATTGAGCAGTTCGAAGATTTTGTCACGCTTCATGAAGATGGGCAAGTCGTGTCTCATGGCACTCATCCTGGAATTTGTAGTGACTGGGCGTTTTGGTATGCGGGGCGTGCCCAGCAGCCCACCACTTTTGAGCACCCGCTCATAACGCGGCTGCCCTGCCAACGGGCGGATTCGCTCTATATTTTTGGCTGCGCAGTCTAGCATCAAGTTTGATTCCATGGAAAAGGGCAGCTTGATTTGCTGGCGACGCGATATTTTCGATGTGCTTCCGCCGCGACTGATAGTTAAGCTTTTTTCGTCCCCGTTCTTTCGGCTGCGGGTCTTCAGTCCTTGATGGTGAGCAAAAATATGAATCTCCTTGCGCTGCTGAGAGGTGAAGCCGTCGAATACCCTTGTCTCATCGTCACTTTTCAGAAAATCAAACACAATTTGATGCAGCAGTTGCAGTTCGTCAGCTGATCGTTTTTTCGCCTCGGACATGTTAGATTTTGTCTTTGATTTTGACTTGGATGGTTCGTGTTTCGGTGTCTCATTTGCCACTTTGACAGGGACACTTTCTTCGTGACCCTTGCGACGATTTTCGACTAATTTTGACTTCATATTGGTCATGGTAACGTCACTGTGTCGATTCTTTGAAATACCGTACAATTTTTACTTTCGTCAAAACTCGCAGCAAATTTTGTTTGTACTTACGTCTCGGACAACTGAAAACTAAAAAGGGGAAGTTTGTGAAAACGATTAATGAATATCGATTATTCTTACTGCCATAGCCTGCTAATGTCGCAAGCACGATTACTACACAGCTGCGAGTGGAGAGCTTTCTGAAAGCACAACTTACAATTGTGAAATTAATAATTTTGAATAACGATTGATGTTTGCGCTCCGAGAAGGATTTGATCAGACGATCCATTTCGACCTGCAGCTGTTGCTCCTCCTGCGGCGTTGGCTCTGCTGCCTCAATGTCAACCTCGTCAGCGCTCCGCAGGCACTTTGCGCACACGTGATCCTTGATAGCGCAGTCGCGACATATGACATGGTAGGCTTTGCGTACAGTGCGCTGCTGGCAGCGGGCGCACGTCTTGGCCTGCGAGAGGGGTTTGTATTTCTTGTACTTGATCTTCCATTCTATGACCTCCTTGCACCGCTGGCACACAGTCGACACGTGCATTTTATTGAGTCGAATCTGCTGCGGGGTCTTGTCGTGCAAATCGTTCTTGAACACATGGCGATTTTTGTGCTTTTGGGCTCGGGTGCGAGTTTCGTTCCCCCGCTGTGAACTCATCTTTCTGTCTGTGACCAAGATGAGTGGAGAAGTATCTTACAATATAGAGAAATCTCATTTCTTACCCAAATTGTATTTATTATAAACAATTATGAACAATGTTTACAGCTGTTGCGTCGAGTTATCGATAAAAACAAGCATCAGCATGTTCGCGATTATTCGTTCAGGCTGTCTGCTATGAAAGCATTGTAAAGATTGTCATCTATAAAAAATATTTTAATATGCTTTCAAAACTGTTGCTCTAATTGCTATGACTAATTTTGACGAAGTTTGTATTGAATTTACTTTGATATTGTTGGAAATTGCAAAAAATTGACATATTTAGTGAATGCGATGTATTTCGACTAACTGGTCACACCGAAGAATTGATGTGTGACAAAAAGCTGCCTGTCATCAGTTTTTGTTGACTATCGTTTGGTGCCATGAGCGATTTAAATTTAAAATGTAAAATTTATACATCATTTTTGATTCGCATTCTATTATTAATTCTTTCTTTTTTATTATTGCAGACTGGGGAACGCGCTCACGCAGTCGCAATGCGCGATCTCAAGCAGCGCCTCTTTGATCTTTTGCGCTCTGGCGGCATATCCGTAGGCGATAACAACAACAACAACAACAGCAATAATAATAACAATGGTGTACCACAATCGCAAATGCCCCAACAGCAGCATCAGCTGATATACTCGCCGCTTCATCCCAAGCTAAAACCGAAGAAACTCCACGAATATACTGCAGCCGACTGCAATGCGGCATTTTTGCGTAAATACCACGATCTGAGCTTTAGTAGAGAGCTCGAGCGAGGACGTGATAGTGGTAGAGAAAGGGATAGGGAGCACGAGTTGGAGCTGGAACCGAATGGAACAGCCAATGTGATATATTTCAATGAGAATCTATCGATGACGAGCAAGTACAATGTGCGCCAACTGCCTCTCCCCCTCAGCCGCTATCCTTCCTGTCCGCTTAGCGGATTTGGCTTGGTGGCGCATCGGGTAGCGGAGGGGAGCGCGGGCAGTAGCCTTGCCGAGGATACGGAGAGTGATCCGTATAATTTTGGCTCGGATGAAGATCGGAGCAGTAATGCAAACACGCTTCAGTTGCGCTGTCACCAATTGCACATGAATACCGATGTGGATGTGGATGCGGATATTGATGTTGATGTCGAAGCGGATGCAGATATGGAAGCTGAACTTGATGATGATGATCTGGATGATGATGATGATGATCAGGCCGAATCGCAGCTGGACTCTTTCTGCACGCTGTGCACCTCGACGTTCAGCTATAACAAGTGTTGCCGCTTCTGCGACAACTCAATGTGCGGCTCCAAATGCAACTCGGAGCGCGGCTCGCGTGTGAGTCGCCTCAGCCGCAACAATTGCAGCCTCGATGATGAGCTTGACTTTGGCGTCCAGCTGCTGCACCAGCTGCCCCACAACCACCACCATCATCAGCAGCAGCGTTTTGGGGACAACATTAAACTATTTGCGCAGTCTTCTCCAAAGCAGTCAGTTGCTGCAACAGCTGCATTGTCGATTGCTGAGGAATTTTTTTTAATCCTTGTCTGTTAATGACGTCATTAGCCCATTAAATATTGTTTGATAGCTCAGTTAAGCCCTTATTATAATAAATATGTTCGAATCAAAAAAATCCAGTATTAATTTCGGATTCGCATTAAAAACACACTGTCATCATGTTTTCAAGGGCTTTTCTTCTCAAAATTTTTACTGTTTCTAAGCTATAGAAAACTTTCTACAATCAGAATAAGAATATATATACCCGTCGTATAGGAATTACGACTTCCACCGTATGCGACTGTTAATTAAGTTTTTCAAATTTTTAATCAGTTAAAATTCAGATGAACATAATCTCAACTTTATGCTTTATAAACTGATCTGATTTTTAAATGCCATACATTTATTTATTATACACTTATAGTTTATGTTGCATTTACGTTCTTACGTAGTTGTATATAATTATGTATGAATGTGTGTATGCCAGTTCATATCTACTGTGCATGTGAACACATGAATACCCGTTGTTGTATGGGTGCGTATGCATGCATGTGTAGTCAAAGAAATGTAATTACCGTTAGGCAGAGAGCGTAACAAAAGCAGCTGGCTAGAAGCACTTGACGCGGCATCGTCCAAAAAAGTATAATACGTAAACTCGATTGAATAAAATTAAGTTAACAAGTAAAAGTGCTGGAGTTCTGAGGGTTCACTAGCACATACTCTCCAATCACTCATATATACATATTTGTTTTAGACTAGTTTGTGTATAATAAAATTAGTCAAAACTTTCCATCCAACCATTGAATTGATCTAATCTACCCTAGGAATTTTAGTAGAGATCATAAGCAGAGATCATCAATGGAATACCTTACCATTGCATATGTTGTCTAAAATACCCGAACAATTAAATGTACTACAGGGTATATCTAGCCAAGATAAATTCCCGAAAAATCTAAAAAAAATAAATAAATAAGAGCAAGCGAGTGCAAGCGAGCAAGAAGGAGTCCGTCCAGCAGTGTGTGCAAAAAATCGAGTAAGCGCTTAGCACAGTCACATAATAACCACACAAATAACTTCGAAGTAAACAAACAAGCAAAAGCTTTTGAGCTTTCTCAGTTACTGCGGCTTCGCATGCGTTTCAAGCGCTTTTCATCGCAGCGAGCGATAAATGCGACTCAGACTGCGACGGCGACGCCGACTGCGACTGCGGCTTTTACATTTCTTTGGCGACCGGTGGCCAAAATCGGAGTTGGAGACTCACAGACCGCAAACTGAAAGAGCCGTGAGTCAAACGAGCGTCGTCCATTGTTCGCATAGCACGTGCCGCGCGCGCCTTGTTTATCTGCGATTCTTACAAGAAGCAGCTATAGCAACAACAACACTTACTAACTCGAATTAACCGTTACTTTAAAATGTTGTATCAATTGTTGTGTTAGACGTGTGTACATACATATATCTCCTCGAACAGTTTGTTATTGTTATTATTTATTTTTGAATTTTTTTTTTTTCGAAACTTGCGGATCATTATCGATATCGATTCGATAATCATACATGCAAATATAGGTATGCTGTAAGCATACATACATAATGTACATGTAAACATATACATAAGTGCGTGCGCATGTGTGTGTTGTGTGTGTCTGTGTGTGTTGCCATTGTCCGTCTACAAAGAGTATGAATAAAAATTACGAAATTGAGTGAGTAATAATAAAAGTTAACTATTTAATATTTTATATTTTGTAAATGAAAGCGAAATACAACTAAAATATTTGTTAACGTAAACTTCACATGATCTATGGGCAGATCGTTTCTTATTCAGTTATTGGTTTTCGAATGTTATGTTATGCTCCGAATTCTTATTTTTTTTCTCTTTTAATTCTCCACCTCTTAAGAAGGCAGCGATTTCTAAATACAATTAGACCATATGCAAGCCGTATCAAGTTATGCAACTCTTCACAGAGGTTGATTGGGCCACTGACTATAGTAATTGCACTCACTGTACACGAGAGATGCTAATAATTAACAATGTACATTTATTACTCTCTCTATAAACTCTCCTCTCATTGCAGAGATATATTGATATTGATATATATATTGATATATTGATATATTGATATATATTGATATATTGATATATATTGATATATTGATATATATTGATATATTGATATATATATATTTTTTTTTCTTCCATATTATTTAAAACTCCATACAATTTTTTATATTTACATAATGGAATTTCATCACTCAAAGCAGGAGAAAAACTTGGCTGATGAATTTATATCTATATCTATATCTATATTTTTTTTATTTTTATATTTATATTTATATCTCTATATCCATATCTATATCTTAATATATCTATATCTATGCCGAGAAGCGCATTAAATTGTATTTTGTTTCGGTGTTGCACACGTCTCTTGCTCCACACGCCAGCAGTGTACAGCTCCGCACAACACTTACCACGCAGCACCATCCACTATCCACTATCTATCAGCTGCCACCTGCCACCTGCCACAAGCCACTTGCCACGCTGTCTAATCTTACGAGTGGGCTGGCGATTATTGCCATAGGCTTACACGTTACTTTAATTATTTTTCTTTACATTTGTGTTTCATTGTCTTTTTGCTGTTTTTGTTTTTCTTTTTGTTTATGATGCGGCTATTGCTACATTTTAAGTTGCCCACTATTCGTTAGGTGTTGTTGTTGCTGTTGCTCCAAAACAAACAAGTTTAGGAAACGGCAAAGAAGCCAACATCAAGCATTGAGAATTATTGTTGTTTTATTTTGGCAATTTGAAGAATATGTTCAGTTAGCATTGAATAGCGGTTTCGAATAAAGTTTCTTTTTCAAACTTAATTTAAAGATTAAACGGTAACACAACTCATAGAAAAGGGGGAAAAGAGTTCACAAGCAATTTAAGCAAGCCGTTTGAATTAATGAAGATACTTTGAAGGGGAGGTGGGAAATCCATTTAATGCATATGACACATTGAGACTGATAATTATATTTTTTTGTTTTTAATATATTTACTAACCAAATTCTCAAGAATAGCAAAATTAATATCGACACGAGATCAACGAATCTACCAAATATATTCAACGAACTTTCGGGAAAATCCATTTTTTTTACAAATGATGGATTTTCAATTAACCGAAATACTTTGATACCCCAAGTTGTACCAGCTGTGGTATGCCCTTTGCATTAGATATAAGCTAGTACCCTTCCATCGAAGTTTGGTAATTGTAGCTCATAAATTACGGGAGATTATGGGATATTGGGAATTTAATGGGCTCGAGGTGGCGTAGCTGATCTTTGAAGGTTGTTATCAGCAAGTTAACTTCCAAGTTTAATGACTATAAAAAAAATTAAAAAAATTTAGTATCGTTTCTTAATGGAGCCTATTAGTAAATTTGGCTCTAACTCAATAACTGTGTGCGTCGGAGGTGGACGTGGCATATGACGATCTTTAAAAGACATCGTTCCAACCACATTTGGTAACTATAGCCTTTAAATTGTGTGAAATATGTCGCTTTATCCATTTGCTAATATCGATTTCATCGATATTCTGGCCGTGGACGTAGCATTCTAATTTTTACACTTTGACACGGGCACAGACCCGTATATGTTCCTTCGGAGTGTAATTATTATATTATTATTATATAATTATTTAAATGTTATTATTTTCGTTTGTTTAAGACAATTTTAGCAGAATTTGAAAGTATACAACTGTGATATTTGATACATAACAAAATTATTACATTGGAACAAGATAAATTGATATGATTAACAGTTAAACGTGACTTGAAACGAATCTAAACAGTTGCTAGAGAGATAGAGACGGAAGATTCTAAATTAAAAAAAAAAAAAAAAAATTATATAATTATATATATGACGAAGAGATGTAATGTGCTGGGAAAATAAGAGAGATAAGTGGAGAGCTAATCCGCATGAGCATAGCCTAATCTTCGGCTCCCAATCGCCCTTTCATTTTCCTCACATGCTGTGCCCAAAAAATTGCGACGCATCGAAAGTAGAAATACAAAAAATGTTGCAGCCACGCGTTGCACATTGCACTGAAGTCCATTCAACTCGCGTGTTTGACGGATTAAAAAGCGAATATGATAAACAAAAATAACACAACAAATAAATACAATATGTGAGTGAAGTGTTTGTGGCGGATTAGGTAAACCCAACAAAAACAAACAACAGCTAAGTGGCCAAATGGCTAACTGGTCAATTGGGAATGCCGGCCAATACTCAATCGCATTTAGCCATTGTTCTTGCTATTGTTATTTTTATACTCGCGTTGCGTTAATTGGCGACGCTTTCTGCTTGAAATCAGAAATCTTCAATGCATTTTAGCAATGAATGCATCTAAAGCGGTTCATATATATATATATATATATATATAAGAGAAGAAAATACGAAAACCTGCGTAAGCAGAAAAAGAAAAAGTGAAATTTTTGGCCAGCTTTAGCAGTCAGCTGCAACTCGTTTTGGCCCGATCCGAATTGAATCCGAGTCGAATTGCATAGCATTTAAGTCGATCCATGCCGCTAACCTTCCCCGCCCTGCAACATGCACACTGCACACAGTTCCACCCCCAATCCCCCATTTATACCTGTTTGCTTTGGCCGGCATCCTTTTGCTTTCGTTCGGAGCGATCCAGACGCAGTGGCGCAGGCGACTTGGCGACTTGGCGACTAGGCGATGGCCATTTACGATAATCGTGGGTAGCAAATCTCTCGGTCAACAACCGGCTCAGGTTTTGTGGCTTGTGGCTGCTGTTGCAGTTGTTGCCACGGCAACTTTCCACCAATGTCAATTAAGTATTAAGGCAAAGCGTTTACTTACGACATGTTTAAGTTGCCACCTGACTAGAAATCGCCGCCGTTGTCGGTGGCAACGTCTTGCATTTTCATTTTCCATATTAAAATGCAACCGTCAACACGTTTTTGTGTGCCGTTGCAGTTGCTGTCATAATTGGCTTCACCAGCTCTTGCTAATCCAATCCCTGTCTCCACTATCCCATGCACTAAATTTACTAACCCCAAGTCAAATAGTGTGTTTAGTCTCTTTAACTAACTATGATTTTTTGTAATATATATATTATATTATATATCGATTGCAAATTTGATTTTATAGATAATATATACCAAATTTGAGATGATCTATCTCAAGCTTTGTCTTATCTAATCTAGAGATGTGAGAAAATTCAGCTCTGTGATCCACTCTGATCTATGTGAACTTCTGCATGAGAGTCCAACGGTGGCAACTTGTTTGTCTTGTTGCCACTTTGTTTTTCGCATTTGTTTGTCTTGATGTTGTTGCTGTTGCTGTTAGACAAATACTTTGTGTGGTTTGGACTTTCCCGGCACTCGTTTGGGGCCGCATTTGTTGAGCTGATTGAATAAGTGAATGATTGAGTGAATGAATGCCACTAATGCATGTGAATATGAATGATCTTTAGTAGCTCATGATTTGCCAAGCGGTTGTCACTGTCTAACTGGCCGGAGCTTTTGGAGAGCTTTTATTGGAACGGAAGCATCCGAAGACCTAACCGTTTGTCATCTAACTGGGATTTTAGTGGGAACAACTCTATTCATAATAGGCGGAAGCTTCTTGATCTTTGAATTTCCTCTCAGTGAGGGGTTCGGTTGCTGGTTCACAGTTCACAGTTTAAAAGCTCACACAATTTCTTTCACTTTTGCTTTCTTTTCTTTTCTTCTGTTTTCGTGCGCGGAAAGTGAAAATGTTCAGCCTAAAAATAAAGCGTTGATCGATTCTAAAAGCTCATTTGAATTTGAATGAGTGACGACTCTGTCGCGATGAAAGGCAGACGCGTCAACGAAGCAAACGATATTAAATATTGTTGGCGATACCGTTATGCAGCGCTTAATGCTAGCGGTGTTCTGCTTCTGCTAACAAAGCCCAAAAGTAAAAGTGTCGCGGACCCAGCAAAGTTGACAAACCTTGTTTCCATTGACAAGAGGGAGAATGAAACCCACAAAATTTGTATATATTTATATGGATATACGTATATGGAGATATCTAATTTTGAGTGTATATATAATTAAAAATTCAATATTCCAATTTTGAACTTAATAAAATATAATATTAATTTATTTATATGTTTGCTGAACCTCCCTTTATTTTTCTATCGCTTGACCTCTTACGACTTTAGCAATCATCAGTTGTAGCAAAAAAGAAATTGTGCACATTTTTTATTGCTTAATTGAACAATGCACCCAAAGTCATTAAATATATATTGTTTGTCTCAAATAGCGCTAGCTGCAATTTATCAAAACTACCACTAGCCCATCTAATTAAATTTATATTAAATTTTGCATTGCCTTTTAATGAACTTATCTGTGTAATAACTTATGGTGTCTTCCCTTCAGGAGATTTTGTGAACGTTTGGCTTGCAAATCTTTCAAACACATAAATGTGAAATTTCAGATATCACAGGTTTTTACAGATTTTATATATTAACAAATTTGCTTATAAGGTATTTCCACTAGTTAATATACACAAATTAAAATCAACCCGATGGAATTAGGGAATATGATATGGAACTGAAAGATATATCAGCACCATCCGAATCGTATATAGTTTATAATATTATCGTATCTTATATAGTTTATAATCAATTACACCACTTTCAACATTGCTATAAATTTGACAAGATGCTGACTAATATGAAATGTCTGCACACATATCTAGAACACAATATATATATATATTATTAATTGATTATTAATAATTCGAGTTTGCGTGAATTTCTATATGGATTCGATGCGCCGCCTGCCGGCTGAAATTGGAAAAAAGGGGGTTTTTTAAGTTTTCGTTAACGAAACATTTGGCGATTCAATCGTACTTAAAGATGGATCAAATATATAATCGAAAATCCCCTTGTAACAACGCTCGGACCGAGCAACATATGTCTGTGTGTGTATATATATATATATATTTTGTTCATATGTTTTATGGGCAGTGATCAACGAGCGGCAAGACTTGCAGAACTTTTGCATGTGACTCAACTCAGGCATGAAGCTGATTCTCGAAGAGTCTCAGTGCCTAGATGGTCGGTCAGTCAGTTAGTTAGTTAGTCAATTCAATGAACACAGGGTGTGCTCAAGTGGGCAACTGTGTTGCGTCGGGGTTTGGTCTTGAGCCAGAGTCAAGCCATAGGCTCACAGGCCGTGCCCACCAACACAAACCACCCCCGTCCCTTCCGGAAGCGGGGCGTGAGTCATGCTCAAGCAGCGTAAAGAATTTTCATGATTTCTGGTTCAATGGCTCTCCACAACTCCACAGCATAGCTCCATAGCTGGGTGAATATCACCGACGAAACAAACCTATCTGTATCTGTATATGTATCTCAATATGTATCTGACAGTCCTCGACCTTCGCTGAATGGAAACCTTTCCATTTTCGTCGTTTGCGTTTTAAGTGATTTTAATTGCATAATCGTTTGCACATCTCGGGCTTTCTAAGGGCAACTCTGCAAAATTCAAAATGACATAAAAAAAGGAAATTGAAAATGGAAATGTCAAAGATGACGTTCATTAGTCAGTCGGCCTGACTTTGGGGCAATTAAGACATCTCCATCATTGGCAGGCCAAAAAACAAGTTTCAGTTAACAAACAGCAGCAGCAACAGCAAAAACTGAAATGTGACTTAGAAAGGGGGCCACACCACAATCATATATATCTGGGTTTATAATGCAAATAAATATAACAAAATCTATTGTAGTAAATCTGTTTTGGCAGCGACTTTAACGCATTTCATGTATTTCCATTATCTATATTCAAATTGTCATCGAAGGTTGTTGCTCGCCGCAATCAATCACAACAATCACAAACAGTCTTGTGACATAAAACACACAATAGCTGCTAAGATGGATATATTAATCTAATATATATCAATAGCAAAAACTATCTTGATTTGAAATTGAAGAGTTTTGCAATAACTCCAATGAATTTCCTGATACAAATCTCTTTATCTATGAAAAGTGCTAATGAAAACGGATTTCTATAAGTAAAAGTACAAACTGTACATGGCTAAATATCAGTTTCTTTGATAGACTGACATATAGAATGGATCAGAGATCGCTTGGCTTCTTACCAATCCGCTTAGGCTCGTTTACAATTTGTCATCAGACATTTTTTTATCTGTGTAAATCAACATCACATTTTGAAATGTGCATTAATATTTGCACCCATTAATAGTACCATAAAATCTTAGCAGAAAATTAAGTACTCAATGACTGCTCGTTGCCACTTGTGCCACTTAATTGTTGAACCCAATTTTGATTTGTATAATATCGTGTTCGACAAATTGTTCATGAAAATGTGAATAACCGTCGAATGTTGTTGCATTGAGTTTTCTCTATAATAATTAATTATTAGATGATGATCATTTTTTGATGTTCGCTCCATGTCAATTAGCTAAGAATAGAACTGTGAACTAGCAGTTTTGAATGGGGCATGCAACAACAACAATGTTAATCGGCCCCGGCGGCAGCTCCCAAAGCAGCTGAATTGCTGCTGCTGTTGATTTTCGTGTTGTTATTATTGTTTTTGTTATTATTGCTGTTGCTGTTGCTGTTGCTGTTGCTGTTGTTATTGTTGACGTGCGCGCAGCGAAGTGAAACATTTGAAATGAGTGCCGCGACAGGGCTGCGCAGTCAGTTGGCAGCGCAGTTGCGTCGAATTGGTGACAGGGCAGCGCGGCGTGAAAATAAATACATATGTATGTAAATAACATAAAATCGCGGTCTTTCAATGTTGAGCAAACATCAAAATCAACAGAGACACAACAACAACAACAACAACAGCAGAAACAGCCGAAACAGCAACAATAATAAATTGTTGTATTAGCTTAAAATAAGCTTACATATACTTAATCATCGCAATAGCGTCGACAGTGACAGTGTCAGCGACAGCGACGGCGACAGCGACATTGACGACGACGTCGACGTCGACGGCGATGCCAGCATCACAGGTTTGCATGGGGCGCGCACAGAAAATTGCCTTCAACCCCGTTGTGAACATTTTGCCAGCTTTGACTTTGGCTTTGGGAACGCAGTGGCACTCGCAGCCCGGAGTCACAGCTAGTTTTGAATTTTGACCAGCAGCATTTGCGACGACGACGTCACGGCGCGCAGACGTGGGACGGGCAAAAACGGAAACTGAAAAGCGACTGCAACGTCGACGGTGACAGTGACAGTGGCAGCGACGGCAGCGATTATTAAAAATTAATCAGACCACGAGAACAAAACGAATGTGCGAGTCGAGTCCAAAACACGCGAACAGGAACGAAAACGGCCACACTGAACAGAAAGAGAACGAGAACGAGAACGAGAACGCGAACGCGAACTCCAGTATCAACTCCAATTGCAAATCTAGCCAATCGAGTTCAGCTCGAGTGCGAGTATGCCCAGCGTCGGGGCACTGTCCACGGGTCTGTCGGCGCGACCGGTTATCGTGTGGAACGGCGCACAGTATACGGCGAGCGGCAGGGAACTGGAATTAGAGCTTCTGCGTCGCGATTACGGGCTGGATGAGCGTATGCTTGAGGCGACGCTGGTGCCGCGCTACAAACGTCACAGGCCGCAAGCCAGCGCCAAAAACAACCACGTTCGTCGCTCACCAACTATCACATCCGCTTCCGCATCCGCATCCGCATCGGCATCGGCATCCTCTGACTGGATTTTGCGGCAGGGCAATAGCAGCGTGGCCCAAATCAACTTTCATCCCTGGACAGAGCTGGGTGAGCGCAAATTCTCGCACTTCGATCTGGTGCCCTGGCGGCGCACGCGCAGCGCCTTGGACCTCAGCTCCGCGGCAGATTATAGCGGACGCAGCTGCAGCAACAACGGGACGACGGCAGCGACACAAATCGCACAGAAGTCTCTGCGCGGTCTCGAGAAGCTCGAGTTGCGCCACAATCGGCGGCGCCTGCAACGCGAACGGGCGCGTTCGCAACAGGGTCGGCGTCGACAGGTGCGCGTCCGGCTGATCTTCTCGATTGAGCTGCGTCACAAGCGCATGGAGCTGCTGCGCCAGAGTGCACTGCCCATGCGGGTCTTCGAGCAGCGCTTTGCGCTCTCCGAGAACGAGAGCGCCGCCTACGAACGCATCCTGCTGGATGCCAACGCTGGCGTTGAGCAGCACCTCGGCTACTTTAGCAGGCGGCAGAACGATAAGCAAGATGATAAGCAGCTGGTTGTCGATTTTGCCAGCGAAACGGAAGCCGAAGCCGATGCCGAAGCCGATGCCGAGATAGTCGAAGAGGCTGAGGCACAATACGCAACGATAGCAGCGGCTTCAGAGGCGGCTCCAACTGCGGCAGCAACGCAAACGCGAAAAGAAGAAGAGGAAGCGACAGTTGCTTCGGGGAAGGCTGGCCAAGTGCCATGTGTCAAGTGTCGCGATATTGCCATCAAGCTGAGGTAAACCTCAAGTGTTTTTCTTTCTTTCATTTTTTTTCTCAGTGTATGTGCAGTGATTGACTATAAGATTGATTGATTGATTTCTGTAAGAGTTCTTAGGACAAAACTCAAAGCGGCAAGAGCAGCCACATTGTGACAATGGCCGAGCCAATTAGCCATTTCTCTTAACTCGTTGTCAGACGATGTGTGATATATGTGGATTAATGAAACTAGCTAAATACGGGATATAGCCAATTTGGTTCCTTGTTTGCGCCCCAGTCTTCTCTCTGCCAGTTGACTTGGATAACCCCTTCTTAACCTATTATAAATAAGTATTTTTTTTTAAATTAAAATGACATGTTTCAGTACATTTCACATTTGACCTATTTTCTGAATATTTATATTCGTTTAACATACCCAACACATGGTTACAGGGTATCGGCTTTGTCCAGCACTCTGCACTGCTAATTAAAAAAAAAACACATAACTTTTCATAGTCATTTGGGTTTTTGTGCGTTTATCACATTTTCCACAATTTCGTACATTTGACTGGCCAAGTGGCCTGCATTCCGAGTGGCCAAATTTCATTCTCATTTAGCTGTGTGTGTGTGTGTGTGTGTGTGTGTGTTCGTTTGTGTGGCTGCCTATCCGCCCTCGTTTGTCACCTGCTTTAAGCACCTCCTGTCCACAAACTAACTCAAGATTGTTGGCGCCATAAATTTAAAGAAAGTGGCTTTAGTTACTTTCCTCGCTTAAGTGAGGCACAGACAAAGCCAAAGACAAAGACAACGACAACGACAACGCCAACAAACTGGGGAACATGCCACCTATTCGTATCTGCGACCCCGTCCAACACTCAGTCAACAGTCAATTAATTTGTTAAGAAGTCAAGTTTACGACTCTTGCTCGAGTTTTGTGGCCCTCTGTGCGAAGCGGCGCCCAATTCCGCCGGGGCTAGCCAGGTGGGACAGGTGCTGTTGAAATGGTCAGCAGTTGACCGCCGGGTCTTTAGTTGCGCACCCGTTAGTTTTGTTAATTCACAAAAGGCGAAAATTTGCTTAGCCAAATTCAGTGTTTTCACAACTTGCAACTTGAAAGCAGCATTTTCCGCTTGCTTAGTGCGCTGAGCCGACAAGTTGCTGCTGCAACAAGCTGGCAAGTTTGTGTCTTGAGTTTTTTGTTTGCAGCTGCAAAGGCTGCTTCATAATTTTCATTTCTTTCGAAAGTATGCTACTTTTTGTGTGTTGCTGGCTGTATGCACATATATATATTTAAAGATCGAATCTTTATTATATTATTTATTAATGATTTCTGACGAATTGACTATCTGCGCACTTTCTGAATATTCGATCTTTTTTTTTTTTTTTTTTTTATGCTTTCCATAAATGTAGTGATTTTTTTTAAATCTATGTACTATAGCTTTAAGCTATCAGAACCATTGGTCTAAGTGATAAGTGATTGTAGGATAAAAAACTGTTGGTTCAATGTTCGTGTCAATAGTTCAACTGAATAGAGTCATAATTGACGGACTACTTATCTTCTTGATAGTCATTTGCTTTTTTATGGTAATATTTTGCTAATCCTTACTGCTCCAGAGGTGGGCTCACTTGCATTTATTTATTTTAAGGCGGATATCCTTCAGAAAGTACTTGTTGCTCGTATAGAGTTATAGGACTAATAGATAATCAAGCTAACATAAATTTGGCTGGCTTTTAAGTAGGATCAGCAACAAACTTGTTGTGTTTCAAGCTCAATCTTCAACTTAAGCCATACTTAGCCCAGCACTGCGACTTATTATCACAGTTATTATATTACTTGCAGTTGTCATTTATCTATTAACCAATCCAATGGAAGGCAAATAAAAGCTAAGCTCAATTTAATTTGCTCTCTCTCTCTCTCTCTCTTGCAGAACCATCAATAATGAGTATGCGCTCAACTCGAATCCAAACTTGATGCACAAAAACAATAACAACAGCATCAGCAACAGGAAGAGCACCAACAATAACAACAGCAGTCACATCAACAGCAGTCACTTCAACAACAATAAACTGGACAATCTGTACAGCAGCAACCATAATAATAACAATAAGCACAACAAGCGAAACCAGAGCAACCACAATCTGAACAGAATGCATGCCCATCAGCTGGACTCGTATCTGGCAGGGATGCCCATCGGCATGAGCATGCCGGGCCCAATGCATCCGGGGAATATTTCTGGCAACGAAAGACCCAATGGAGGCGCATTGGCATTACATTATGCAGCGGCCAGAGGCTGCCTGGACTGTGTCCAGCTGCTGGTTGCCGCATCTGTAGATATTTGGTAAGTAGTTGCTTCATTTCAATCTGAATCTAAATCGAAGTCTGAATCTTAGTCTGCTGTTAACTGGCGCTATTAATTAAAAGCAAAAGTCGCACAGCTCTCGATTGGGGTGAAAGCCTTGGTTCTTTATTGCATTATCGACATCATCCTTGGTGGGAGGAGGGTAAGGCGGGTTGGCGGGGCTGGGTTAGTAGGGGTGGACGCGCGGTGAGGGGAAGGCGGGGTGTTTGGTAATTTAAAATGTCGGCCATGCGGTGGAACGGTGCTCATTTAAATGATTGCCGACTCCGAAACGGAATCGGATCACATTGGCGACTTCTCTCCACTTAACTGGATGCTGTCGACTCTTGCCGTAATTTGCGCGACCTGCTAATGTAATTTTATGGCATTCACTTGCCCCATTTGATTAGCATATTGCCAACTGCTGACATTTCTCTCTCTTTGCCGTTAAATGCATGTACGGCGAATGCAATTTTGCTCGCACAGTAAGCTTTCCAAATTGAGTTGGTTAAATAATAAAATTAGTTTGCTTATCTACCAATTCAACCAACTCAAGAAGTCAAAAGAGGGCAAAGAGTCAAATCCAATGAGCCAACTTGAAATACAAATTAATATTTGCATATTAGTATTTTGTTATTATTGAGATTCATCAAGCCGTAAGTAACTATTTTCTATGGAACGAACGGACAGTAAATATCGTGTAAATACAACAACAACAACAACCGCATTTAATCGTAGACGATTGTTTACATTTATGATTCGTAAGTGGTTCAAGCTCTGTACATTTTAATATGGACGTTATTCGCAGAAGTTTTTTGGTGTTTGGCTGCCTTGACTTGACTTCTTAAATTTGTGACTGCCAGCCAGGTTTCTCCGATTCGTGTGCTGGGTCTCATCATGGATATCCGATGCGAGATCAGCACCTCAGCCAACCAGTGCATTACCCCGTCGCCTGTTCGATTGATGGACAATGAATGAAGTGAACGTTGTAATTAAATGCGGTAATTAAGACTGATGAGTTCTCAATTGGAGCTGCAAGCGATGGGAGAACGGGTCGCCATTGGACGCAAGTGGAAGTGGAGCACATGTGGCAATTGCGGGGCTGGCTGCATAACCACCGAACCAGATCGCTTTCCAGCTGCCCACCTGCTGTTCAACCAGTGTTAGCCAGTGTTCACCTAAATACCGCAGAGGAGCACGCGCTATAAACGTTGATTCATTAAGCTCCAACCTCTTCAGTCTCCATGGTGTTCAAGGCGAGCCGGACAGCTAGTAGCTGGCCAGTTTTCTGGCTAACCAGATTGTTTCTGTACCCATCAAACTAGATGCCAGGAAGAGTTAGGCGCAAAGAGCCAGAAAGAAAGAGAGAGAGAAAGAGAGCGTGGGGTGGAGAGCGAGAGGGAGAGGTGGGGGGAGAGCAGCGCAAAACACCGTTGCAACTAGTTGGCAATTGCAAGTGGAGCAGCAACAGCACAAGGAATCCAACTGCTTGGCCTCATCTCTGGTCTGGTCGGGTCTGCTGTGGTCGGGTCTGGTCTGGTCTGGTCTGGTTTGGCCTGATCTGCTAGGCTCAGCTGCGCTCGGGTCAGCTCAGCTCGTCTGACTTACAGCCGGCAACTGTTTGGATTCTCTTCTTAAAAGCGTACATATTTTTATAAAGAACACCAGTTTAATTGGCATGACAACTCTGACACAGCGGCACACATGCAAGCAAATCTGACTGACAACAACAAATACAACAACAACAACAACAACAACAACAACAATAATAACTTCAATTGCGAAATAAAGTAGCTTTTTTGTTCAAGATAATATAATATCCAAGAGAAAGGAAGAAACTCATAAGCGACTTAAATAACATTCTGTTATTTTCTCTCTTTGGGATCTCTTCTTTCTTTTCACGAGTTTATATACCAATTGAATATTATTAAAATAGCCTTTTAATGTTACTATTTTATATGGTCAATATTGAATTTTATTTGAATTAATACTGGTGGTTTTCTTAAGCAAAAGAAAACACAATCGATAACATATGTGATTTATTTGGAATATACTCAGAATACTATCGAGTGCTGAAGTTCGCCATTATTTGTGTGTGTTAAATGTAGATTTTGATCAAATAACCCACGCTGGAAATATTCGCATAAGAAACCATTGGATAATAATCATATACCAAAAACATTTGTTCATCGCTTTTGTCTATGGCTTTGGTTATTACCATGGCCAAGAAAACGCTGGTGGGGGCAGAGCTGCTTTCAAAGCTTCTTGGGGCACCGTTTGCCGTTGTGCGCTGCTGCTGTTTTTGCTGCTCTTGCTACCTTGCAGCAAGTATTGGCGCTGCTGCTGCTGCTGCTGCTGTTGCTGTTGCTGTTGTCGTTGCTGTTGTCGTTGCTGGATGTTGTTTTGCTGGCCGCTGGCCGCAATGTTTTCTATTCGCGTTTGGTTACTCGAAGCGAACGGTGCTTTCGTCTGGCATCAGCTGCTGTGTCGTCCGTCGCCGTCTGCGTTTTCCATTGGCATCGCTGTTACCGTTTGCCCAAGCTCTGACCGATCGTACAACCGTTATAAACAACGACAACAACAACAACAACAACAATATCCACGAGATGCGGCCACAGACGAATTTAAATTTGTTTGTTGTTGTTTTGTGGCTTAAATAAAGTTAATTTGCAGCTTATGCTCAATGCAGCGATTGCCGTGGACGTAGCGTTGCCGTGCGGCCACGCCTCCCGTGCCACCCGCCCACTGGATGCCGTTGAAAGTTTGCGCCGCGCCGCGTTCGCCCACAAACAACAACAACAACAGCAACAGCAAACAAAATTTCGCGCTTCAAAGTGTTTCGACTGCAGTTAACGAATCGGAACGCGAATTAATTAACAGTTTCAGTGTAGCAAAGAACTGCAAGCCACAGCAACCATAACAGCAACAACAACAGCAACAACGTTCAACAGCAAACAGTAGCATCAAGCCAAGCTGTGCGCCCATAAGCCGCAATCATGAAAAGGTAGCCCCAGCGTCAGTTTCAATAATCAATTGGCCAAGCGATGAGCATCTGCCCCCCAAAAATAGACGAGAACCAAAGACTTGCTTGGAGCCACGCAGCAATTGCTGCATTGTTTGCCCTTAATATTTATTTCAACTTTTTTCTTATGGTGATCTCAACAATAAGTGTGTGCTGTGCGGGTGTGTGTCTGTGTGTGGCGAAACTTGTGTGTAGCTTCTACGCACAAAACACAGATAAAATAGAACAGAAAACAAAATTCAAACAAAAAGAAACTGTGCAAAATCTTTGTCTGCTGGCAAAATTGGCAGCGTGTTTAATTTTTAGCATGGAATCATACAAAAAAAAAAAAAAAAAAAACAAATAAAATACGCGCACGAGACGGAAAAGACCAAAAAATTAATTTTAATAAGAAAAGTCCCCAAAAATTAATAACAAATAACAATAATAAACTAATTGAAGACACATTTATAGCATGATGATATTCCCCAATGAGAACCAATCAATCAGAACCAGCAATCACCGTTAAAATATGTGATCCTCTGATCTTCTAGAGTAGTTCGAAATAAACAGTAGGCAGTAGGCACCACGCGTATATAGATAAATATCATATTTGTATTCAGTCTTAAAATAGGAAATAAAATAGGTATACAAATTCTTTCAGCTCAAAGCTTGGGCAAATTGTGAATAATACTTTGACAAAGAAAGTTAGTCAAATTGTTACACAAAAAGATTTGCTGTCGCGCTACATCGACTAATCGATTAGGCGACTAATCGATTTTCTATATATGCGCCTTCCAATGACATAAATATATATGTTCTGCTCACATTGGTATTGTCGTTCGTTGGCATATTTGTGTCGAGCATCACTTTCATTCTGCCCACTGCTCTGCTGCTCTGCTGCTCCGACTTTGATAGTGGCACGCAAATGCCCAATTAAAATCCCCTGAGACCTCTTCAGATCCGATCCATGACATTCTCGGATTGCCGTCTGTCAAGCATGTTTGTTTCTGTTCACGACACGGCAGCTCTCGACAATTATCGCTCTTTCTAGACCTGCGTTGAGATTTATTGCCGTTTGTGCTTTGTGCGAACTGCGATTAAAAAAATATTTTAAAAGATATAGGAAAAATTAAACAGACACAAATGAAAGAAAAATATAATTATTTAATTGCAACTACAAAATGAGCACAACTAAATTGGGATTACCTGAGTTGTACTCGCTATTTACTGTATTTTCACCTACATTGCCAAAGCAGAAGAGGCAGCAGCAGCCGCCACAGCCACAGCCACAGCCACAGCGAGTGAAGCTGCCGAGGCGCATTAATAAACACGCGATTGGCCAACGCAAACAGCAGAGTTGGCGAAGGGGTGGCGCGGGGTGGAAGAAGGTGTGAAAACTGACGGGTGGCTATAAGCATTATACACATATAAGATAGCAAGATGGCAAGAAATATGAGAAAAATAACATGTGATCAATTCGATCGTAGCCGACACCGTAATACTCTGAAATCGGTGCAAGAACCTCTGACAATAGCTTGAACGTAGCCTCTTGGGGTTAAGATGGGATGGGATGGGGGTAAATAAGGATTGACAGCAATCGACTTTTCAAATAAGATGATTCCAGCCGAATAATATACAAATTCTTAATAATATGCAGTTTTGCGTTTAATGATAGGTTATCGATAGATTATCGAAGTCAGACAGCAAATATTGCACAGATTCAATATAGTCTTTAAAATATCAGAGTATTAAAAACAACTTTAATTGGTTTACAATTCATTGCTGTAGCGAAAAGCTGGAAATGTAACAAGTCGCCAAGTCGCTGGCAAAGAAAGCAACTGAAGCGCCTGCTCCAAACTTGAAAGTCGCGCGGGGATTTGAAACATCAGCTGAAGCTGAGGCTGAGGCTGAGGCTGAGGCTGGAGTCAAGCGTCTGGTGTGCAATATCCATGAAGTGGTCCGCTGTCGAGCAGATCAGTCGGTTGCCTACGCCAGCGTCGGCAACATGAGTTAGGGAAAGCACAGTGGGACTAAATTGCTTGCCATATAATCTATTTCATGCTTACATATTTAAAAGGCTTCAAGAGTATAAATTCGTGCTACTAAGAAGTATATAACAATTTTCTAGAATTTTCCTGAAATAGATAGTTCTCAAAATTGTCAAAGACCTTTGTGCAATTTGTAGTTAAGCTTTCGTCCCACTGTGCTGTATCTAAAAACATGGGCAAATGGTAACAAATGCGCATCATAGCTCACGGCTGCTTTTGCAGACCCGAGACTAGGCCTCTGCTTCGTCCGGGCGTAACATGCAGAGAAACGTCTCCATCTGCGTTTTTTACGTGTGATCTGGTCTGCATTGCAGTTGTTTTTCTGTTTTTCTGTTTGTCTGTTTGTCTGTCTCTGTGTTTGGCGCATTTTAACGCTAATTTCACCCCGAAAATAAAAACTGCTGGCAGAAGCAGGGGAAGAGGCACAACAAAAGAAAACAAAATGCGCTAGAAGTCTGCCGGGGCAAGCAGGCGATGGCTCAATCGCAAGGCAGCCACATCAAGAGTCAGTTGCAGCTGCTGTGCCTCGGCTCAAGGCGCCACCGAATTTTGTCGACTCTTTTGCTTTTCGCCGGCCTTCAGTCTCTCAACTAACTGACACGTGCAAAATAACGGAAGCTAAAAACTGTGATAAGTCAAATACAAATTTGAAGATGCAGCGAGAAACAATGAAAACATTCCCATTCAAAATTTGAGTGTGCAAGTGATTTTTCTTTTAACCGTTTTTATACATCTTTGTTTTTTTTATTGCTTTCGTGTCTGAGTGTATGTCTCTCTCTCCCTTTCTCTCTCTCTCTCTCTCTCTTTGTGCCTGTGTGTGTGTAACGGTATTGGGGAAAACTCAAAACAACAGCGATACGAAAACCAGTTGATTCTACTGTATTATCAAATACGCGGCGAGAAATCGAGAGTCACATTTAACTACTCCATACATAGGTGGTGAATACATATGTATAACTGAACTGAACTGAACTGCCCCTTAGGTAAGCAAAGGCATCCCAGAGAGCATTTCCAATATCACAATGACAACTGCACAGCTCCCCGCCCGCTATCTTAGTGCATATTGGTAATCCCGCAATTTGTCTACTCGTGCAAATGTCTCGCAGCGCAAAAGTCTCTTCCATGCACTAAACACGCCGCACTCAAGCCACATGTCCCCACACACACATACACAAACACACCCATACCCAAAAAAAAAAAAAAAAAAAAACTGGCACACTTTCTGTTGCAATCCCTGCAAAAACAAATCACGCAATCCAACTCTGTAGCTATTTTTCAACTATCAACGTTAAGAAGGGCCTGCTGGGCCGCATGACCACAAGTCTGACTTCGTACCGCCGCAGCAAGCAGAAGAGCAAATCAAACAATGACATACACACCATCATCTCAACGGATGTCAACTGCGTAACTACTGCCATACTCAGCAGCAGCAGCAGCAACAGCAACAGCAACAACAACAACAACAACAACAACAACAACAATTATAAGATAAGAAGCGAAAGCAGCAGCAGCGTCAGCAGCAGCCATAGCAACTGTCCCGATCCTGATACGGAGCACGTGGTTGACGAAGCAGCCGCACTCAATCCAAGTCACAACCAAAATCATCAGCACAACAACAGCAGCAATCAGGAGGACATCAATCCCAGCGAGCATCTGAGCGATCTCTCACTTGAACGCATGATGGAGGCGCACCAGCGGAAAGTCTCCAGTGCTATCGGTGCCAACAGTGACTCGAATGGGGATGATCCTGCGGGCATGTTGGCCACTGCTGCTGGTCAGGGTCGCAAGGAACAAAACAATCGACGCAGCCTCGTGAGGTGAGACAGCAGCAATGCTGGCAGCCCCACAAAAAAACGACTGTTTTCTATTTCTTCTTCTTCTTCTTCTTCAGCGGATAAAATGTGTCAATATTATAACCTTCAATTTCTTATTATCGCCTATCATAACTCAACTTAACTTAATTTGATTGGCTATTCGAAATCAGGGCTTATAAAAACTGATAGGAAATGTAAAAAAATTCATTTCTGGTTGTAACTAATTTTTCAATAATTCAAATTAAACATTTTTAAACCAGAAACACAAAAAGCTTAAAGGAATGGTCTATTTAACATATAGGCACCCAAGAGTTAAGCATTTCAAAATCCTACAAATTCATGTAGAAAGTTCAGTTTTTGGTTTTTGGTACCGATTATGCATTAAGTCAAAAATAAAAGAAAATTATTTTTTTGAGAAAAAAAATATGAATTGCTATCGTAAAGATCAGTTTTATTTTAAGAGGAGAAAATGTTTTTAGATAAAATCTGATTATTTTCAAGACAATTAACTCAGCGCAAAAGCTGTGAATGTTTCCCGATTTGTCGGAGATCCCGTTTTCTCAGTTTAGTGACAATTTGCCTGAAACCGATACTAACGCAATCTGTCAACTTGTTTTGCGTTTTCTTTTCTTGTTGGCATTGATGATACTTTATTTTGGTATCCATCTCCATATCTGTATATTTATATGGTGGTCATTAGTAGCTATTTGGTATTTATTTTATTTTTTTTTTTTAATTTTTTGCGTGCACCAGCAACTTGCGAAATACCGAAGAGGCGGCAGGGGTACGAAGCACTGGGGCACGGGGCGGGCTGTGTTGACTTTTTGCTCATTAGTGAATTGCAAGCGATTTGGTTAGCCTTGTGGCACACACCAAAACCCAAGCTGCAACCGAATGTTACTAACCAAATCGGCTCTTTACATACATGCATAAATATATAGATAATTATATATTATATATTCTTGCAGCGCCAATACGCAAATGGACAATGATGTCACGCCCGTTTATCTGGCCGCCCAGGAGGGGCATTTGGAGGTGCTCAAGTTTCTGGTGCTTGAAGCCGGCGGTTCTCTCTATGTGCGCGCACGCGACGGCATGGCACCGATCCATGCCGCTTCACAAATGGGCTGCTTGGATTGTCTCAAATGGATGGTGAGTACGGTCACACACACACACACACACACATACCGCACTCGTTTACGCTTGCCAAACTGTGGTAAACATTTGCAATTACCAAATGCCAAAAACTAAAAAGTGTCCAAAATGAGGTCGCCACCAACAGCAACACTGAACTCGTTTCAACCTCCGAGGAGATTTGGAGTCTTCTGATCGCTGTTCACTGTTCGCTGTTCTCGTCCTGATTTCATCGCAGCTGTAGCTCTTTGCGACTTCGAGTTTGTCGCATGACCAATGGAATTCATCGAGCGATTCAGCATTTGCCAGATACCCAAAGTCAAGTCCAATGTGCTCTTACTGTTTATATAACCAGTGGCATTTAAAACCCACACTGATGCTGTGCTCCTCCTCGGGCGTGGACCTGTCTCTTTCTGTCTCTTAAACGATCTCGCGTGAGCAGCACAACATAAACTAGTGTTGGGTGCCTGCTGCAAATCACCTTTCTAAACTGAACTAAATAGTTATGTATTGCCTGTGCAGCGCACACACATGCACACACACACACACACACACACATGCACACGCGCAGATGTGAAAGTGGTTTGCTTGGTGACTTTGGCTGGGAAGTGTTAACATGCAACCCAGTGACTGCTCACAATGCCAACAGATCCCAATGGATCCTTGCAGATCTTGAATCTAAATGGGTAGCAAGGCTAACAACAGTTAGTTTATTTAACAATTATTTATTTTAGAGCCTAGGATTCACATTATATAATCGATCCTGTTTGCATTGTGTTTACAGGTGCAGGATCAGGGCGTGGATCCCAATTTACGCGATGGCGATGGTGCCACGCCACTACACTTTGCAGCCTCTCGCGGCCATCTGTCTGTGGTGCGCTGGTTGCTCAACCACGGGGCTAAATTGTCGCTGGACAAATATGGCAAATCGCCAATAAATGATGCAGCCGAAAATCAACAGGTTGAGGTGAGTAGAAAATGGCCAATTTCATTGTGTTATTGTCAAACCGTTGAGAACTGTACCATTTCACCTTATTTGTCCACAGTGTCTCAATGTATTGGTGCAGCACGGCACCACCGTGGATTACAACAATAAGAACAATTCACAGCGTCACAAGTCGCAGCACCAACATCATCAGCAGCAGCAGCAGCAGCAGCAACAGCAGCAGCATCAACATCAAAATCAACAGCAGCAGCTGCAACAGCAACAACAGCAACACTTGAGCAGCAGCTGCAACTCGAATACGAATTCCAGCAAGCAGACAAGTCGCAGCAACACCATTAAATCGAAATCCTCATCCACCCTCAGCTCCGATGTGGAGCCATTTTATTTGCATCCGCCCGCTGTTGCTGCTGCTGCTGCTGGCGTTGGCAGTGGCGGGGGCATCACGCGGAAAAACAGCGACGCTTTGTACTCGCAGCAGTCGCGCAGCTCATCAGAGAAGCTTTATGGGTGCAACGGGGCGTCGGGCGGCAGCGTGGCTGGAGGCACAAGCACCGCCGGCGGCGGCGGCGGCGGCGCACTGCTGCCAAACGATGGGCTGTATGTGAACCCAATGCGAAATGGTGGAATGTATGCGACACCGTCGCCAAATGGCAGCATATCGGGCGAGTCGTTCTTTCTGCACGATCCACAGGAGATCATCTACAATCGCGTGCGCGATTTGTTCGTCGACTCGGACTGCAGCAGCGTGAAGCAGCACCAGATGCCGCACCCATTGCACTCGATGCAGTCAAAGGTTAACAGCAATGCGATCATGACCATCCAGGCCGATGTCCATTCCAGTTCCAGTGGCGCTGGCAGCGGATCCGATGAGTCCGTCTCCATCTCGTCCAGCTTCAACTCGCCAAAGAGCAGCAGTCATCACCACGGCAACAGCCACAGTCACAAGCATCATCAGCATTCGCATTCGCATTCGCATTCGCATGCGCATCAGATGCGCAGTCAAAGCTTCAATCGACATGGCAGCAGTGGCAACATAAGCAGCGGCAGCATTGCCAAAAACAATGCGAACAACAACAGCAGCGGCAACAGCAATAACAGCAATAACAGCAACAACAATAACAGCAGCAGCAGCAGCAACATTAATAACAATGCCAGTAACAATATCAGCTATAAGCAGCAAAAGAGCATCAGCAGCAATATAGGCAACATGACCAACAGCAATGCCAATCAGAATGGCGATCATGACTACGAGGATATTTATTTGGTGCGCGAAGAGTCCCGCAAACAACATCATCAGCAGCAGCATCATCAGCTGCAGCAACAGCAACAGCAACAAATGCAGCAACAAATGCAGCAACAGCAACAAATGCAGCAACAGCAGCAACAGCAGCAGCAACAGCAACAGCAACAGTTGCAACACAAATACAATGTGGGCAGATCGAGGTCTCGCGACAGTGGGTCACATTCACGCTCCGCCAGCGCCAGCTCCACGCGCAGCACAGATGTGGTGCTTCAGTACAGCAACCATGTAAGTAGCAGTCAATTAATAGATTTCTTCAACAAATGCAATTTGAACTGTGCCTCAACTTTTGAAATAGAGTAGTTTCTTTAGGTAATTAAGTAAATGTGAACAGTTCTAATTTTGAAACCTGCAACCTGATCTATGTACTTCTGACAGCATTTGAACAACAAACGCAATAACTACAACAACAACAGCGGCAGTGGCAACAATAGTAATGGCAGCAATAACAACAACAACAACAGCAACACCAACAGCAACAGCAACAGCATGTTAAATCGCAACAAATCGCATTCAATGATTGGTCTACATAGCAGCAAATATGATTCAAGCCCAAAGGACAACTATAGCGGTAAGAATGTGAATCTCAACCAGAACCTGAAGAATCAGCTGCTCAATGGTGGCATCAAAAGCGATACATACGAGAGCGTCTGCCCGCCCGAGGATGTCGCTGAGCGCACCAAGCAAACCCACAAAAACTCCATGATACGCAACAATTTGGCGGATGCGAGCATGCTTAGCAGTAATCCAAGCATATCGATGCACAATAATAATAACAATAACAACAGCATCAGTAACAATGGTATCGGCAGCAACAGCAACAGCACAAGCAACATTAATCAAATCAACAACAACAACAACTCCAACACCAGCAACAACATGAGCAATAGAAATCTGAAGCGTGTCTCATCGGCGCCACCAATGCAGAATTTGGCCGTGGGTAAGTCCTAACAAAATAATTAATCAAACTATATAGATTTCTATAATATATATTTCGATGCTACATAATTAATCGGCATTATTGATTGTTATTGTTTTTCTTTTACTACTGTTCTAGTTAATGGACCTCCGCCGCCGCCTTTGCCACCGCCGCTGCGTGCAGTGGTGCAGCGCAACAACTTAAATCCCGAACACTCCAGTAGCAACGGCAACGGCAACAGCATATACATGAAGAATCACTTTGGCACGACACCAGCAACACCAGCGACAGCAACAACTGTTGGCCCAACTGGCGGGCACGAGACGGTGGACTCCGACTCCGGCCTGGAGGTGGTCGAGGAGCCCAGTTTGCGACCTTCCGAACTGGTGCGAGGCAACCACAATCGTACCATGTCCACTATATCAGGTATGTGGCACACACATATAATATAATATTCTCACAAATCTAAATCGTATTGCCTATTATTTAAATGCCTAAGGAGCTCACCAAATCGCATGTAAAAGAGCCTATTTTGGGTCACATGGATAACATACATTTTATAGTTTAAATTTCGTAAGATCAGTAAAACTCGCCATCGCAATCATCTCCGGATCTCTTGTGTGATTGGCACCTGACGGGGTCTTTGACTCTGGCCAGAGTTGCAAGGGGAGATGGTAGGGGTAATCGCGTTGTCTGCCACATCGATTGATCAATTAGCGACACAAAACAACTGGAATTGCCCAATAAGCGCCAACCAACTGCGCAACTTTGGTCAACATTTGGTTTCCCATTTGGCAAATTGGCTACTGTCAAAGGTGCTTAAATAACAACAACATAAAATGAACAAGTCAGCAATCTTCTGGTTCACGAGTGGCCTAAGCGGAAACAGCTTGAGCAGAACAAAACCCAAAACGGAGTAAATAAATCACAGACAATAATTATTAAATTAACCAATTAATCCTGTTGTTGTAGAATTTGTTTTGCGGCAGCAGCAGACTCAGTCGTTTAGAAATGACTTAAATGAAGCCAGCTTTCTATTAATGCGCCTTCCTAAAAATTGTTTAGGGACTTACGAGTGTATTAACCTGGCAAATACAATGGATGCCAGGTATTTGACTTGCATTGCCTCACAATATTCATTTGTGAATGGTATATTCACTCGCTTGATGTCTGTCAGCTAACTGGTTATACAAATCAAATAGACATCCAAACAAAACCCAACAAACGTTCACACGTAGCCCACCAGCAAAAGCTTGAGGAGTAACGACGAAAAATAATGTTGCACAACAAACAAGTGGAAGTTGTTTTGCAACATCAGCCATTTGGTAAAAAAAAAAAAAAAAAAAAAATTATCCAACATCGGAAAATAAACCAAGGGACAAATTTCATTGTCGTTGAATGGGTTTCTAAATGCATTGAAGCGACCAGCTTTAAATGGGCATTACATTGAGCAGTGAAACCCAATATGGTAGCCAACCCATTGCACATGCCACATGTGCCATGCCACTTATCGGTTTCTGCATACCAAGCTAGACAGGAGCGCTCGAATCGAATCAGGAAGTGCATACGTTATGCAGTTTCGCAAAGCACCTCTGTTTACAGTTAAGCTGTAACTTCTGCTCACCTGCCTCTGCTTAAGGTGCACCGCAATATAGCCAATTATGGCCTTGGCTCATGTGGCATGTGGCATGTGGAAGGTGGCAGCCAATCCACCCGCGCGAAACTTTTTCGCCATTGAAAGTGAACGTGTTTTCGCACTGGCATTGACAAGTCTTCACGATTCCACAGCTCGGAGACTCCACGATTCAAAGACTCGTTGCTGACTCGCTGCTGTTGTTGTTGTTGTTGTATTAATTGTGGTTATGGTTGCTCTTGTGGCAACTGTTGGCGTTTTGGGTGAATAACTTTGGCGATTGCTTGAACTCGCATCAGGCTACCAGCAACGCTCGCCCAGTCAACATCGTCATCGTCTACAAACGCTCCACGTTTAAAGGATTCGATTTGAAATTTGTTTGTTTCATTTTTGTGGTGTTGCTCAATGAATGCACTTTGCAGAAATTGAGCATGTGATTTGTATTTGAACTTGTGCCTTGTGTCAATCGCTTACATAGAATGAACATGCCGGGCTCGGTGAAGATCCATAAGAATTCGCGTCGGAATTACTTTACCCTAAGCTTTCACCGATTCGATATATTTCGGTGTAAGTGCGATCGATACTAATACTAATACTACCTAGTGATCCCTGTGTGCAAATTTTGAAAACTAAATCCAAGCATTGTTGTGCAAAGTATAACAGAAACGCTTACATATATGTGATATATGATGGCGGATCATATTATAACTGATTTACAATCAGCATATTGCCTTTTTTTATTTTTTTGTGATTTATATTTGACTTTTTAATTGTAAAATAAATCTTGTAAATATTTTCCTTAAGTCCGCTCTGGTCAAGGCTGACGGCAATTTTCACTTTCCACTTCCACTTGACATAACAAATGCTCTATAATAATTCAATTTACATTCGCAATTTCACCGTAATCATTGAACCTGTTGATACAAACCAGATCCAAATGAAGCCAATCCCAAAAGCAGAGAAAACCCAACATCCAGATCAAGTCAGACTACTCTACAAATTGAAAATATATATGTATATATAATTGTTGGCCATCGCAAAAATCGTTGGTGATTTAACGTTACTTTTTCATTCGATGGCTTAAACTGGCCAGACCCGATCCCATCAATTTCGACTGCTCTGGCCATATACAATGCCATCGAAAATTTACAAGACAACCTGGCTGCAAATTGGAAGCCACATTCAAGCAACAGCTTTCCAGCTCTACCAGCTCTATCCAGTTGGCGAAACCAGTTCCAAGTCGCGTTCACAAAGCCGTGAAAGTTGCAATGCTGAGCATCCGCAATATCAAGCTGGACGCGCAGGTGGAGGAGCAGCAGCGCACGGGGCTGGAGAGTGCTGGTCAATTAAATGCGAACTGGCAACTGGGAACTTTGATAGTGGATGTCCACTATTTATGTGAGCTGTCATTTTGGTCAGTACCCAGTAGCTGGCGCTCCTAAATTGAGTTTTTTCGAGCTGTTTGCCTACCAAATCGGATATTTCAGTGCATCCCTTAAATATAATCAATGAAAAACTAAAAGTCTTTGTTCCAGGATAGATATCTCATTATTATTGCTAAATTTATCAAGCATTATATAATTTATATTTACAATTGAAATACGACAATTTGAGGTTTAGTTGGCGCCTGTTCTTTTTCGTTCTGTGACCATTTACAACTTAAACTAAGCCACGTTAATTAGTTTTATTAACTAATCTGACGGCTTTACATAAATCTGTATTGAGAATATAATTAATTAATTTGGTGCTATTTTTACTGCTGTGAACTGATTCGCTTGAAGGTTCGGGTTCAGTGGCTGCAATTGCATTCATGGCTGCATTTTGGGCTACTTCATTTGATTAAGACGTAGTCGAAATCCATTAGACATTCATCAGTTCGGTGAAAGGCGTCGCACGCTGCATACGCAATGAGTTTTGAGTATTAGTTTTGTTATTGTTGTGGCTCAAGTTGGCGTGACCAAAGAGCTGGGATAACTGCTAACCCACAATAAGTAGTTAACGCAGACAAGACTTAAATTTTATAAATAAATTTGTTCAATTTCAGCGAACAAGAAAGCCAAGCTTCTCAATGGCAATGGCAGCGCCAGCGGCAACGGCAACGGCAACAGCAACGGCAACGGTAATGGAAGCGCGTCAGGCGACGCAGCGGCAGCAGCAGCAGCAGCAGCAGCAGTTGGCTCGGCAGATAACGGGGAGGGGCACTATCATCAGCAGCAGTCGGCGGGCAGCATCTATGGCTATGCGGAGGGAGCGGGCGGCAAGCAGCGCAACAACAGCATTGGGAACAGCAGCAGCAGCAACTGTCAGCTACCATTGCTCTATCAGCAGCCACAGCATCAGCAATCGTTGTACGCCCCGAGCATCTATGGAGTGGGTTCATCCGCTGAAGATCACTATGAGCTGCAGCAGTCACAGTATGGCGGTATTTATGCCGGCGAGGGCGCAGCTGGCGTTGCTGGCATACCCGGCGTTCGGTCTGGGGGCCCCAATTTGGTCAACAAGCAGCTGGTATTGCCGTTTGTGCCGCCCAGTTTTCCCAACAAATCGCAAGACGGCGTCACGCATCTAATCAAGCCGTCCGAGTATCTGAAGAGCATTAGCGATAAGCGTTCGTGTCCATCCTCGGCCCGGTAAGTTAAGAAAGCCACGCTGGCTCCGCAAACAACTTTGATGTCGACTCAAAAAGCATTTGTTGTAGTTGTTGTTGTGGTTGCTTCAATTTAGCTGCACATCTCGTGCGGCGGCAACATAAGTAATTACCACCAAAAGTGGCAGAAGTACAGTTGCCTTAATTAAGCAGCAGACAATGTAGCCCATACTCGCTGCTTCGCTGCCACGGTGGGGTAATTAACACAGCACCACTTGCGGCCCAGCCACTTCCTCAGCGACTCAAGAGTGCATGAAATTTTATGCGTGCTGCATGCCAGCCCCATTTTTTCGCCAACTAATTCGCATCGCTCCGTTCAGTTGCAATCCAAAGATGATACTGCGCACACGACACGCCTGGGGCAGGTCCGGCACACCACAGCACAAAAACCACACACATCACACACAACACACAACACACATGCACCCCATTCAGCAAGCACCCATCCAGTCACATGTGTATTCATCAATTAAGTATTGTCTCATTGCAGCTCCACAGACACCGAGGACTACATGCAGATACAAATCGCTCAACAACAGCATCAGCATCATCATCACCAGCATCCTCATCAGCATCCGCTTCATTCGCATGCGCTGGGCATGGGTGAGCAGCCGCCGTTGCCACCGCCTCCGCCGCCATTGCCGCACCACATGATGCCGCCGCCAATGCCAATGTTACTGCCTGGAATGGCCGGCGATGCCACCAGCAAGTCCCAAAAGCCCAAGAAGCCACACGGCTCAGCAGCGCCCAACAGTCAGGATACGGCTACGCGCAAACAACATCAGCCCCTGTCCGCAATATCTATACAGGATCTGAACAGCGTCCAGGTTCGTTTTGAGATAGAAATGAAAGAGAGAGGCATTAGATGCTTAAGAATAGATTCATATCTTTTTAAGTTGAGAACTGAACTGCATAGTTACTATATAGAATTGATGATTATAAACCGCAAGACAGATCGCTTAAATTCATTTTTTTTCTGTTCGCATTGCGTTACAGTTGCGTCGCACCGACACACAGAAGGTGCCAAAGCCGTACCAGATGCCGGCCCGCAGTCTGAGCATGCAGTGCTTGACAACCAGCTCGGATACGTATCTGAAAACCGATCTGATAGCCGAGCTAAAGATATCGAAAGATATACCCGGCATCAAGAAGATGAAGGTGGAGCAGCAGATGGCCAATCGCATGGACTCGGAGCACTATATGGAGATAACGAAACAATTTACGGCCAACAACTATGTCGATCAGGTGAGTTACGACGCCGCTGCGCTCTTTTCTGTGTATCCGGCGAGGGGGGATGGGGAAGAGAAGTGGATTGTCATGCGTGTCAAAGATCTACTTACAGATACCAGAAAAGGATCAGGCCGGCAATGCCATACCCGACTGGAAGCGTCAGATGATGGCTAAGAAGGCGGCTGAGCGTGCCAAAAAGGACTTTGAGGATCGCATGGCCCTCGAGGCGGAATCGCGTCGCCTCTCCCAGATACCGCAATGGAAACGCGATCTGTTGGCGCGTCGTGAGGAAACGGAGAACAAGCTGAAGTAAGTGTTGGGTGGGTGGGGTGATCGGGTCTGTGGGGGGTCTAATGAGTGATTGAGTGGCCCAGCTAGACACTTGTCGGCCTCCTCTCTCTGACCTGTGCTCGCTGTCTGTGCCATTTTGCAGAGCGGCCATCTACACCCCCAAGGTGGAGGAAAACAACCGCGTTGCAGACACCTGGCGCCTAAAGAACCGCGCCATGTCCATCGACAACATTAATCTGGCCACATGTGGCGGCGGCCTCAACGTCGAGCAGCATTACCAGCAACTGCAGCTGCTCCAACAACAAGCGCAACTGGCCAATCCGCAGGGCAACAACAAGGAAAATTACAGCGATGTCTCCTCAGCATCTAAGGCCGGCGACAGTGAGCCACCGTTGTCGCCGCCGCCACCACCACCCCAGCAGCAGGATGTACAAGACAATGGCGAGGAGAAGCAGGATGCCAATGACAACATCATCCCTTGGCGCGCACAGCTGCGCAAGACCAATAGTCGCCTGAGCTTGATTTGAACTCGGCACATTTGCGTTTAAGTCTATTATAGAAATTTTTTTGTTTTTTTTTTCTCCCCTCAATTCGAAGATATTAAACTTAACAGGAGTGCAATTTATAAAAATATATATTTCAATGTGCGAGTGAAATAGATTTAAATATATGCATGTCTATAGAATTAAGAATACTTTAATTTTGAGTTGTTGCTCCGGAGGAGAAACAATCGTATCTTCAACCAGCTTAAAATCCAAGGCAAGCTTTAGACCCAAAAAAAAAAAAAATAACTATATAAAAGTAAAAAAAGAGATTATGAATGTACTACATAGAAATCATTAATACTGTACGATTTCTTCTTAATATTGTTAATCAATAACAAACAATCGATTTGCATTGATATTCGAAATAATTTTAACTTTTGCTATGAATTCCGTTTTGGTGTTATTCGAGTGTCGATTCTCGATTATTATTATGAACTTACGATTCTATTTAACTATCACATTGAATTTAAAACATCGATTGATAATTATTAGTAATTTAAGAATATATATTTTTTTTTTCATTGTTATTTGTTTTTATATTGGCTCAATAATATGACTAAAATATAACTATAAACATTAAGAACGGAGTAAAACATTTATTCAGCCTATTTCTTTTTTGAAGAATTCAGAATAAAGCATATATCAATAACAAATATAAAAGATTTCTTCTTAAATTTTTAAGTAAATGGAAAATAACACTTTTGAAATTGAAGACGTACAACTTACGAGCGAGTTTCTTTTTGCTTGCATGCTATAATTGCTGCTTTGTCAAGATGTGGTTGTTAATACCATGCAGCATACTTTTCGGCTGGTCATTCTCAATGTCAACGCATGAATTGGTATTTTACCGATTCTTAAGTACTTCATAATTTGTGTATTATGTTTAGTTTTTATTTCATCATGTACATTCTTAGGAAAATTGTAAATTTACATTTCTCGATTTAATTATAAATCATCTCATAGATCAATTTTATTTCATGTTGTAAATCATAAGTGCATTTGAATTACATATTTGAAAAACATATATGTACTTGGTATAGCTAAGTACAACTGTACTTAGTCAAGAAGCATTTATAATCATTTTGTTGTTAGTTTTTTTGTTTGTGTTCCCTGAGCTTATTTTAGCAGAGATAAAGTGACACTTGACTTTATCGCTACTAAAATAAATCACTGATATTTTAAATCGTTTTAAAAATTAATTTGTGCTCAATTGAACTTTATTAATTTGGCAGAGATTGACTGATTATTTCGTCATGCCATTTTAGATGTATATATATGTACGTGAGTATTCTCTAAATTTATGTTGATAAACCATTTGTTTACACACAATCATATACACAAGGGTACAAATTTCCAGCGATAGGGCAATCGTTATAAAAGTGCTATGCTGTTAGTGGTGTCAATCATTCCGCAACCAAAGTTTTGATTGTTAAACACTATGAGAACTGCAACAATCTGCCTCTTGCTGCTCGTGTCGGCCAGCTGTCTGCTAAGCACTAATGTAGGAAAGCAATTTTTATCGTGAAAATAAAGAATAACACAAAACGCTCCCCTGTCATCTTTTAGGCCAAGGCACCTGCTGACGATTTAATTAACCTCGAGGACATAGATCTGGACACTTTGCTTGCCGAGTTGGATGGCGATTATGTGGATGTCGAGGACTTTGGCTTTATCCGATCTGTGCGCAAAGTGCTCAGGAAGGTGCTGAAATCACTTCGTGGCGTCAACTGCATTATAAAGGAGGTAACTGCGATTCTGACCGCCGCCACCGACTACGTGGATGCTATTGATGCTTGCGGCACAGCCGTGCCCAAGGATGTGGCTGCAATTGTCAACTCCTGCAAGACCATCATTTCCATCTGCAACAATATTATCCACTTGAACAGCCAGTTGTGTCACACCGATGACACCGAATCTAAGCAAATGTCATCCAAGAAGTGCACTTTCCAGCTGTTCAAGGCCACCATGAAACTCACCAGGAAAATCAACACCACTCTCAAGCAGATCGCCAAATTGCCCACCGATACGAGCTCCTGCTTTGTCAATGCTACCGACAAGGTGAAGGACGCCTTCAACAATTTCTTGCCCCATATCAACACTTGCGTCGATGAAATGTAAATGTAAAAAATGATTCCACTATTAAATGCAGTCTGAAAAGAAACATTTTTATATAATAGTAATTTCATTTGATACCTGAAGATTTGTTTGTGAACTTTCCAGAATCAATCAAACAAAACTTACCCTTGACCTAGAATTAATTTGTTGACATTCTTTATTTCTTTGAAGTTTTGTTTCAGACTAATTTTATTTATGTCATATTTCTGAACTGGCTTCGAAGGGAATATACAATTGTGTATTGTATATTGTGTAAATTTGACATGTCTACACTTATCTCGATCCCATAACTTAAGTCTTTCCGTAGATTGTCAAAATGTAGTGGTCCGATTCAACCAGGCGTCGAGTCCTGATAGTCCTAATTCAAAAAGATAGCTCAACAACTGAGGAAATTCAATTTATAATTGGTGACAAAGGTATAGTTTAGGAGAAGGTAACTAAATGTAGGTAAATGCCTATATAACATAAAAAGCTTTGTTGTTTTTATGTTTTGATAGCGAGGGTATCAAGGTTCATGCTGTCTGTCCGTCTCTCTGCCTGTTCGACACGCTTAGAGATAGAGACTTGAAACTTGAAACATATACTGGCCTATGCCCGCGTCCGAAAAAGTGTAAAAATTGGAATACTACGTCCACTAGGGGGATAGGAAATCAATAATAATGTTTCACTTTTTAGTGTCTTTGATTGATATAACAAATGAGGTGGCCTACTGACTTTTGGGTGCAAAACTTCTTAAAGGAATTTGTAAATAAAATTAGAATAAATATAACAGCTGGATTCAGGGTACAGGGTAAATCGTAGTCTAGCGCAATCGACTATAGCTTTCTTACTTATTTTTTTTATTTTCCCTTCAATGCGAAATTATTAAACTGAACCAAATGCAATTTATAAAAATATGTATTTCAATATGCGAGTGAAATAGATTTAAATATATGCATGTCTATAGATTTAAGTATACTTTAATTTTGATTTGTGGTTCAGGGGGAGAAGCAACCTTATCTTCAACCAGCTTAAAATCCGAAACCCAAATAAAATAAAAGTAAAGAAAGATATTATGAATGCAGTCAATAGACTAAAATATAACTATAAACATTAAGAAGGAAGTAAAACATTTATTCATCTGCTTTTTTTTAAGAATTCAAAATAATAAAATAATTATAAGATTTCTTCTTCTATGCTATGCTACCTGTAGCATATGTTGATAATAGCATCTTCTGTGTTTGCAGACGATTATGTTTGGACATTTCTCGGATTTTGTGGAGAAGAATGTATGTTTGAAGGGGGATCGCCACGATGGAGGAGTGTGTGGTGCCGACCTTTGCACGAATAGGATAATTTTCCTAGGAACTTAACCTGCACGATTGGGTCTTGATGCCCAGGAAAAGTTCCCAACTATCAGTTTTAATCTTCTGTTCTTGAATCTTTCAGTCAGGTTTTGCTCCGCTGACTGAAAGCCATCGTTTGTTAATGCAGACTTGGCCACTGTACTATTTACCTCGCCATAAATCTTGGCTACCCCCACCGGGGTTAGACTAGGATTGACTCTATAGACGGCCGTAAAAAGGTGTTGGGACTTAGGCCTTTGGAGAAATTCTCCACTAAAGAGGTCAGTGTCTTAGGGCGGAAGTCTGCTACATCTCAATATTGGGGGTGGGGAGGCCGACTGGACGGCCTGTAGTATATTTGCCGCCGACGCGGTGCGTGCGACTGTTGAGCTGCACAACGTTCATTGACAGATTAAAAATGTTAATTTTTATTCTGCCTGACCGCACTACCGTCCCTGTCTTCTCCTTGCATTACCGTCTTGGAGCACAACTCATACTCCTTTTCGACCTTCTCCCATAGGAATCGTATTTGGTCACGCCGGATTTAGAGTGTGTAAACTGAGGCAGGAGTTGTGGATGGCATACTGATCATAGCCTCATACTAGCTTAGTCTGTGGGAAATGCTCGAGCCTATGATTTAACTAATTTGAGAACAAGTGTCCTTTGGACTCTTACAAGTAAGCTGTCTTAGTTAAACATACTTTTTGTCTTGGAAGCTATTTCACTTTTGACCTTTGAAACCGATGGCTTTCTTAACCCACAAGGTGAGGAAACCGGTGAACGTTTAGGATCGCGTTGCGGACGAACGAGTATCGATAATAAACGATAAGCGAGCAAAATAAAATTAAATATATATATATATAATTAAAAGTCTGACAACGGTTTTGATTATTATATTATATAAAAATACAATTCTTTATTCAAAAACACGTCTCTAAACCTCGCACTTCCTTCTTATCTCAATCGTCTGTTTATTTACTTTAACCTACCATCTATGTAGGGGTCTTTCTTCTTAGTTACATTCTTTGTTTTTGCTTATCTTATTTTGCCTGCTATGATTATAGTAATGCGGTGTTGGCATGCTATATAAAAAGCGTGAGTGTGGTGTGAGTGTGGACATGAGGGATCTGCGTGAGCTGAATATGTCACTAAATATATGAAATGTTTGGAGCGTGTGGAATCGGAACACTCACATGTAAGGATTATCGATAATGAAATCGATAAACGCGGAAAGATAATTTTATTATGTATATAATTAATATAATAAGTTAGTTGTTAGCTTATATTTAAATGTGGCGACAGAAATTATTTACATACAATTTTTAGTTATTTCAATGTAATTAATAACTTGGATAACTAAGCAGTATTTTCAAAATAAATATTTACTTATGTGAATGCAGGTAAAAATATTTATTTTACGAGTGCAGCTATGGATGTGGCGGTATGTAATTACAATAGCAGCTGACTATGCAATCACTTTGCAGGGAAAGAGCAATTATGAGCCGTTTAAACTTTGCTCGTGCAATTGCAAAAAAGTGACTTTTTTCCGTAGAATTTGGTGTAATGAGAAAATCGGAGGCCAGTAGTTGGCGATTAATGGGACTGTATATCAATTGGAAATAACTTCAATTGTATTTCCTGAATCCTGGAACTGAGTTGATGCAAATGATAAAATCCGGTTCGAAGGACAAAATGTTGGGGTGGGGTAGACTTTCTTCCTCCAGAATTTGTTCGCGTGGATAATATCCGTAATATTCATGCTGTTTAAGCTGATTGCATACAAAAGATCCCTTATGTTGCTATGTTGTTGGTGGATGCACCAAGAGAGTTTGCGGAAGTTCACTGTTGAAGGCCAATTATCAGGCATTAACATCTCGCCCCCTTACAGTATTGCTATAATTTGCGGATTGCCTCATTGCCTGTTGGAACCGGAAAAAACCCAGACGAACACAGTATTTTGTGATACGGAGATACCATCCTGATCAGTAAAAGTCCTAGCAAGATAACTCGCTGATAGACTTCAGCTCCCAAGATCAGGGATACCGAGAACTGGTCTATAAAAGTTATCATACGATAAGGAGATTGCAAGGGCCTTTGCGAACCCACAGTTTACCCGGCTTATCGGACAGCATTTGTTGATAAACGCCCATGTCTCGAAATGCTTAATTCTATTGTGAAGGGTGGATGAGTGGGATTGCCGCTTCACTGTAGATATGGAGCGTGCCTTGCTCACGGATGTTGGAGGCAATGTCGACCGATCATTGTTGGCTCTTGACCGGTGGAAGTGGAGCAACGCGTGGTGGTGTCTATCACACACCTTACAGGTGTCCCTGCTGCGACATTAGCACCAGGAGTGCTCATAATAGCACGTTTTATCTCTTGTGCTTTTTATAGTAACGATAAAGTCAAGTGCAATCATTGATATTTTAAATAGTTTTAAAAATTAATTTGTGCTCAATTGAACTTTATTAATTTGGCAGAGATTGACTGATTATTTCGTCATGGCATTTTAGATGTATATATATGTACGTGAGTATTCTCTAAATTTATGTTGATAAACCATTTGTTTACACACAATCATATACACAAGGGTACAAATTTCGAGCGATAGGGCAATCGTTATAAAAGTGCTATGCTGTTAGTGGTGTCAATCATTCCGCAACCAAAGTTTTGATTGTTAAACACTATGAGAACTGCAACAATCTGCCTCTTGCTGCTCGTGTCGGCCAGCTGTCTGCTAAGCACTAATGTAGGAAAGCAATTTTTATTGTGAAAATAAAGAATAACACAAAACGCTCCCCTGTCATCTTTTAGGCCAAGGCACCTGCTGACGATTTAATTAACCTCGAGGACATAGATCTGGACACTTTGCTTGCCGAGTTGGATGGCGATTATGTGGATGTCGAGGACTTTGGCTTTATCCGATCTGTGCGCAAAGTGCTCAGGAAGGTGCTGAAATCAGTTCGTGGCGTCAACTGCATTATAAAGGAGGTAACTGCGATTCTGACCGCCGCCACCGACTACGTGGATGCTATTGATGCTTGCGGCACAGCCGTGCCCAAGGATGTGGCTGCAATTGTCAACTCCTGCAAGACCATCATTTCCATCTGCAACAATATTATCCACTTGAACAGCCAGTTGTGTCACACCGATGACACCGAATCTAAGCAAATGTCATCCAAGAAGTGCACTTTCCAGCTGTTCAAGGCCACCATGAAACTCACCAGGAAAATCAACACCACTCTCAAGCAGATCGCCAAATTGCCCACCGATACGAGCTCCTGCTTTGTCAATGCTACCGACAAGGTGAAGGACGCCTTCAACAATTTCTTGCCCCATATCAACACTTGCGTCGATGAAATGTAAATGTAAAAAATGATTCCACTATTAAATGCAGTCTGAAAAGAAACATTTTTATATAATAGTAATTTTATTTGATACCTGAAGATTTGTTTGTGAACTTTCCAGAATCAATCAAACAAAACTTACAGTTGACCTAGAATTAATTTGTTGACATTCTTTATTTCTTTGAAGTTTTGTTTCAGACTAATTTTATTTATGTCATATTTCTGAACTGGCTTCGAAGGGAATATACAATTGTGTATTGTATATTGTGTAAATTTGACATGTCTACACTTATCTCGATCCCATAACTTAAGTCTTTCCGTAGATTGTCAAAATGTAGTGGTCCGATTCAACCAGGCGTCGAGTCCTGATAGTCCTAATTCATAAAGATAGCTCAACAACTGAGGAAATTCAATTTATAATTGGTGACAAAGGTTCAGTTTATCTTTCGTAGTAATGGCAACACATAATTTAACTAAATTTTAGAATAATAATTCCGTTGCTCCTAATGCCTATATAACATAAAAAGCTTTGTTGTTTTGATGTTTTGATAGCGAGGGTATCAAGGGTCATGCTGTCTGTCCGTCTCTCTGCCTGTTCGACACGCTTAGAGATAGAGACTTGAAACTTGAAACATATACTGGACTATGCCCGCGTCCGAAAAAGTGTAAAAATTGGAATACTACGTCCACTAGGGGGATAGGAAATCAATAATAATGTTTCACTTTTTAGTGTCTTTGATTGATATAACAAATGATACTGACTTTTGGGTGCAAAACTTCTTAAAGGAATTTGTAAATAAAATTAGAATAAATATAACAGCTGGATTCAGGGTACAGGGTAAATCATAGTCTAGCGCAATCGACTATAGCTTTCTTACTTATTTTTTTTATTTTCCCTTCAATGCGAAATTATTAAACTGAACCAAATGCAATTTATAAAAATATGTATTTCAATATGCGAGTGAAATAGATTTAAATATATGCATGTCTATAGATTTAAGTATACTTTAATTTTGATTTGTGGTTCAGGGGGAGAAGCAACCTTATCTTCAACCAGCTTAAAATCCGAAACCCAAATAAAATAGAAGTAAAGAAAGATATTATGAATGCACTCAATAGACTAAAATATAACTATAAACATTAAGAAGGAAGTAAAACATTTATTCATCTGCTTTTTTTTAAGAATTCAAAATAATAAAATAATTATAAGATTTCTTATTCTATGCTATGCTACCTGTAGCATATATTGATAATAGCATCTTCTGTGTTTGCAGACGATTATGTTTGGGCATTTCTCGGATTTTGTGGAGAAGAATGTATGTTTGAAGGGGGATCGCCACGATGGAGGAGTGTGTGGTGCCGACCTTTGCACGAATAGGATAATTTTCCTAGGAACTTAACCTGCACGATTGGGTCTTGATGCCCAGGAAAAATTCCCAACTATCAGTTTTAATCTTCTGTTCTTGAATCTTTCAGTCAGGTTTTGCTCCGCTGACTGAAAGCCATCGTTTGTTAATGCAGACTTGGCCACTGTACTATTTACCTCGCCATAAATCTTGGCTACCCCCACCGGGGTTAGACTAGGATTGACTCTATAGACGGCCGTAAAAAGGTGTTAGGCCTTTGGAGAAATTCTCCACTAAAGAGGTCAGTGTCTTAGGGCGGAAGTCTGCTACATCTCAATATTGGGGGTGGGGAGGCCGACTGGACGGCCTGTAGTATATTTGCCGCCGACGCTGGTGCGATTTGCTTACTAAGTTGAGCTGCACAACGTTTATTTACAGATTAAAAATGTTAATTTTTATTCTGCCTGACCGCACTACCGTCCCTGTCTTCTCCTGGCATTACCGTCTTGGAGCACAACTCATACTCCTTTTCGACCTTCTCCCATAGGAATCGTATTTGGTCACGCCGGATTTAGAGTGTGTAAACTGAGGCAGGAGTTGTGGATGGCATACTGATCATAGCCTCATACTAGCTTAGTCTGTGGGAAATGCTCGAGCTTATGATTTAACTAATTTGAGAACAAGTGTCCTTTGGACTCTTACAAGTAAGCTGTCTTAGTTAAACATACTTTTTGTCTTGGAAGCTGTTTCACTTTTGACCTTTGAAACCGATGGCTTTCTTAACCCACAATGTGAGGAAACGGGTGAACGTTTAGGATCGCGTTGCGGACGAACGAGTATCGATAATAAACGATAAGCGAGCAAAATAAAATTAAACATATATATATATATATAATTAAAAGTCTGACAACGGTTTTGATTATTATATTATATAAAAATACAATTCTTTATTCAAAAACACGTCTCTAAACCTCGCACTTCCTTCTTATCTCAATCGTCTGTTTATTTACTTTAACCTACCATCTATGTAGGGGTCTTTCTTCTTAGTTACATTCTTTGTTTTTGCTTATCTTATTTTGCCTGCTATGATTATAGTAATGCGGTGTTGGCATGCTATATAAAAAGCGTGAGTGTGGTGTGAGTGTGGACATGAGGGATCTGCGTGATCTGAATATGTCACTAAATATATGAAATGTTTGGAGCGTGTGGAATCGGAACACTCACATGTAAAGATTATCGATAATGAAATCGATAAACGCGGAAAGATAATTTTATTATTTATATAATTAATATAATAAGTTAGTTGTTAGCTTATAATTAAATGTGGCGACAGAAATTATTTACATACAATTTTTAGTTATTTCAATGTAATTAATAACTTGGATAACTAAGCTGTATTTTCAAAATAAATATTTACTTAGGTGAATGCGGATAAAAATATTTATTTTAAGATTGCAGCTATGGATGTGGCGGTATGTAATTACAATAGCAGCTGACTATGCAATCACTTTGCAGGGAAAGAGCAATTATGAGCCGTTTAAACTTTGCTCGTGCAATTGCAAAAAAGTGACTTTTTTCCGTAGAATTTGGGGTAATGAGAAAATCGGAGGCCAGTAGTTGGCGATTAATGGGACTGTATATCAATTGGAAATAACTTGAATTGTATTTCCTGGATCCTGGAACTGAGTTGATGCAAATGATAAAATCCGGTTCGAAGGACAAAATGTTGGGGTGGGGTAGACTTTCTTCCTCCAGAATTTGTTCGCGTGGATAATATCCGTAATATTCATGCTGTTTAAGCTGATTGCATACAAAAGATCCCTTATGTTGCTATGTTGTTGGTGGATGCACCAAGAGAGTTTGCGGAAGTTCACTGTTGAAGGCCAATTATCAGGCATGAACATCTCGCCCCCTTACAGTATTGCTATAATTTGCGGATTGCCTCATTGTCTGTTGGAACCGGAAAAAACCCAGACGAACACAGTATTTTGTGATACGGAGATACCATCCTGATCAGTAAAAGTCCTAGCAAGATAACTCGCTGATAGACTTCAGCTCCCAAGATCAGGGATACAGAGAACTGGTCTATAAAAGTTATCATACGATAAGGAGATTTGCGAACCCACAGTTTACCCGGCTTATCGGACAGCATTTGTTGATAAACGCCCATGTCTCGAAATGCTTAATTCTATTGTGAAGGGTGGATGAGTGGGATTGCCGCTTCACTGTAGATATGGAGCGTGCCTTGCTCACGGATGTTGGAGGCAATGTCGACCGATCATTGTTGGCTCTTGACCGGTGGAAGTGGAGCAACGCGTGGTGGTGTCTATCACACACCTTACAGGTGTCCCTGCTGCGACATTAGCACCAGGAGTGCTCATAATAGCACGTTTTATCTCTTGTGCTTTTTATAGTAACGATAAAGTCAAGTGCAATCATTGATATTTTAAATCGTTTTAAAAATTAATTTGTGCTCAATTGAACTTTATTAATTTGGCAGAGATTGACTGATTATTTCGTCATGCTATTTTAGATGTATATATATGTACGTGAGTATTCTCTAAATTTATGTTGATAAACCATTTGTTTACACACAATCATATACACAAGGGTACAAATTTCGAGCGCTAGGGCAATCGTTATAAAAGTGCTATGCTGTTAGTGGTGTCAATCATTCCGCAACCAAAGTTTTGATTGTTAAACACTATGAGAACTGCAACAATCTGCCTCTTGCTGCTCGTGTCGGCCAGCTGTCTGCTAAGCACTAATGTAGGAAAGCAATTTTTATTGTGAAAATAAAGAATAACACAAAACGCTCCCCTGTCATCTTTTAGGCCAAGGCACCTGCTGACGATTTAATTAACCTCGAGGACATAGATCTGGACACTTTGCTTGCCGAGTTGGATGGCGATTATGTGGATGTCGAGGACTTTGGCTTTATCCGATCTTTGCTCAAAGTGCTCAGCAAGGTGCTGAAATCAGTTCGTGGCGTCAACTGCATTATAAAGGAGGTAACTGCGATTCTGACCGCCGCCACCGACTACGTGGATGCTATTGATGCTTGCGGCACAGCCGTGCCCAAGGATGTGGCTGCAATTGTCAACTCCTTCAAGACCATCATTTCCATCTGCAACAATATTATCCACTTGAACAGCCAGTTGTGTCACACCGATGGCACCGAATCTAACCAAATGTCATCCAAGAAGTGCACTTTCCAGCTGTTCAAGACCACCATGAAACTCACCAGGAAAATCAACACCACTCTCAAGCAGATCGCCAAATTGCCCACCGATACGAGCTCCTGCTTTGTCAATGCTACCGACAAGGTGAAGGACGCCTTCAACAATTTCTTGCCCCATATCAACACTTGCGTCGATGAAATGTAAATGTACAAAATGATTCCACTATTAAATGCAGTCTGAAAAGAAACATTTTTATATAATAGTAATTTTATTTGATATCTGAAGATTAGTCTGCGTACGCGCCAGACAAAGTGTAAAAATCGGAAATCGATAAAATTGATTTTCCAAAATCATATATTTCACAAACTTTTAAGGCTACAGTCACTAAATTTGGTTGGTGAGTTTTTGCCGATGTCCTACAAATATCGGCATATGCCCACTTCCAACGCCAAAATTTGATAGTTAACTTATAGAACCAATAAATTACTTTTATGACCATACCCACAACTGCACCCATAATCGCAAATGCTGACATTTTGGAAATGTAAATCGATAAATCCATATCATATCTCACAATGTTTAAGATAAAATCACCAAACAAATCAGCTTGCAGGTAACAACCCTCAAAGATCGGCATTTATTTTAGTCCAAACAAGCGGCCCCTAGGAACTTCGGCCCCAGAAATTTAAGATGGCAATATTTTCTACAATTTATAAGTTTCAGTCACCAAATTTTGAAAGTGTTACTAATAACTTCCATGATAGATCGATAAAAAATTGAATTGCCACGCCAACTCCGACTACCTAATCGGATTCGCCTTGTAGTGAAAAAACATAAGAATATATATCTCACGCAATTTGAAAGCTACAGGTTCAATCACACACACTACAACTTTCTCTTTGGCTTGACTTATATTTATAAAAAAAAACAGTTGATTGGGTAAATTATTTATTTTTTGATGCTGAAAACTTAAGCGAATGTTGGTTTTTATAAATCGGTCGCCTTGCTGTTCGTCCGAGTGTGTTATCAATAATTAAAAAAAAAAGTTAAAATTTTCAAAAATTCAAATATACCATATAAGTATGTAAAACGATAAGAGTATACATCTTAAACATCTGTTGTGCTAAAGACGTCCTTGGAAGACCCGTTGCCTTAAAAGTCGGAAGGCCAGTTGATAATTCAAAACAAATATTTGTAAATGCTCGTTTAATATGTTAAAAAAAAAAATAAATGTTAAATGGAAATAGTAGCAGTTACTTGCTGGTAAGCTTAGAGCAAGCCTTCATGTTGGCAGGGAACTGAGTGTAATAGTTGGTGAGAGTGTTTGTGGCGTTGCTCACACAGGTGACAGCTTTGGGACCAGTTTGTGGTATCTTTTTGGCCAGCGAGATGGCTTTCTTCACTTGTATGTAGAGTTTGAAGACCTGGGCCAGTGTCTTGCCAGCACAGCTGCTGCTAATACTCTGATTCACAGAGTCATCGGTGCTGGCGCAAATGTTGGTCTTGAGATTGATGATATTGTTGACGCTGTTAATGATGTTCACATTGGCATTGATCAGATTGGTTACATCCTGGGCAGCGGAAACGCCACAGTTCACGACGTCGGCATTGTATTGAAGGGCACTAGCCTTGATGCCCACAATCCACTTAATAATGCAGTTGAAGCCCTTTACGGTGCGCAGAGCACCCTTAATGGCCCACCAAGTACTCGAAAATATGCTGAACATTTCTGGTTGGAAGACCTCACCATCGACATCAGCGAAATCACTGGCTTCGTATATTAGGCCCGTTTCCGGGTCCATCATCTGCGGCTGCCAGGTTTCGGCATTGACCTTGAATTGGCCAAGGCACACATTAATCCCCTGAATCACTCATATTGTGAGCCAAACACTTACACTGAGCACGCAGACTGCAGCAAACAGAGCGACAAAAATGAACTTCATGTTGAGGTGTTCGAACGCTTTCTTTTTGGGCAACACTGTTCTTTGGGTCTTTTTATAGTGTTTGCCATAGGTACCGATTAAGGGGCCATGGCTTATGCATATTCCGATAACGTCATGAAATCACTTGTTTATCGAATTGTCTATCTAACCACCTAACCACGCATATCAGTTAATGAATTGATAACAGTCCCATGAATCTTAGTTGTCAAAAGCTGCGCAATTAAGGGCTTATAAAAGTACATTATATATATGTGTACATATTATTTATAGCGCTGCATGAATGCTTAACATTCCGTAAGATTGCATGTTTTTAAATTTTACAATTCTGAAGTGGATTACTTTTTGGGGAGCTAATATCCGTATCGGGTGTAATGTATTTAAAAACATATGATCTATCTTATTTTATAAATTTTGACAGAAGAGATTGAATAAAGAAAGGTTAACAGTCTGAAGACGTCTTAATAGGATTCATTACATAGATCTAACAACCAGGCAAATCTGAGAAAACTGGCAGGCTTATTGACACTACTCGTCAATGTTGCTGGAACATCCGACAAAAAGTAAATATTATTCTAATTTATTTGCATATTGGGAAAAGTTGGAGAAAATATATAATAACTTGTTATTTCGGTACCAATTAGACAACGGCATAGATAATATCTAATTGCAATAAAATCTGCGCATTATGCCTGCTGTTCACTGCTTGTTGTTACTCACTGTGCTAGCGGAGACTCCACCCAGGTTAAGCTTAGATATGTATTCAACTGTTGGAATGAGCGGCAGTGCGAAGTGTGAGGTGTTTGCTGGGTGTGTCGAACTCTCTAGACTTGGGGGTATCCTCAACCCAGCTGATACATAAGTGTTATCGAGAAGAACACAGGCTTAAGTGCAATACCTGCATTGATAAAACTGTAAAAATTCTTATTGTATAACAAATCTATAAACCACAATAAAACACATTTTATTTTGAGCTTGAAATACCAAAAAAAAAAATTTAGTTTATTTCATATATAATAGAGTATTCGAAAATGTATTGTTTATAATTTTCTCAAATTTTGTGTATTAGATATTCATACATTATTTTTGAATAGGATACGATAACGTGTTATGAAAAGAATGTATCTGCGCAAAAGAACGGAACCTTAATTACATAAGCTGGTTAATTTTGAGTCTTTAGTTAGCTTTTGCTTTTGGTGTTGTTGATGTGGTTGCTCATTAAATATCAAGTTAGGGCGTCAGAATTACTGCAGATAAGGTCGAGTGTGCCGCAATTCATGTGTGGGTGTGGCTATGTGTGTGTTTGTGTGTGCGCGTGTGTGTGTGTTTGCGATAGAGTTAAGCTTGTTTATATAAAGTAATGAGTAAGCTTTTGATATTGTTCTTGTTAATGTTTTTTTTTTTTGATAGTCAAGAATACAGCAGATATGGTCGGCTGTGCCAAGTTGAGTGTCCACATCTGAGCGTGTATCTAAAGTTAAGGATAAACTGCATAGATCAAGCTCTCTTTTTTAGTTAACTACATCAATAAAGTTAAATATGAGTCTGTTTGTGTGTGTGTGTGTGTGTGAGTGTGCCAGTAACTTGCTATTTGGCCGATTATGGTTAACCCGTTCTGCATATCCAATCCTTTCTATATATAATACATACACAAGATGTATGTATTTTGGGGACTCTTTAACTTGCCCATTTTCATTTGTTTTTCGAAATCGTTCCAAAAATTCAATTTTATAATCTTTAATTGTAAAGGTATAATTTAAACTTGTAATTCTACTTCAATTTCTCTTTTCATTTTCCTTAAGTAAAATTGAATCAAATTCCTCAGTGCTTGCAGTGCATATCGTACTTAGTTTTGTTTTGCTTTATGTCTGTTAATGTTGTACTTAGGGACTACCAAAAAATTTTAACCAATTATATTATGTATACAGCAATAAGTATAGGTATAATATTATATTATTTATGTGTATATTATATTCATGACATTTCTAACAAATAGCGCCAAGTTGAAGTATATCTTGATTTATTTACAATTCACAGTTAAGTAGTTTAGAACTCTTCGATAGAAATACTTTCAGACTTGCGTAGGTTATATTCTTTTTTCATTATTATTTTTGTAACATATAATTTGGGAAAAAAGATAATTTTCTTTGGTTTCGTTGTATTCTAATGAAAAAGAATTTGCACAGCTGAAAATAAATAATAATTCTAGGAAATAAAATTAAATTTGATAATTTAAAATAGGAATAAAGGAAATACTGAATAAATTCGAAAATTACGTAGACAATCAAATTTAAAGCATGCATTTATTTTTGAAAATAAGATATATATTTATTCCCTCACAGTATGAGAAAATGTGTGTGTGTTTTTTTAAGCATAAATAAATAAATAAAAATAAGTTTAAGGTATTCACTAGACGCATATTTTAGATGAATGTATATAAGTATGCACACATATATAGTAGGGTAGTATTTATACTATTTTCTCCTTCTTCACGACCCCATTAATTGGGTAGTTGTTCTCTCTTATTACTTTCATTCTAGTTCTTACTTCAGTTGCTTCCTTTACAATTTTTGTTGCCTTAGTTACTACGGTTTCATAAGACTTGCGTTTCATGTTGTTTTCCATTTTGTTCAACAATTTTCTTATATGCATAAAAAAGAATATATATAAATATATATACATGTATATAAATATGTATGTATATATATACACATATATATAGGTGTGTGTATGTATATACGCTGTATGTATTGATGTTTAGCTTCTATATTGCTATATATGTACACGTTTATCTATATAGTGTCCTGCATGGACACCCAAATAAACATATACATACATATCCGTACATAAATCCTTATCTAGCTGTTGCTATGCTTAATTGTAAAACATTCATCAGGTTGTATGCGTGTTGTGTATGTCTGTTGTGTATTTGGCTTGGTGTGTGTGTTTATGTTGTCAAGGCATTGTAAGTTGTCATAATAAGAATATGTTGCTTGCTTATATATGGTGCTGGTTTCTTTCGCTTTGTTTCTATTCGGTATTTATACCAAATGCACAAAAATATACTTGTATTCCCCAGTTAAGCTTGGACCCGGTTGTTTTCTGAACAGGTGAATATTTAACCCACTTACAGTCTGTCTGTCTGTCTGTCTACACATTTCGATAACGCTTGTCAGCACTGTTAGTTGTTAGCTCTTCACTCGCTCATCACACTTGTTCATCTCAGTTAATCCTCAAACTACAATTTCAATAACTTCTGATCAGATTACTTAGGGATAGCAAATCGACAAGTACATTAATTACATTTCTATTAAATATTAAACATTTTGGAAATTACATTTTTTTTTTTGCTTGCAATTATTTCTGTGTTCAATTTGCAAAGTCATTGTGCTGTTCCCTAAATTCACTAGCTTGCCACCAAATGCGTTAGACAATCTCATTTGAACGAAATATGGCAGGCGTTGGACGCACATCTCCGGGGCCTTAAGCTGGTTACGCCCAAGCTCTGACAAATATCGTTTAATTGAGAAATCGCATTAGGCATTATCGCATTACCACATCTAATTTTGTATGAAATCCAAAACATACTACCCTCTCTCTCTCTCTCTCTGGAAAAACTAGCAGTGCCGCCGGCAGCCAATAAGGAAATGCTCTGGTGGCCAACGGCAGCAAAGGTTTTTGCAGCTATCCAAGACACTTAATTGTAGTTTAATTGCAATTATAATTACTTGATGCAAATACAAATACAGTTTATAGATGCAGTTAAAGTTTGGTTTGCTTAGGCGTTAAATATGCTCGCTAACCAGTTAATTACGTTGCCTTATGTCCAATAGTGAGATTTAATTTTGTTCAATGTTTTTTGTTTTTTGTTTTTTGTTTTTTGTTTTCACAATATCTTTAACCAATTGTGTTGCAAATTTTGAAACGTAATTGACTTTAGCGCATTGTACAACTGAACTTAGCACTAGAAGATCTAATGAAAAAAAAAAAAAAAAAACAACTACAAATCTACACATATATATGAAATAGAATTGGATTATACAATTGCAACTTTGATTAGATTAGGTTTGCTTACGTTTCTATAAGTTTAATCAGAATATTCATAATGTATATGTAGTTCATTTTTGACTTGTTAAAATATAGTTTGTATATATGTATGTATAATCTTTCAGATGTAAATCTGTATATATATTTGTATAAATATGCATATTATCAGATGTTCCTGTTGTTCATTGTTTTTGTTGTTGTTTCTTTTACTGTTTTTGTTGTTTTTGCTATTGTGGTTTTAGTTTTGTGGTAAAGTCACTTAAAATTCCCAATAGTCTTTATATGTATTGAATATATTGAATATATAAATATATATATTTTTTAATGGTATTGTTTTTGTTTGTTGCTTTGTTCGTAGGGTATTTGGGCTCTATAAAGCCTAAGGGTTGGGCGGGTGAGGACGGGCGCTTAAGTCTCTGTAAAGTCATTGATTGAATTTGAAACACATCGAGAGATACAGATATACAGATATACTTATATAAAGACAGACAGAGAGGGAGAAAGTGGGAGTGGGAGTGGTAGAGGGAGAGAGAAAGAGAGATAGAAATAGATATAGAGTAATAGTGATGAATTGCTGTATAGCCAGAGAACCAGAAGACTTGGAAACACGGAACATTTTCTGGGTTGTGCATAGCTTAAAAAGAGTGTGCGCATGGGACTCTATGTATGTGTGTGTGTGTTTGCTTTTCAGCATATCGGGTAACTATATTTACTGAATATACATATATGTATGCTTGTCTGTGAGCTTAAGCTTTTTTGCTGCTGCTTTGCTGCTTTTGACTTGATTTGCAATTTACAAGATTTACGCATATGTATTCATATATTTCAATTTTCAAAAATTTGATAGTTCTTTCTTCTGCACTTATTCAACTATATATTTAAATTGCCAAAGTATGCATGTTGTATTATGCTTATAGGTATGTGCCACTAGTATATAATATATATTTGAATATGCGTGCATTTGTAATTGTGGTTGCTATTCTTACTGTTTGTTTTTTTTTACTGTTTGTATTTGATCTTGTGACTGTTGCGGATTCTGTTGTTGTTTCTCAATATTCGTATGTCTTGTCTAATATCAATACATAAATCATGCGTTTTCTCCAGTCCAGAATATTAATAAATTGTTAGTTGTGTATTTTTGTGTGTTAGTTTAAGTATAATTAAATTTAGATATCACAATATAATCATCTTATAATTTTGTTTGCCAAATATTAAAAACATATGTTTTGAAAACAGGTCACAATCTAAGAGCAGATTGTGTGTGTGTGTGTAAGTGTGTGTGGGTGCTTCATTACGGAAAAACTATAGTTAGTTGCTTCTAAGTTTCGAATAAATAAATTGTTACTTAATTTCTAAGACAACGCTTAAGTGTGTTGAGAATTTTTTCTTTCTTAATTTTACAAATAATTTTATACTTTTATCTTGAATAATTTTCAATTTATATTGGCATTTATATGAATTTTTCCATTAATTGCTGTAGAGACAAAAAATATGTGTATACATTTTTATGCTAATAATAAAAAAAACATCTAACAACAAAAAAAAAAACCAATTTTAAATAAAAAATAATAGTTTTGAGCGCCTTAGTGTAGGCAACATTTTTGTTTTTAAAACTAACTTCGCATATTTTTCTGAGTTTTCTTTAGATTACGATTAAATTCTGGTTTGAAGTTCCGAATGCTTAAAACGCTCTTGGCCTTTGGTAAGCACCGAATGTGTCAGATGTCGCATTTGTTATTGAATTGGAATGTTGATATTCGCATTGAGTGTTTTTCAGTTTGAGTTGGTAAGTATTCCGGTAATCGGAAGTTTTTGATCAATCAGGTGTTTTTGTTCGTCAGTCAGGTAGTTTTGTTCAATCCGGTTTAAATGATTTAAGTAGAGTACGACATTTCCAATGGTTCCCATGGCAGCAATGGAGTAAGATTTTCCGCACATTAGAATTTTAACCACTGGGATTTAGATCTCGAGATTCAGCTGGGGGTCAATGAATATGCCCCCGCCTAGCGCTCTACGAATGATGATCTTTTCGTGCACTACATAAAGGAGCCCAAAAGCCCGATGTACAATTGGTTGTGGTGGTGATTGTGGTCGTGGATTTGGTAGTGGTGACGTTGATGGTGGCGGTGGTGGGAGCTGTGGTGATAGTGGTGGTGGTAGCGGTTGCAACTGTGTTGACGATGTTAACATTAGCGTCTCCACGCAGCTTACTTTCCAAATAGGTTGCTATCTCATTGGCATTCTTGTTGAATGCCACCATCATGGCCGTGTTGCCACCAGCGTCGCGCGCCTCCAAATTGGCGCCAGCAGCCACCAGCATTACGCATACGTCTCGGCAATCTTGTTCCGCTGCAATATGCAAAGCCGTCTGACCGCTGAGTGATGAAGGTAAAGAGAAAGCGACAGTAAGAAAATCATCACAATTAATTATTTGATCATTAATTATATTACTTAATAATCTAATTTAAACAAGTTACTTTTATATAAAATTGCATCTGAGATCGGCGTGTGGACAGACAGACAATAATGACTAAATCATCTCATCAATTATATTGATAAAGAATACTACAAATATTTATACAATTTCGATAAATTCTCAATGGGATGCTAGTACGAAATTATTGCCACTTAGAATTAAGTACCGAAATTTCAAATTGAGGATTTTCTGGCTTACTCACCGCTCCTTGTCCGCCATGTTGATAACGCGTCGTGTGGTACATGAAATGATGTATTTGACAATGTCCTTATGATTGTATTTACAGGCAAAGTGCAGTGCAGTCTGCCCGTTCTTGTTGACTGATTGTAATGAATTACCCTGTGCATGTAGAGCACGGAACTGAAATAGAGAGACACATGAGACATTTTCAGGGATTGATAGTGCAACATATCGCCAGAAAGCCGACCACATAAAACAGCAACAGAGAGCTAGCGCCATTGGTCAACAACTACGAAGGACAACGGCTAATTTATAAGGGTAACAGAACCGAATAATTTAAAGCTACCGTATTTAAATCGCCGCCTTGGGCCGCTAGTAGTACGGCATCGGAAGTTTGCTCCAGTATAGGGCTATTGTTTGTAGGAAGTTATGCACAAATGTGTGTACGTGTGTGTGTGTGTGTGTGTGTGTGTGTGTGTGTGTGTATGTGTGTGTATGTGTGTGTGTGTGTGTGTATGTGTGTGTGTGTGTGTAAATAAAACAGTAGAGAAATATAAAAGAAAAAATGTAAGGCATCAGATTTGGTTAGACAAGTTCTAGATGCAGAGCGTATAAATAAGAGATTGAAATATAGATATATAGAGATAGAGAGACATATAAGTAAAAATATAAGAGATAGTTTAAAGGCTGTAATACAGAGTACCTGAATCCGGAACCAAAAACATCTTCGTTAAAACTGAATAAGCGATCTTTGTTGCTGCGTGCATTAATCAACATTGGAAAAACATATTCAATATTAATGAACGGAAAAAACGAATAGTAAACAAAAATGGTCAGCAAGAAATGGAGAGAAAATAAATTCAGTGAGAGAAGAAAAAAAGACTAAGTAAAAGAGTAAAATATTGTGAGATAGGCGTGGAGTGTCGAAGCTTTTAAAAAGCTACTTGCAGAAGAAAGAGGGAATGAGAGAGAGTGAAAGAATGAAAAATAAAAAGACACAGAGAGAGAGGAGCCGAGAGCGAAGACATCGCAGCTAGATTATGCATAAAGCGGCAAACGGCTTTTTTTTCAGCTTCTTTCTATCTTCGTCTAGCTGAATTGGCTTAAATTAAGTCGGAGTTTTGCGATGCGAGGGCAAAATGAGTTTGGTGATTGTTGTGGATTAAGTAATCGCTTGATTTTACCTCTTCCACTTCAACACTTTAATGGGCTTCGAGCCAATTTGCAAGTCCTCATCTTTGTATGAGAGAGTGAGTAAGTGTGTGTGTGTGTGTGTATATTTGTTGGTATATTGAATTTAAAGAAAGATTAACAAATTGTTAGTAGGCCATTGGCAAAAGTAAGAACTTTTACAATTAATATTCATAACGAACGAGAACAAGCGAGAAATATAAAACAATAAACGCTTTCAAGCAAATCTGTTAATCAAGCAGATTATCTACTGAGGCAAACCTACCCGTCGCATGCCCTTTAACAACTGTGTGGTTTGAATTTTATGTGTTGTTTGTTTGATTTGAGTTTTGGCTGATTGGCTGACTGATTGTCTGTCTGATTGATTATTTATTTCTTTTTCTTTTTTTTTTTTTTTTAGTTTTTTGGGGTATTTTGGACGAGAACGGAATACGGTTTAGTCCTTGTCGCTGTTACGCGTAACTGTTAACGTAAGCGTCGATTATATACCAAATATATAAAATACTCATATTTAATGCGTTACTTACATGTGGGCGTGGCAAGGACTAAGCTGTATTCGCTCCCATCACAACGTGAGCAATTAGGTTTCTGTCTGTGTGCGTGTTTGTGGGTGTGGGTGTGTGTGTGTGTGTGTGTGTGTGTGTGCGTGTGTGTGTGTGTGTGCGTGTGTGTGTGAGTGTGAGTGTGTGTGTGTGTGTGTGTGTCAGTTAGTGCCTATGTAAAAAAGAGACATAGCAAAATGCCAATCGCGTAACGCAAGATGGAACACACAAACAACGTGGACAAACTTTGATATTGGGCTGCTTAGTGAATTGTTTCAAGTCTGAGGGTGGAGTGGGATTGACTGGTTGATAGACCCAGCATGGCTCAAAGCTCGAAACGCTTCTTGCGATAATGCAGGTGACAAAACATGCGCCTATCTAAGTACGGCTGCTGCTGAGCGACCTGCTGCTGGTAAAGCTGCAACCGCTGTTGCAGCGGCAGCTCTGCTGGCGGCGACAATGATTGCGCCGAGCGTTGCCAACAGCTGGCTAACAGAAGCCTACCCGTGCTCCCGTTGTTTCGGCCCTGGGCCTGATCCAGCTGCCTCCGCTCGGTCTGCGCCTGCCGCTGCGAGAACGCGGCGAACGAGCGCTCCTGATCCGGAGTCTGCGGCATGGTAGCTGCCTCATGATCAAGTATGTATAGTTCATTGATGGCGATGTCGCAGATGTAATGCAAGTGCTCCTGGGATCGATCGATGCGGAAATAGTGCTCAGCGGTGCATACTGCAATTGAGTGATGGCAACAAATTAATTGGGGTATTTTATGCTTGACACCTGCAACGGTCAAAACTTACCGTCGATGAAGCACCAGTCCTGGGATACTTTTGGATAGGTTATGGACTCCTCAAACTTGGCGTTCAGCATGTGGCGCACATGCTCCAGATCGCACTGGGAATCGATGTCAATCTGTCCCAGCCTATTGGCCAGCCGACGCAACATCTCCTTATCATAGTGGTATTGTTGGTATTGCTGCATTGTTATTCTTAAAATTTTTAGTTGTAGTTTCTCCAGCGGATTGACCCTATGCATAGGAAATAAATATGAAACATATTAAAAAATGGGTCTTAATGGAAGCTATAAGAATCAAGAGAGATCAACTAGTTCTAAGACTTTTGACCCCAACGTCTTTCAATAAACTCGATGGGTTTCCATATTCTTCTCATGTAATGGAAACATTTGTACTCCAATGTTTCTTTTCTCACTAAATGTGTGGAGCCTAGGGAGATGTTCACGGCTTAAAAGGTGTGTGTGGAGGCATTACTCACTGGACATCGCCGCGTCCGTTCTTGCGCTTGGCCAACATAAGCGCCTGGTTGAGTATTTCGATCTCAATAATGGATGGTTTAACGCGACAGGCCTCCCCATCGACCTGCATGGGAATGGTACGATTGGTAATTATGCGTGCCCTGCGGCATTGGCAAATGCAGGTGCCGTGCATGCCTGCTTGCAGCATTGGCAACTGATAGGTTGTCATGCCAACCACTTCCATTAGGCCATCCTCGATAGACGGCTTCGTTGGGCCGTGCGAGTCGTTCCACGGATGGGTGCCGCCCCCATAGCTACAAGTATTTGTTGAGATTTAGTACATTTTTGGGATTGGGTGGCTAACAGTGTTGGCTTACCTGGGTATGTTGAGAAAGAGGACGGCATGGCAGCCGGCGTCGCGCAGCTTGCCAGTGTAGTCCTGGCCATCGCATTCGAGCGTCACCCACTGGGAGAGATTGCGATACTGGCGCAGAATAAGATCCTTGCCGCCCATTTGGCCGTAGTACATCTTGTTGCGCAGTCGCGAATTGAAACGCTCTGGATGCGCCTCGCGCGCCTCATGGAACTCCAGCGCAATATGCGCATCCACGCCAAAGCTGAAGTAGTTGTTAATCACATTCAACGGAACGTTCGGCCTGCTGCGATCAATGTGATCGTCGCCCACGTCATCATTGGGGGTCACCCTCACACGCCAGCGGTCCATCAGCACGCACTGCGACATGCCAATCTCGCGCAGCACCTTTCCAACGGGTTCATCGGTGTACCCCTGTGAAATTGGACCGAATCGCATACAAATTAATCGTCTTACTTCAAAATGGTTTACTTTTGTTTAGTTAATCCACTTACGCCACCCCAACCGAGCGATCGGGCGAGATCATTGCCTGTGCCAAGTGGCAACACTCCTACTGCTGGCACCGGCATCAATGGCGGATTAATCTGATCCAGGACGGATAGCACCCAACCAACTGTGCCATCACCGCCGCAGGCCAGCACCCGCAGATTTGGAGCCTTGCGGAACATTTCCAATCTGCAGATCGACAGTGAGAATAACTCAATTAATAGGCTTAAAGAAAATGAATATTAAATACTTAGTTTTACTAATTATTCAGTTATATCAGTAATTATCCTCTATGAAAAGAATATTGTTTTCCCTATTCAGTTTATTGGTTAAACTGTCAGTGTTTTTCTTTCGAGATTCGCCTATAAACTGGAATTAATTAGGATATGATTCTGAGCTTTTGTAACTGTAGCTTCTAAATCAAGGGATTTAGGGGGCGTGAGTGAGCGTAATAAAAATTTTTTTTCTTCGGATTTTTGAAGGGAGTTACTAGCACTGAAATGTGATAGGTCTTGTTTTGTGTGAGATATATGGGCTTATTACTCTTCACTAGCAGGTGTATCAGTATAGAGAGTCGGAGTTTATCGATCTCTTGGGCGCAGTTGTGGGCGTGGTCATACAAATGTACTATCGGTTCTTAAGGGCTACCAGTAATATATTCCTAACTAACTAACTAACTAATTTTAAGGCTCTAACTGAAAAACTGCCGAAGATATAGCCATTTAAAATATTTAGTGGCGATGGGTCTGGGGACGGTGGAGGTGGGCGGGGTATACGCCGATATTTAAATGAATGGCATGGGAGATATATGGCTTTGTCGATTTTCTAATATTGATTTTATCGAGTGGACGCAGTACTCCAATTTGTACACTTTGTCTGATGCGGACACAGACCAGTATGTGTTCCAAGTGCCTAGATGGACAGACGGACAGTTAGCATGACGGACATTGCACAAAACCCATATCTATGAGATCTTCTAGCTTAATTGAATTACAGTCGTAGATTCTTAAATATAACCTTTAAAAACAAAGTGTGAATTAAAAACCAATTTTGGTTTTGAGATAAGGATACTTACCCCATTTTGGGACCACCCTGTGTCAGATCGAATACCTGACGTGGATTAAGCATTTGCTGGAACTTGCCAAGCAACTTGACGCCTTGATTGCCACCGGATTTGGGATTAATAAAGACAATGACCGGTATAACGTCCGGTGATGGAATGGGCTTCACAATGAAGCAGCGCGGCTCCTTTTTGTCATCCTTGCCCTTGCGCTTCTGCGTCTGCTTCTTGCTCTTGCCGCCAGCGCTGCCACCAGCACCACCCGCAGCACCACCCGCTGAGCTATTCTTGTTGCTCACACGAATTGAGGACTTGAAGTTGCCCTTGTTCGGCAGCTTCACAATCCACGATGGCGGCACAATGATGGGCGCATAGTTACCTGCAAGCACGTACATATTTTAGACACAAGGACTGTATGCGAAGAAGGCAGACGACGCTGGCTCGTGGTCGTTAGCATTAAGATGTGCGTCAACATTGTCAGCTGACCAGCGTGTTTTGTGTGCGGCTAATTGAGAGCCGGGCGATAGCTGGACTAACCAGAAAATTCCATTTGCCAGCCGACAGGAGGCAGCAGTAGGCGCAACAAAGACAAGTTAATAGCATAGAAAATATGCCAGAAGTCACGAGCCACTGGCAAACAAAACAAATTTAGATGAAGCCACACAGTTGACAAGGACCAAGGACCGAGTCAAGGCGCAATTATGAATACCTCAAGAGCAGCAGCAAGCGGGAGAGAGAAAGGCAGGTGGGGCGCAGCGTAGACAGGATGGCTGAAAGGAAAAAGTGACATAGACGGGCAGAGGACACAGAGAGAGAGAGAGAGAGAGAGAGAGAAGAGAGAGAGAGAGAGAGAGAGTGACAGACAAGGACAGCAGGCAGTTGAAGCTGTAAACCAATGCGAAAACAATGGTTGAAGAATACAAGCTGATAAAGTAGGGCTACACATTGCAATTCTCGGGCAGAAGAGTTGGGGTAGACGAATACCAGGGGGTGGGTTTTTGGAATGTCATTTTCTATTACTTATTATTTTGCTGTCTTGTGGTATCTCTGTCTTCATGGTATCTCTGGAATTGTGGGCCCACACACAATGCCAGCGTAATGCAATGCAGGAGAGTGTGTTAACAAGACGCTCATTGAGACACATTTACAGCCAAGTCCATTCAGTCCAGCACGGGAAAACTATGCATACAGAACACCCTCCTTCTCCCCCCCCCCCCCTTCCAACTGTCTTTACAAAGATGGCCATGGCCAATTGTTTTGCTTTTCGGCGCTCCACTTTTGTTGCAGACACAGCCACAATAGTTGGAACCTTCCGCAGAAACCAGCAGAAGTAAGTACTTCTGGCACTTATAAAGTTTTGAAATTCAAGTATTAACTGCGTGAGAGCAGCTCTTAGGAAATAAGCACTAAGTGCAACCCGGATGCAAGATTTTCAGTTTGTGAAAAATTTGATTTTGCCACTTCCACCAAACATTGCAGACATTGTAGATGGGCTTGATGTATGGAACTCGGCCGAGAGTGAACTTCCATTTTGTTTCTGTATGAGTATTACACTAATCCTAATTTATAATCAACTACTTATTTGAAGTGGGTCACATTGCAACAATTAAAATTCCTATGGGGATTTTAGTATTGCGGGTATTCAAGTTAGTTTAAAATAAAACTTTCAATTGCCAATCGACAAATGCCCTTCGAGGCAATAAGCAAGATGAAAGAAAAACAAATTTCAATGCAACTAAAGGCTAATATTTGAACATGGTCATATGCAGCTGGAAGTTCTTATCAAATCACAGCTCCGAAAATACTGAATCGGGAGACATGGGTTTGCCACAATTTCGAATCAATTGTGGACTTGCAGGCCCAATCAAACGGTGTTTATTTTGAGGACCCAATTTTAATTAAACAAATCGTTCCGCGCTGACATCGTAAAACGGCAATGATGGACAAAAGAGGGACTCAAAGGTTTTCAAAATAATCGTCCTATCGGCTCATCTGTTGATTAAGTGCCGGAACGAAGACTTTGACAAATTGTCAATTCCGCGAAATAAATGATAATGACCTAAAAACTTGAACCAAAAGCAAAGATAAACGATTTGAGTAGACAAGATAATGAAATCCGAAAAGAATATTAACAATGCGGAAATTCTCATTGAGTTAACAAATTACAATGATAAATTATTCCCTTTAAAAATGTTGAAAAAAAAAAACACCCGAACACTTTGTAATTATATTTCTGCTCGATTCTGTGATGTTTAAAACGGCAGATTATTTTTACCTCAAATTTCATTTTGGAAATTATTCGCCAACGATTTTTTAAATATGACCTTTTCAGCTGATCAATTTGCATTTGTTTGACATTCTCAATTTCCTTCTAAAAAATGGTTCCTTTTTATATAAATTAGTGCAAATACTCGTTGATTTCGGTGTGGCAGAAGGAAAAGAGTGGCTGTGGCAAATTAAGACAATGAGACATTCCGACAATGAGCTAAAAGGGGCGAGAGGTGTGCCACAGGCTACGTTGTGGATAAATGGCGTTGAAGCCGATAAGTTTGAAATGTGGCTGAAAGGGTTAACGGGGCTGAAGTGGTGGACGTCCGAATAAGGCGTTATTTTAATGCACAAATTTTAATTAAGTTAACGGTCCGCAATTTATTTGCATGCTCCTCACGTAATTAATCAAAGAGCACAATGGAGAACGCCGAATGGAATAGGTACAATGGACTGGCTGGTTGGCTGGCTGGCTGGTTGGCTGGCTTGAATTGGCGGCTTGAGTCCGTTCTGTGCTGTGCTGTTTGCGCATCGATAAAGACAACAACTGAAACTTACCCAGGCGGCATTCCTCGCCAATCTTGGCCTGATTGAAGCACGACTCCTTGTTGTGATAAACCTCCTGGCACCAGGCACACGTTAGAGCAACAATCTCCTTCGAACCGAAGAGCTTGCTCTGCACAGCCTTGTTGCACTGCTTGCACTTTCCCTTCTCCATCTTGCGGTGCACCCAATGGTGGTGGGTGGTTGTCTGCTCCCGATACTGCCGGATCCCAACATCCCGATATGTTGGCTTACACACTAGTTGGGTCTTTTCATTCACAAGTGGAATGCAATTCTGGTGTGCAATCAACTGACATGCCGAGCACTTCATCCGCTGTCCGCTCTTCTACAGAAACAAAATTAAAAAGATGTACATAAGAAATCACATTAGCTCTGTTTGTTTGACCCGATCGACTAACTGGCCATTTGAACTGATGGCAATCTGCCAACTGTCTGTCCATTGACTCATTAAGCACCTGCCTCGTCTCCTTAGAGTACACTTTTGCCATTAATTGTATCTAAAATTGGTCGCCAGTCAAACATTTGAAAGTGGCCAAAGTTAAATTTGAAGCGCGTTCATTGTATTTGCATTGTATCCAATCCAATTTCTATTTACAATAAAACATATTAAAGCTCAAAGAAGACCAACATTTTATACTCATACTCAAAGCGATCGTAGTTGAGATTGGATTTTGTTGCTTATATTGAAAGCTCAATTAAAGAGGTGGCTTGAAATAAAATTAGCCCAAGAAAAGTTATAGGGATAACAAATGATTATTTTGGACACACTGTTGCCGAACATTCTCGTTTATATTTTGTATGCAATATAATTTATCAAAACGATGTCGTGACATTTTTCCACACTTGCAGATAATCAGCATTTGTACTTTCATTAAATTCATCGCTGCTCCCTGAATAAAAACTTTACCATTCTATCACCTTATGACAATCTACTTGTAACTTTCGGCAGCAAACTTCTGCGTTTATTGCCAAAGCAATAATAAAACCGTTTACCACTCCTCATATATATGAGGTTCGTGCGTGCAAAAGCAACCATTTTATATATTAAATGATATAAGTATATATGCACACACATATACACAATTATATACTTCAGCTTGTTGAACAGGCACGCAATAAGTAAATTACACGATTACATGAAGTTTCATTCTGTTTAGCTGCTGTTTTTCTTCTTGTTCTCGGAGCAGTAATTGATTTAGAGGTATACCTCCAAAAACTGAGGCCAGTATTGCAATGTCAAGACCCCAACTGACAGAGTGTGTGTGCTTTTGTGTGTGTGTGTGTGACCAACTTACAATGCACTCCTCGTTGAGGCAGCAGAGATCGCCCGAGGCCGAGGTGGGCTTCCAGTAATGCTCACCCTGCACCGCATTTTCCGTCCAATCCGGCACAACGCGTATCGGTCTACGGGGATTGCTTGTCGATGCCGTGCGTCTATATATTAAGTGGAGAGATCAAAAGAGGGAGGCGTTTGTATGAGTTAAATTATTGAATAGGATTAATAAGCATATAAGGGAATTGTTTCATTGAACAACTTTTGAATAATTAATTAACACACAATCGAATTAGGTTAAGTGCTCTGTAGAATGGAATTCCCATAAATGGCATTTCAAACAGGTTCTTGTACATTTCATTATTGGATTTTTGGATAGTGAACGTGACTCTTTGCAAAAAGAAATATTAATGAAAATGTAATGTAAAATAATATACAGATTTATATATACAAATAACATAAGCCTAAAATCCTAAGAGAGTGCTGATTTCGCAAATATAATTTATTAAATTGTATCAATTTTTAATTTTTTTGTGTAAACCTGCTGACAATTTTTTAGATCTTATATCTTAGTAGGTATGTAAGTTTGTATATATGTATGTATAAGATGATTGCATTATTTTCAACTTAATCGTAGGGTTGCCCTCAAATTTAGTGTACATTTCTCTTGCCTCATACTGTACCCAAGGGGCAAGTATAGATTTCAGTTGTACATTATAAGTTGTTCGCAGGTGGTTGCTCGATCAAATGAGTTTTAATGAGTTATTTTTGTCCATTATGGCCCTCGAGGAGCACCAGCAGCGCCTAAAGCAACAGTCGACTCACCTCTTTCGTCGCCATGCCCCCAACGAGTCGAGCTTCCTTTGGCGGAATGCGGATTTTCGTTGCATGCCAATCGAGGAGCGTCGAAAGCGACGCACAGTACCCATTCCTGCACCCGAACCGGAACCCGTACCCGAACCCGAACTCGAAACCGTTACCGCACCAGATTCTATTATGCCATAGGATGAGAGTTCTGAGTGTTCGCCCTGCTGACTCGATGCCGACGTCCTGCTGCAGCTGCTACTGTTGCTGCTGTTGCTGCTGCTGTTGCTGCTGCTGTTGCTGCTGCTGTTGCTGCTGCTGTTGCTGCTGCTGCTGCTGCTGTTGCTGCTAGCAATGGCTTGCTCCTTCTCGCATCCATCGTCCGTTTGGAATTCTTCCCGCACTGCATGCAGTAAACGCTCCATGCCTAGCAGGGATGTCGACGCTGGCGTCGCCAGGCAAGCAGAGCTTCTGCTGTTTCTGTTATAGTTGCTTTTGTTGTTGTTGTTGTTGCTGTGGTTGTTGTTGCTGCTAGTAGTGGAGCTGCTACTGCAACTATTGTTGTTGTTGTTGTTGTTGTTATTGTCGCTGTCACAGTTCAAATAAGATATGAACATGGCCACGTCTAAACGTCCTGCCCTGATTTTGATGGTAGCGTTGCCTTAGTCTTTAGTTGAGAGCAGTTGGGAGTGTTGGCCTACATTGTCGCCTGCTCTCCGCGACGACGACGACGACGACGACGACTACGACGACTGCGATTCCAACTTGGCCTGTGACTTTGACTCTGCCAATGACTGTACCAATGTGGCTCTGGCTACCATTATGGAGCCTATAGAGACATGAGCACAACGCACAAGTGCAGCGTGCTGTGTACAAGCAAGGTGTATGTGCACACACATGTGTATGTGCACTACGTGTGTGTATTATAGATGCGCATACAGTTGAGCATGTAATGCATATCAACTTTGGCTTGGAACATGCAGCTGATCAGATGAGCAGATGACGGGAATCGCAAATATAGTTTGCCCCTGGCATCAATTTGTTCAAATATTATTAGTTGTTCATTTTTTTCAAAAGCAGCAACAGTTCAATTTGCACATATTTCTTGAATCGCAATTAGATTCCAACTGAATCCCTTCTTTCATGCTTTAGTTTTGTTTTTCAACTTCCAACACTCTGTGGCACTTATTCACATCCAATTCAAGTCATTTTTACGGTATGCAACTTCGAAATTGGAATACGCATTTTATTTACTTATTTTTCGTAGTTTTACATTTAGCTGGCAAGCGTATTTGAAATTCGTTTTTCGCTTTTGCTTGGCTTTCCTGTCACCAACAACTATTCAGATTAAAATTGCTGAGGCGTGTTTGTGCGTGTTCCGCTCTACGGTGTCTGTTAGGTGTGTGAGTGTGTGAGTGTGTGTGTGTGTGTGCGTGATTAATATCTCGTATACATTTTGTATATTGTATGCATTGTAATTAAATTCTTATCAGTTTCAGATCAAAAACGAAATAACAACAAGAACAAATTCGCCATCAAAGTGAACTCGACTATTTAATACCCTTTACCCAAGTCTTTATCAATTCAAAGTCGAGCCATATCTAAATACATATTTATGTATGTATTTATCCATGTATGCTTGGCGGAAGTTATCGATAAAATGAAACAAACTTGATCGTCCTACTAACTTCCCAACTAGATATGCAAAGTCTCTGAGATCCTTTTGTGCATGCCTGTTGTCTGTTGATCCTGATCAGAATATGTGTATTTTATGGGGATTCTGATGCTTTTTTTCTGCCTGTTACATACTTCTGCACAAAAGCATTGGAGTCGATCCACCATTTTTAATGGGTTCAGGGTATACTAATAAGTTGCGTCCTTCACTATTTGTTGTCCTCAGTTTTGCTTTGGCTGCAGTTTGTTGCCTGGATTTGCATGTCAATTGTCAGCGTTTAGGGTGTTAGAGCGCCTCACGAGAACGTGCCGTGTCCACTCCACGTCCGATATCTGTGTGTATGTGTGTGTGTGTGTGTGTCCATTTTGTCTCACCTTGTCTGGTGTGGAGTTTGTCGCCTGCGGCGATTGGGTCTGTTATTTGAGTCACTGTTTTTGACTCGAGCATAGTTTTGTTTTTATACCTTTCCATGGAAAGGTGGAAACCCTATTTGGCTGGGCGCTTTATCGTTCCGGAAACAGTCGTCTGTCGCCTGAACGAGCAAATGCTTCTGCAAATGACGTCGACTTTGCCAGTGACCTGCCTCACTATCCACCTGCCGCATTTTGCTTGACACACGTCAGCTGCCTAGTTTTATGTTGCAATTTGTGTGCAATTTCATAGTTTGCAATGCAATGCCATATGCCATATGTTGCATGTTGTATGCCAGGGTTGTAGACGGTCTGAATATGCCTGATAAGCAGTCTTTTATGTGTAACGTACTTTTGACAGACTTTTGATTTGCAACTATCTGTTAAAAAACAAGGCTTTACTTATTTTGGAGTATCTATTCTTCATTGGTAGAAAAAAACGAAATAAAGAGTTTCAATAAATAGAATAACTCGTTGGGTTAGCTCAAGGAAATTTAAAAAATAATTATGCTAACTGACAAACCTTTTATATATGTATATAAAGCACACACAAATACCGAATTATTGGCAGCCCTTGGCCCAAAATGGACAGGTCACAAAACTTCAAACGCAATTTCAATTCCAATGCGATTAATTTTGATTTCGATGCCCGCCTTTGAAGCTTGGCAGAACGTACAAAGCCAAATGGAAATGGGAAGTTAGTATCCGATTCTGAATGGCAGTGGGCAATGGGCAACTAACAATGGACAATGGTCAATAAAATTAGGGATGTGTATGTTGCTGGGGATAGGTGATTAGATGATTAGGTAGTGAGGAGCGATGATCCGCTAATGTTTGGCATAGCGAATCGCCTTCAATGTCGCCATTCTGTCATTTGGGCCGCCCAAGCGAGTGTGCCCCTATACAAAATCAATAGAAAAAACCTTGAAAATATTTTCGTACTTTTCTCAATTATGACAGTTTGCTATTCAGAATTTGCTTATATATTTCACTGACAGAGATCTGCTCGACGACGTCATAAAAATTGTGTCAATAATCATTTGCGCTGCACTCATTCAAAAAATTAATAAAAACCTCAACTTAATTTCAATCAATTTTTGTGTGGGTGAAATTAACGCAATTTTATAAAGCAGAAATTAATAAGTAAAGGCCAATTACTCAGCGCTAAGTACACACATTAAGTTCAAGCATGATATCTCAATTATATAATTTAATATCATAATTAGATATTACTTTTTTCAGACTTATGGAATGAGTATGGAGAACATGTATTCGGGCAGTTCATCCGCTAAAAATTGGCTGCAACTATATATATATATATATATATATATATATATATAGAAGTCATAGACATATATATATTAATACTTATATATTGTATGGTTCCATCTTTTTGCTCGTCTTGGTACACGAAAATTCATTTGAGCTGCGCAAAATTAAAAATTATCAGAATGCTGCGTCGCCTCGTTTGTGATTGCGATTAATGGTGTCTCGAGATTGAATTGGTGGCCGCCTTTTGGGTGAGGGAACGGGTTTGAGAGGGGGAAGGTGGCAAGCTTTGAAAGCTGGTATCTGGCAACCAGCTATTTGAGCCCTCAGCTTTCGAGCAAAAAAAGCAAATGAATATTAAGAATGCTGACAAAAGGCGTCCGAATGAGAAAATTAGCTGGAGCTGAAGTTGAAGCTGATGCTGTATTTGGACAGATTCATCTATTGCATCTGCAATGCCAGTGAAATGGTTGATCAAAGTAAGCTAACGAAGTGCAGAAGACATCGATGCCTGCAGATGGCAGCTAGAGAGCGAAAGGCGATTTGGGTGATTGGGGTGATTTGGGTTAGAGATTGAGGGATGGAGCATCCGACAATAACTCGTTTCCCTGCCAATGACATTAATATTCTTAATTGGCATTAAGTGTATCCACAGAAAATAAAACGACGGACAGCAGCCAGCTGGACGCACAGAAAACGCGTTCCCAGGATGAACTTAAGGACGAGCAGAACTCATTGGGAGATTGTTAAAATTTAAATAATAAATAGAAAAGAAAATTCGAGTTGCTGAATAAGATAGCAAGTCTTCCGGAACATGAAATAAGACGTCGAATGATGGTGCAGATTTTATTTAAAGTTGGTAGACACGAATATATGAGGAGCAGCTTTCAGTGGGAATCAAGGCAAACGAGGAAGGCAATGGGAAAGTCATAACAAAAAATCAGGTGCTGAGACATGGACAAGAACAAAGCCTTGCAGTAAGAAACGGATGCTGATTTTTCGAATTTCCATTCAAATTTTATTGTTGTTGTTGTGGCAGAAGGTTTGCCAGGCTATATTGAAATTTAATAAGGTGTAAAGATGAAGTAAAACACTTTTATAACGCACAATGAGTTGGCAGCCAAGGCGAGATAGGATATGCCTTTGACTGTGTATACAGAAATGACTGAATGTCAAAAGCGAATAACCAAAGCAAGACAATAGTGTGGGCGAGAATGCCAAAAAAAAAAAATACCTAAAAATCGAGAGAAAAACAAGCGAACAATAATTGAAAATATTATAGTGAAAACTTGCTGGGACTCGAGCTAGTTTGCTAAACAGAATAGTAGAAAATATTATTTTAAAGGTCAACAAATTGCTGGTTGGAGGAACAAAAGTAAAAATTATCCATTGCTTTATACCTTTTGATAACAATTATAAGAACCGTTATTAGTTTTATTGTCTTTTCTTTATGCATTGTTTTTGTGTGCTGTATGTGTGCAAGCTGAAAAGCCAGCCTCGCACATTGCATTTTTATTAGTGACTGGGACAATTTTTGAATGAATTTGAAGCGCCAAACAAATATTTCGAACAACAGCAATAATAATAAAAGCGAATAGAGTCGCTTAAGAGGAAAGCTAATAAACATATTGATGCGAATTAGGGTTTAAAGAGAGCCCTTCTTAATTTGCCATACAGCAGCAAGAAATTTGGTGCCTAATATACACATACACATACTATGTGTGTGTGTGTGTGTGAGTATATTTTTTTGCGTATTTTGCAAAACTGTAGACGACGTTAAAATTTGTTTTTTTTTTTTTTTGGGCGCTTTGCCGTATTTTATTTTACGTTTTTCGTATTTTAATTGAAATACTTTATTTGCCTTTTTCGGGTTGTTGTTGTTTTTGTTGTTGTGTTGTCGCCTTCGTTTTCGTCGCAGTTGCTGTCGCTGCTGTTGTTGTTAATTTTTCTCGCTAAAAATACTCAAGTTAATTATAAGCAATCTCGCCAGCAACAAGTCAAACATTTTAAATCTAAAACATGTGTGTGACTTGATATTTATTTTTAAAATCACTTTCAGTATATTTGTTATTTTGTCACTCTTTCCCTCAATATTTTTAATAATCTTGTGTTTTTGATACCGTGTACCTATTGACAACCAACGAAATGTTGCCAATGCTAATGTACATATATTTATATAAGAGGCTAGAGACTTTCAATAATAATAAATATACTTGACGTAAGAAATTAGATAATCTTGATTTAATAATTACTGTTTAATATAAAAATGTATACAAATAGTTACACTAAGAATTGATCGAGAAAGTTCTCCATTTCCGTAATATCGAACAAGATCTTTAATTTTTATTTTTCTTTTAGTCTGAGTTGATAGAAAAAATGAACTTTCAGGCAAAAACATGGTTCACGGTTCACACGAGTTTTGTCGTAAGCGAGGCTCTTGGGTTTGTAAGTGAGAACATGCGATGACGTAGGTAATTTAATGACCCTCAATAGAACTGAAAAAATTGTTATCATTTTATTTAGCTGTTTTGATACATGGTATCTGCAAGGTCGACTGGAGGAATCTCAGTTTATTTTCGTTTAGCTTTTATTTTTGCCATTGTATAGGCTTTAAAAAGTTCTTGTTTCGTGTGCCCAGGCCAGCATCGAGTGCTGAAATGCTGTCATAAATTGCAAGTGGATATTAGTTGGCCATAAATTGCAAATTTACTATTTTGGCTCATTGGGCGTATGCGCAATATGCCGGTTGGTTGCCCCTCCAATGCAGGGGGGGGGGGGTCTTGATCGACTTGGCTGGGTGCCTTGTTGTGTTTTCTTGGCGCAGCTGCCATCAAACAAAAACGACAACAAATAGAAAATCTGCAATAAATCAAATGAAATAGGAAAAACGCGAAGTTGTTGTAGCTATGGTTGTTGTTGTTTTAGTTGCTGTCGCTGCTGCTCATTTAAATGAGTTCGAAATTCTTGAAATGTCATGGCTGGCAGTTAGCCTTTCGGTTCACATGCCACAGACAGAGCGCCCGCTTTGCCCTCCATCCACATTCCCAAAAACTCTTCTGATTCTGGCAACACTTCAGCAGCGTATGCAATAAAGTAGTGTTGCACACCGAAGTGGCACACCGGAGCGCAACTTCAACCAAGGTGAACTCTACGAAATGTGTGGCAAAACACATATTGTTTCAGGCGATAAGATTTAGTTTATGTTATTGTTTGTTCAATTATTTACTGGGTAAATATTGCGTTGGTGTTTGCTTAGTTGAGTATGCTGCAGAGAAATAAGATCCAAAATTTCTGCAACATAATAGCCCCTTATCAACATGGGTAAAGGTAAAATAAAGCGAGTAAATCTAAGATTTCTCATTTATTAATACCATTAAGTTGGCCTAATTCTCATTCTCCAAAATTGTTTTCAACACGTTTTGGCAGCATGCTTGCCTCTGTGTAAAATACACGCATATCTCTAATTTCATGGTTTGCATTTTATTTTCAAGTTCAGCAATCAATTAAACATTTGTGCAATTAATTGCCGCGTGTCGACAACACGTCAATTGAACAAATTATAAAATGTTGAATACATCAAATATTTCTACCCCCCAAACACCCGTACAACACTCACGCACCAAATGTACCCAATTTGGGCTGGCAACTGTGGTTTTGATTTGTCATTTTGGTATTAAACTTTTTCAGATGCCATAAATTGCATATTAATTGTTTTTTTTTTTTTTTGCACGTTAGCTGTTGGTTGTTTGCTGTGCGCTTGACTCACTGATAATCTGCTCGACCACAGAAAAAAAAAAAACAATAATAACTAATATTTAAATGAATTTTTCCACTCAAGCATACACATTTTTAACATTTGCTGCTATGAATGTTCCATAGTATATTCAACAGAATTTATGAGGCTTCTGTTCTTTTTTTTTATCCGGTTATTTGAACTATTATAAAGGGGCTGACGGGTCGGCGAGGGCCGGAAGAGGGCGAATGTGCGTTCTTTCGATTTGTTTCAATTGCTGCGGTTCACATTCACGTTCTTTTCGATGGCTGACAGCGTCCAACCACACACGGCAACTGAGGCAGGGTTCAGCTACCGAGCGGCGTCAGCAGCCGGCAGCAGTCGCAGCCGCCGACAATTTGACGCTAACGTCGACGGCGACGCCGACGACGAAGTCGGCAGATCGCCAAGTTGTGCGCTTTGTCACCTCTTTGGTGAGTTTTGTGCGACGATCTCGATGTGCTCTGTGTGTTAATGTGTGTGTGTGTGTGTGTGTGTGTATGTGTGTGGTGTACATTATTTGGTGGAACGTTAAGAGATCTTGCGTTCTCTCTCGCGCCTGCTTTCATATTTCCATTGTGACATTTTAGCTAGACCGGCAGAGAGTCGCTGCGCTGCTTTTATCTACAATACATGGTTTTGATTGTTCGCTGCAATTTCTTCGCTTTGTGCCTTCAATTTGCATTTTAATTTTTCTGTCTTTGTCGTTCGCTGCCGTTGTCATTTTTGCACCGGCACTCCGACCGCCCCGCTTAACATGCGCGTAAACAGATGACTGACAAACTGACGATTGACAACGGCTGATGACGTAGTTGCCAGACAAGTAATTGTGTGTGCAAGGATGAGTGGGTTTGCCCACGAGATACCCTGTAGCTGCGCCTAACGCGCTTCTGGCAATCAGCTATCAAAATTCGGGGAAGTGTGAGGTGAAATCTATGACGCAACGAAGAATATTCGTGCATACAAATATAATATAGGCATACTATATCTATTTATATATATTTAATTATAGTACCAAAGATGCCTAGATTTCAATATCAACTTTTAACAATTTCAATGATAAGGGGTATAGACTTAATGTATTGTTTTTAGCTGCTTCTTGTTGCGCTGGCTGCGTACGCCGTACGTCAGCAATCCGGAACTGGAACCCCCCCAGCAGCTGCCCCGGATAGAAATGACAACAACGAAGCATTACGAAAGATATTTTTATGATCTAGCCGAAAATTGAGTGGCAATGCGCAGTCAATCCGATTGCACCTATGCAAACGAGAATACTCCGGCAATATTTGATTCATCAGTTTCTTTTTGTGATGCAATGTAGCAGAAAGTAAAAATAGACAAATCAAGCGATTTTTATCCAGAATTCTACGAGATACCAGGATGCAATAAGCATACCAATTCTGGCCTAAATCGGTTCAAATTATGTGATTAGTTTTAAAATACATTAAATTTTATGAGCAATAACAATTTTAACATATTGAATCAATCTTGAAGTAAATTCAAAATAAACGAATTGTATATCTAGATCATAAATCATTGGAGTGAAAATTCCTAATTTTAATTCAAATGCGAATATTATTCGAATATAATTTATTTTGAATCACATGATCAGACACAGCTCATGCGAAACCATCAAATATTTTGTCGGCTCATTAAATATCTGACGCAAAATAGTTTTGAAATCGCTCAACTGAAAAATAGAATACATGATTATATAAATATCTCGCTTAACTGTTGCAGTAATTAACTCAATACTTTGAATTAATATTCACAATATTTGTTGCATGCTGCAGATAGAAAGAGACAGTGACATTTTAATTTCACGCGTCGCATTATTAATGTGCCAACAATATTGTGGTGTGCTGTGGCAGGGTCTCAGCACTAAGTGCCGTTGCTCCCTTATCTGCCGGGTCAGTCGGAACAGCCGGTTACAATCAGTTGTTCCCTTCCACAAAACATTGCCATTACGCCTTTGGCATTTATCGTAATTTAGATGCGTTCAATCTTGTGCCCCCTCTGTGAATACATTATATACACGCAAGCCATTAAAAGTTGATGAAAAGGGTATAATGGGTTTGTCCAAACGTATGTTACAGGCAGAAGGCAGCATCTCCGAGCCCAAAAAGTCAATATGTTCTTGATCAGGATCAACAGTCCATCTGTCCGCTTGTTCTTCTTATTATTATTTTCGCCATATTATTATTATTATTATAAGTCTTATAAATTGTATTATTATTATTATTATGAGACATCAGAAAAACTGAGCCACATGTTTCCCAAAAAAAAATGTAAATGGAAAAACGGCTAGTTTGGATAGCTGCCTGAAGCGCCGGCATGGGGCCCATGATTGAGTGATTTAACAATTATTTTTAAATTTCATTAAGCAAAAGGTCAAAAATTTAAGCATAGCATGCGGATTTAATTATCTTGGGCTAACCCAGCTCGATACGAAAACAGATAAAAACCCGGGGGGAGGAAATACGATAACGTGTCAAGCTTGAGCATGCTGTCGGGCATAACCGACTCAGAAATGCTCTGTTACCAATAGCTAATACAATCCGATAGAAAGTGCCACAGATTAGAATAGGCTTAGCAAAGAATTACCGAACGTTGACTTTAAAATTACGGTGAGATATTGTGAACACTTTGCCAAATGACAAACTTGTTCCAGTTTGGTTTTAGGGATGCCGAACATTCCGCAAAACCAAGCAAACCCTATGTCAGAGTATAAGAATTAACTTTATGGCCTTTGGATCGGGGCTGAGCCGAATGTCAAGCAGGTTGTTAATGGACCAAATCAAAAAAGGCATCTGAATTTCATACAATATGTCAATGTAATTACATATATAAAAATACACCCATAAATGAAATGAACATCCGCCCGGTTTGCACGTAGCCACACAAATCGGAAATTAAAACGGAAATCTCTTGTGTGTAAATACAAATCAAAGTGCCATTTTTTTTTGTTTTTTTTTTTTTTAACATATCGATACTTATCTGTGCAAGTGGGGGTTTAAATAATGTCAACCAATGTGTACGTACCTGTAATATAAGAAACATAAATATAAGTATGAAATGACTATGTATAAAATTGCAAAGTAGATATTTTCTATGATTATATGAGTCATGATTTTAAATTATAAATTCAATTTACAAGAGAACTGATACAAAAAATAATAGACATAAGTCACAAAAATTAGGCTGATTACATAGTCGGTTGAAAATCGATCAATTAATTAATATATATGTATATAGATATATGTTGAATATAAAGATTGTTTTTCTTACGTACTATTTAATTAAAACCAAACGATTGGTGTGAAATAAAGCCAACAATTAAAACTAATCAGATTTGTAATTTAAGCCTGAAAACAGGCAACAGTTTTATATAATTAATATCCCTTAAAGTCGACAGTTTCCTTTGTACGCCTAATGCAGCTGTGATTCGATGTGACAAACAGATGAATATCTCTCGAAAAACTAAACACAAACTATTTGACAGAGAAGAACGACAAAATAGGAGCAGCCCGCATAACTTAGTTATCCATCAGGAGAAAAGTTGCGTCTTTTTCGGCCTGATTAGTTTGCATGCGAATCACAAAACTCATAATCATCAATCTATCTAAGCAAGTTTTTACAACGGCTTAGCAATTTTGGGTAAACAGCCATATGCACATACACATCCGCAGACCGAAATCGGCGTCCGCCATATACAATTGCCTGTCCAACTGCTGTCCGTCCGTCTGTCCGTCTGTCCGTTCGTCTAGTCTCCGCCTGTCGGTCTGGCTGGCCGCTCACTTAGCTGTCATTTTGGGCAAGAGGACACTTTGTTTGAATGTTATTTATGAGGTACTTTTGTTGTAATTCAAGGAAATCGCTTGGCTGAGCCACTTTCACAACAACAGTCGCCATAATTTATGCATGCGCCACACGAAACACCCTGTGTATAGTTGGAGTTGGTCGGCAGGGGAAGTTGAATGCCTTTTTCGCCTGGATTCCGGTTCGGCCACAGAATCGATGACCGTGCGCAGCGTGTGAATTATGGAATACGGCTCTTGCTGCGACTTGCTACTGTTGCCAAGAATTCGACTTCTTTTCTAATTAGGTATAATCCACGCGCTTCCTTCCCCTTTTCGCCAGCATCATATGTCGCTCCACTTGCCCAACACGTGCCGTAGTTGACAACTGACATCCAACTCCGCCCACAGACAGTCTGAAACCCATAATTGTCATTGTCATTTCATCAGAGGCTGCTCAAATTAAATGAATTTCATGTTGAGGTCCTTTCCCTTAGCATGATTGAGCGAAAAAACCCAAATCTTGTTCTTAGGTGCTTAGACTTTTATGAAAGATCGATAGCAGCATGCTTGGCGAGTGTCTGAGAAGGGAGTCTAGTTAAAAAGAAGTTGGGTTAAAGACTTCAGTTATCGTATAATTTAAACAAAACCTCCACAAAGGATATCAACTGTTATATTATGATACCCTAAAATTATTTATCAAAATAATGAATTGCTGTTAAAATTATCATCATATAATTATTATTAGTATAAATATTATTATTATTATTATTATTACTATAAATCTTATTATTATTATTATACTATTATTAATGTTTAAGAAAGTAAATCAACATTTTTCATCGCTTGCGATTCACCTCGTGCAAAAAGGTACCAACTCAAAAGAAACAGAGGACAACAGACAAGTCGAAAAGAAGAGAGCGAAAAACTAAAAGAGAATTGTAGACAAAAGAAAGAGAAAAAGAGAGTTTGTGAGAACATACCCATCCACGTAGAGGCCAGCGACAGCTCCGACACCGCCGCATCCGGTCATGGCAAGCGCCTTGTAGCGTGCCTGCTCATCGGTGGGCAGAACGATGTCAACCGAACGGGAGCGGGTCGCATTGTTGTTGGGCACATTGAGAAAGCAGCCATCGCCTGTGGGCTGTAGCTCCTCCGTTTTGCCGCCGGATGAGAGCTTTGTGAAGCACGAGTCCACTGAGGCGGCCCGATCTCGCCTCAGATCCGGCACCGTCAAATAAATATCCCGCACAACGAAGGCGGAATGATGATTGATGGCTCCAGCAGCAGTTGGGGAACCGCAGGTGGCTATTATAGAGGCCTCTTCGAGTGAATCAGCGGTGTCCACCGATGACTTGGTGACTGTGTCCACCTCCTCGTGCGACACATTCTCCAGCGAATTTCCAGTCGGCTCCACAAAGATGGCCTCCTGCCGCGATATCGAACGACGCCTACCACGACCCACCATTGAAAGGCCCATGGCAGCGGCGGCTGCATCATCAGCATCGGCACTGGAGCAGCTAGCGGCACAGCTAGAACCACTGGATGTGATGGCCGGCAGCGTCAGTGCTGCAGCGGCTGCGACAGCAGTAGCGCTTAGATGCTGGCATCCGGCTGATGTTGACGGCAGCTCAAGCATGGGACTGGCCCGTGACATACACGTGGGCGTTGGGATTGGAGAAATGGGCGGCGAGTCTGGATCAATGGGGAACGCATAATCCGGAAATGGGAGATAGTCGCCATTGGTTGGCGAGAGCGTGAAGGTGATGCCGCATGGCGTTGTCGGTTGCGGTGGCAACAAGCTGTTGCCATAATGCGGCGATCCATTTTCAGAACCCTCCATGCCCTCATCCTCGGACGTGGTCACCGAGCTGCCGACCGTGTGGCGACGCATTTGACGGGGTAGGCGCGTCCGCGACTCCTCAATGCTGCTGAGCATGCTGATGCCCATGCTTAGATTGGACATGCGTAGGTCCATATCAATGGCGACATCGACGTCCATCACTGGGCCGCCACGGGCACCAGCCACATCACTCTCCGGAACGTCTGCACTGTCGTCATCGTCACTAGTATCGGAGTTGTTGTTGCTATAGCTGAGAGTGCTCACCTCTTGGTGATCAATAAAATAGAGCCGCTCGGCTGTCATCTCCTTTTGATATAGGTCCACATAGTGGCAATGGATGCACGGCGGCGGTGTCTTCGATGATGAGCTGCGTCGCAGCTTCAGACGCCGTGGCACATCGAGAAAAGCACCAGAATCATCGCTGCCCACCGAGGCGGCTGTCGAGTCGACGCTGTGCGAACGTTGGGCATGCCCTGCCTGAGGCACCTGCAAATAGCCACCCTCCAAGGATCGCTCGTCCGCCGACGAGGATGACTGCTGCTTCAGGAGATGCGCCGGCGAACGCTGCGGCTCCAATTGCATCTCATCAAACGAGGCGGAGCGCACCTGATGATGCATGATAGAGCGCATAAAAATATATAAAGCGGATAATGTAAGCCGATCATGTCATAAAGCGCTCGACTCCAGGCACAATAACAACAATCTTCGGTGGAACGAACGAGCAGAAGGGAGGGAGGGGGAAGCGGGCTAAGTGCATGCTGGACCAACACAAGGGCAACAAAACAAGAAAACAACAAAACAAAATACACACAGAGACACAGAAACGATAAGTTATCGAACATGCTGCGATTTACCGGAAAGTTTGTGACAGTTTTTTAAGAAAACAAATTTAAAATATACTAAATGCGCACGATAAGCGATAAATGCCTATCGATAAGAGATAATAACAGCGCTATAAAAAATAAATATAAAAAGCATTCGGAAGTGAAACCAAAGTAAACAAAACCAAAATACAGATAAAACACTGTTAAACTGCAACATGCACAATCAATCGATGTCGATAACACAACAACACAATATATGTATATCGATGACTCAAAGTGTACCTGCTTGGGGACTTCGAGACTATTCTGCATTTTCATTTCGGCGCCCGTTGGAGTGCGCGAACGCGTAAAGGTCGAACGTATGCGATGCATTTTGGTTAGTTGTTGTCTATCGGTTATCGATTGTTAGTTGTGGATGATAGATTTGTCACCTTTAGCGATTGTTACTGGCTGGGTTAATTGTTGTCGTTGTTGAGTATGTTTTCACTAATATTGGTTGACGTTGCTTGTCTCTTGCTTAGTTGTTTGGTTTTTGTTGTCGCCGTTGATAGTTGCTGCTGTTGCTTCTGCTTGTTGGTTGTTGAGTTGTCTCTACTCTTTCTGTTCTTTGATAGTTTCCTTTCTGTTGTTGTTGTAGTTGTAGTTGTTGGTTGTTACTCTGCTGGTTTATTTAGTTGTTGTTTCTGCTGGTGATGTCCTGGGAGCAACACTGTTGAATGGACTGACAACTGTTTGTTGGACTGTCGTTTCAGTGTTGCAAGTTGTTATTGTTGTTGTTGTTGCTGTTGTTGCTGCTGCTGTTAGCGCTTTTATATATCTGTTATCTATTGCTGTTGTTGATTTACCAATCTGATCAGCTTTTACTGTATTTGCTGCTGTAATCGTAATCGTTTTGCTATGGCTGCTAAAGTGTTTCTCACCTTCGACAGTCTGTTTGTGTTTATCGTTGTTTTTGTTGTCGCTATTGCTGCGGATCAATACCGTTATAGTCGAATTATCTGCTGATTTCTTGTAGCTGTTGTTCATGTTAATTTTAAGTTGTACTATATGTTTGACAATTGCGATGCTTAATTCCATTTCGATGGTTTGCTTGAAATATTTTCTAGCACTTGTTTTGTTTTTATTATAGTTTTCGTTGCTGACTGTGTTTGATTATTATTTGCTTTAAGTGATGAATGTTCTTGTTAAAGTTCACAAATTTTTGTTTTAAAATGTTTTATAAAAGTTTGTTCTTGTTGGTTTTGTTGCTGCTGTTGTTGCTGCGGTCGTTGTTTTTCTAGAGTATGTGGCTCAGAGCGCTGGCCGTGCGCCGCCAACGCTCGACAATTACTTACTCTTGGAGCCCCAATCTGCTGTTATTGTGGCTTTAATTTTAATTAATCCGATTTTTTGCTACACATTATAATTATCCAGGTAGAAAAATGGGGAGAGAAAGAGAGAAGCAAGAATTGATTACATTAGTTTTTACACGATATAATTATTTAATTGCTCACACCCACAACCTGCGCATTAAATTCAAAACTCCTATAGCAAAAAAAAAAACTGCATAATATATGCATATTTTCCACATTTAACTCATCGAAATAAGAAAAACACACAGACTCAGAGAGATTTTACCTACTTATGCAGATAGTCCTGAGAGGAGAAATTAGCTAATATATTATAAAAAATTGAATGAAAATGAATACGCAGCCAACTAATTGGATATCCGACGTTTAGTTCCATAATAAAAGCAAAAGTTCTGGATACAAGTTAGGAGTATTTTTAGATAACAGAGCAAGAATACAATCATTTTTTATCTAAAACTAAAATTTGCCCAAGCCTTGGTAACAACTCAATCGATCATAATATATTTATGAATAGTTATATGATAACAACCTAAGCAGTTCCCAGCTCGATATATTTAATGAATTAATGAATTTAGAATAAACGTTGCTCGTTAAAAAAATATGCAAACTAACTTTCGATATAAACAGATTTTATTAAAAAAAAATAAATAAAAAAAAAGGGAGGTGAAATGCGAACTAGGGCAACGGAAATAGTTATGGTTTCATTTTACACACAATGGGTGAAAAAAAGCTATTATGGCATACCTTTGACATGTCCGCGAAGCACTGACGAGGTCAACGAGACAAACACACACACACACACATTTGAACACATACATACATACATACAGACAAGCACATACATACAAACGTGTGTAGAGCAGAGTAAAATTGGTTTGCAGGCTGGCAAATGGGGCGAGCAAGTCAAAACCTTCTTCATGGTTTTAGTTTTAGTTGTGTTGGCACATTGAAAGCGTTAAATTAATTGAAAATGATATAGCTTTGAAATTGAATTCCACAGAAATGCCGACAGTTCACTCAGCCCAAAAAGGGCGGACTCACTAAAATAAAAACGCCCCAACACCAATCACTGCAGGGCTCAAAATAGAAGGGGCTGAACCCGAGCATATCGTAATTATCACGTTCAACGACTTATCCAGAATAGTAAAAAAAAGCTATTGGTTCAGTTTCATCAGCTTTAACAAATGTTGAGCGATTTTTCTTTGGAAAGAAATAGCATTGCATATTTTTAGGCGGCAATCATTTTGTTTGCATGTTGTTCACAATAAATCTCTAAAGTTGCTGGTCAACAATCCGAGCATTTATCGGCTTAAAAGACTATTTAAAGGCAAAGTCAATGACTTTTTTAGTGTTTATTCAATATTAATTCTATCAAGGGCAGTTAAAAGCGATTTAAGCCCAATTTAAAACAATTTACAAAACCTCAACTGATGTATTAAATGATAATAATCAGTCTTAGCCTTACAAAAGTTTATTGAGTATGTAAAGTATATTAAAATGTTAGAGTTGCAAATTAGTTGCTTCTGTTTGAGTGTAACTAACAACAGTTATAACATTTTATTTAATTAATTTTTGGTAGTTTTCGTCACACACTTAATTCAGCTTCCACAGCAAAGTGGTATCAAATCGATGCTGCTTAATAATTGTTTGAATGCTGTGTTTGACAAATTGAGTTTTCAAAAAGTTTTGGCATTAAGTGATTTTTGCACTAATTGAATCATTGGCAGCTTGGTGTGGACTTAATGCCTTGACCTGATTCGCCATTCTGGCTACCCGTCCGCCCTTTGTCAAACTTCTCAGCATCGCTTACAAGGCAAATCAAATACTCAGCCTGCAAAGCACTCGCTTATTACCAACACATTATTTATTTGCAGCCACCCCGCCACTGGCCCACTTTTGCCCACTCGCCCACATATTAAGCAGCAGTCGCAATGCCCGCAGCTTGGCTGTCCCCCCCCCCTCCATCTAAACATTCCCCATCCCCATATCCACATGTCACATCATATGCGGCGCTGACCTCGTAATTGCTCATCGCCGAGCGCACTAAGTAAGAAGTTTTGTATAATTTGTTGTAAAGGCCAGCAAAAGAAGCAACAGCAGCAATGCAAACAATAACACAAACTAAATAACAAATATAAAGACGGCAGCAGAGATCCGAGCACAACAACTGCATTATGTGAATCGAGACCTGGGACCTGAGACACTACTAGGAGTACTTGGACCTCTCGTCTGCTCGTCACCGTCAGAGTCCATCACATTGGCTGTCATCTGGTCGAGGGGATGACAAGAAACATCTTTGTAATGGTAGGATGTCAAAGTGCTCAAGCGATTCAAGTCCCAAAGACGCTAGCAAAATGTGCCAAGTTCCCAGACTTGAAGTGAGTGTGTCAATTTATGAGTGAGGAATGCCACATATTTTAAGTAACTTTGTTGCCTCTCAAATGGTTGCTCGACACTGTAAGTAAAAACGACCTGAACTGAATCATTTTAAATGCTATTAGCTTACTTAAGAATCACACTTTCGTGTAAAACTGAGATGCCTGATGAATATCTGCAAAATATTAAAGCTTCTCTGATTGAATATTAAATTCAATCTCTGAGTCGTTTATCTTAAATAATAATAATTTCAAATCAAAATTGATTCCTTTTAACTGAAGTCACCAAAAACTAAGATTTGTCTCTAATTTAAATTCCGTTTAAATCCAGCTTATGTAAGGCGAACAGGCGCTGTTGCCACGCCCACGCAATTTGCCGTGGCTATAGCTTTGCCCATTGCCCATCCTAGTGTTCGTTGCGGTAGCTGAGGTTTTAAAAGTTGACGCCTATTGAAGAAGAATTTGCACAGAACACTGGCCAAAAAAGGAAAACTTTTCGCTGCAGAGAAATTCAGGCATGAAAATCAACATGACTGCTGAAAAATTAGTAAAGTAGCTCGAGGGGTGATGAAATATGGGGGTTGGAATGGTTGAACAGTTGGGCGTCGCCTGATAACTTGCCTTAAATAAAAGAAAAATATGTTAATTTCAATTAATTATTGGCGCTCAGCAAAAAAAAAAAAAAAAAAATTTGAAAAAAAAAAAATTTGCCCAAAAAGTTTTCTCTTGCATTCAACAAAATGATCAAATAAAATGAGAAAAAAATAAGATTGATTGAGAGAAAAACAATAGAGATATAATAGAACAGACGGAAGAGAACTGACTGCTAAAGCCTTTTTTGGAAATTGGCACAGTATTTAAATACTTTTTCGCAAAAGTTAAAGAGGTGCTCAAGCGAAAATGGTGACAAGGAGATAAGGTTCCAAGGGCTTTGTGAAGTGAGTAGAGTCAGTTAAAGACAAGTCAGACAAGCCAAGTATTTAAAATAAACTTGGGAATCAACTAATTCGACAAAAGACCCAAAAGCAAATTGGAAAAGTTTTCTTTTTGCCCTTTTCGGAGAGCATACGGGCCATGGTCACGTGGACACATGTCGAGGGGTCGGACGTGCAAAAGACAACAAAAAACCAACAGTAACAAGGACAATAGAAACAGCAAATGCCGAAATTCGCCTCCTTTTTATCAATGAAAATAACGCCATTCAACTCGAACTTAAGAGAGCGTACGACCCAAGGAAACGAAATGTCAATAAAGGCGAAAAAAATTAGCTTTACACGAAAGTTGTTTATTTTCTCCTCTTTTGTGGTATTTTGGCAATTTGATTCTGTATATTTAACTAGTTGTATGTCTTTAAGAGTACTAAGCGGGTAGATGTATTTTTCAGATATATGCCAGAGATTTTTTTTTTTTTTTTTTTATATCTTTGAAAGGTGTTTTCATTAGCCTAAGTTCAAAGTTTGCTTCAGAGTTTATCGATTTACTCTTAGGGCGGACTTCTGGCAGACATGAGTTTCATATAGTTTAAGGTAGTAGTAGGGAATGGGGGATTCTAATACAGGAAGTGACTTCGATTTTTAATTGCCCATTACTTATTACTGCCCCATTAGTTTTTGGGATGGTGTGAATCACTTAAGATCACTTTGTGAGCGTCCCCTTTTCAATAGCACTTGGGTACGACTTTGTTGACAAATGTTTGTTGCGTGAATTGTTTAGAAGACTCCAAAATTTTCATATTGCTGTTTGTTATTGGCTTGAGAAATTTATGATCGATTTTTGAGCGTCCCATTTCATATTGCTGTTTGTTGTTGGCTTGAGAAATTTATGATCGATTTTTGAGCGTCCCATTTCATATTGCTGTTTGTTGTTGGCTTGTGGATCACTTAATAGCACTTGGGTACGATTTTGTTGCGTGATTTGTTTAGAAGACTCCAAAATTTTCATATTGCTGTTTGTTGTTGGCTTGAGAAATTTATGATCGATTTTTGAGCGTCCCATTTCATATTGCTGTTTGTTGTTGGCTTGTGGATCACTTAATAGCACTTGGGTACGATTTTGTTGCGTGATTTGTTTAGAAGACTCCAAAATTTTCATATTGCTGTTTGTTGTTGGCTTGAGAAATTTATGATCGATTTTTGAGCGTCCCTTTTCATATTGCTGTTTGTTGTTGGCTTGTGGATCACTCAATAGCACTTGGGTACGATTTTGTTAAGAAAATGTGTGTGTGTGTGTGTGTTTTTACTCTGCCTTCTTACACCGCACTCTGTTTGATTGACAATCCATACGCTAATTTCATATAGGCTGTTTTTTCTTATGCCTTCGTAGTTTTCGAACTCTTCATTCGTCAACTTCTTCGTTTTGTGTTTTCAAAGTGAAAAAAAAAAACAATATTAAAATCATGTCTTTCGCAAAGAACAACTCCATTGAGGGCTTCCAGTACATCGTCCGGAGTAGCTCGGCTCAAGGTCAGAGCCACCCCAATTACTTCAACTATTCGACATTCAAATCAACTGATTTCGGATCGAATATCAATGTCGCCAACTCCAACTACAAGGTCTGCACAGCTTGCAAAGTTCAAGTAGAATCATCAAAATGGAGCGCCCATCTTCGATCCAATTCACACAAGATGCTTGTGTTTGCACCTGTGAATACCCAGGTGAAAGTCTTTTCAAGCGGCTTCAAGAACAGGATTTCCACATTTGCATATGAAAATAAGCAAACAAATTTACTAGAACCAGCAGAGTTTCTTAGTGAGGCAGCCAAAGAAGTGCTCCCACTTATACGTAATGCCTTAGCGACGCACACAGCATGCAAAATTAACTTAGAGCTCTTTACTGAGTATATAAAATTCACCAATGACGAGATGGAAATGACAATAAAGTCACATCAGTCAAATATGTGCATTAAAACAACATCAAGTGATCTAGAAAAGTTCGTAAAAGATCACTCAGCAATCATATGCACCAAAATGGAAGAATGACAAGCATGAACATATTGTTGGATTAAAATTTATAAACAATTGATAACTGAATATAATCAAAACCATCATAGAACAATTCAAATGGCACCTATCAAAGTAAATTCATCAAATGAAAACAGCTTATTGAACACTGTTGTTCAAGAATGAACATGAGACGCTGCGAAGCTCAGCTAATTGTTAATGGCAAAATATCATATACAGTCCACTTTCAAGTGGCTGCATTAAAATAAGATAAACAAACATCACATTTGTCGAAGAGTGAAGCTCAGCTATTCTAAGAAGAGAAGACCGCACATTGAGTCGCCCTACAAACGCTGCGAAGCTCAGCGAGTTTAAGAATAAACATCACTTGGAGTCGCCCTACAAGCGACTCCGTTAATATAAATAAACATAACATGAAGTCGCTTTACAAGCGGCTTCATATGTACTTAGGCTTAAGATTTTTGTATAAAATTAAGAAATGCTCATCAGAGCGATCAGTTCGATTCTAAACGTCGTCGCATCGTGTTGACTACACCCTATACGTGTTTCACACACTGTCTACAATCATATAAAAATCTTTAATGGAAGTAAATTTCGTGTTGGAGATTATGTACAAATTAATAAGCATTAACATGCATTTGAAAAGGGGTATACACCAAACTGGACAACTGAAATTTTCAAAGTCAATAAAATACAAAATACCAATCCAACTACATACATTTTAGAAGACTATCAAGGCGCAGTTCTGAAAGGAGGTTTCTATAATGAGGAGTTGAGAAAAACAAAATTTCCAGACGCTTACTTGGTTGAAAAGATAATAAGGCGACGAAATAAGAGAGTTCTAGTTAAGTGGCTTGGGTTCTCAAATGACCACAACTCTTGGATAAGTGTCAATGAAGTCTTATAAAAATAAACATAAAATACAAAAGACCTAAAAACAAACAAACATATGCTGCGCACCACATGTTATGCACACAATGCAAGGAAACAGCGATATAAAAGAGTGTCTGGCTTAGAACTGGCTCATTCAAAAATAACATCTCGAACAACATGGAAGGCTTCTTCGAATTCGTGTCTGGCGAAATTCCCATGAACATTCGTTTTGAAGAGCTCATGCCGTGGCCGTTCCCTGGAAGAGAAGCAGCTTGTGTGGATCCAGAAGACACAGCTGACTTTCTGGAACTGCTAAACATTCTGCCAAGAGTAAAAAAACGCAAAATTGAGGATGAGGAAGAGGAGGAGCAGAGCACCAAAAAACAAAAAACAGCAGAGGACAATATCGAAGTGATTGATCGCACTGAAGAGGGACAGAGGATGGAACTCACCTTCGAGGATCAAATGATCACAACTCTTGGATAAGTGCCAATGAAGTCTTATAAAAATAAACATAAAATACAAAAGACCTAAAGACAAACAAACATATGCTGCGCACCACATGTTATGCACACAATGCAAGGAAACAGCGATATAAAAGAGTGTCTGGCTTAGAACTGGCTCATTCAAAAATAACATCTCGAACAACATGGAAGGCTTCTTCGAATTCGTGTCTGGCGAAATTCCCATGAACATTCGTTTTGAAGAGCTCATGCCGTGGCCGTTCCCTGGAAGAGAAGCAGCTTGTGTGGATCCAGAAGACACAGCTGACTTTCTGGAACTGCTAAACATTCTGCCAAGAGTAAAAAAACGCAAAATTGAGGATGAGGAAGAGGAGGAGCAGAGCACCTAAAAACAAAAAACAGAAGAGGACAATATCGAAGTGATTGATCTCACTGAAGAGGGGCAGAGGATGGAACTCACCTTCGAGGAGGAGCAGAGCACCTAAAAACAAAAAACAGAAGAGGACAATATCGAAGTGATTGATCTCACTGAAGAGGGGCAGAGGATGGAACTCACCTTCGAGGAGGAGCAGAGCACCTAAAAACAAAAAACAGAAGAGGACAATATCGAAGTGATTGATCTCACTGAAGAGGGGCAGAGGATGGAACTCACCTTCGAGGAGCCCATCACCAAGGAATGGGACATACATGCAATTTTTGATGCAGACAATGAATTTGAAAAAAATATAGATCTTTTAAAATTTATTAAAAGTATTTAATCTATATTTTTTTCAAATTCATTGTCTGCATCAAAAATTGCATGTATGTCCCATTCCTTGGTGATGGGCTCCTCGAAGGTGAGTTCCATCCTCTGCCCCTCTTCAGTGAGATCAATCACTTCGATATTGTCCTCTTCTGTTTTTTGTTTTTAGGTGCTCTGCTCCTCCTCGAAGGTGAGTTCCATCCTCTGCCCCTCTTCAGTGAGATCAATCACTTCGATATTGTCCTCTTCTGTTTTTTGTTTTTAGGTGCTCTGCTCCTCCTCGAAGGTGAGTTCCATCCTCTGCCCCTCTTCAGTGAGATCAATCACTTCGATATTGTCCTCTTCTGTTTTTTGTTTTTAGGTGCTCTGCTCCTCCTCGAAGGTGAGTTCCATCCTCTGCCCCTCTTCAGTGAGATCAATCACTTCGATATTGTCCTCTTCTGTTTTTTGTTTTTAGGTGCTCTGCTCCTCCTCGAAGGTGAGTTCCATCCTCTGCCCCTCTTCAGTGAGATCAATCACTTCGATATTGTCCTCTTCTGTTTTTTGTTTTTAGGTGCTCTGCTCCTCCTCGAAGGTGAGTTCCATCCTCTGCCCCTCTTCAGTGAGATCAATCACTTCGATATTGTCCTCTTCTGTTTTTTGTTTTTAGGTGCTCTGCTCCTCCTCGAAGGTGAGTTCCATCCTCTGCCCCTCTTCAGTGAGATCAATCACTTCGATATTGTCCTCTTCTGTTTTTTGTTTTTAGGTGCTCTGCTCCTCCTCGAAGGTGAGTTCCATCCTCTGCCCCTCTTCAGTGAGATCAATCACTTCGATATTGTCCTCTTCTGTTTTTTGTTTTTAGGTGCTCTGCTCCTCCTCGAAGGTGAGTTCCATCCTCTGCCCCTCTTCAGTGAGATCAATCACTTCGATATTGTCCTCTTCTGTTTTTTGTTTTTAGGTGCTCTGCTCCTCCTCGAAGGTGAGTTCCATCCTCTGCCCCTCTTCAGTGAGATCAATCACTTTGATATTGTCCTCTTCTGTTTTTTGTTTTTAGGTGCTCTGCTCCTCCTCGAAGGTGAGTTCCATCCTCTGCCCCTCTTCAGTGAGATCAATCACTTCGATATTGTCCTCTTCTGTTTTTTGTTTTTAGGTGCTCTGCTCCTCCTCGAAGGTGAGTTCCATCCTCTGCCCCTCTTCAGTGAGATCAATCACTTCGATATTGTCCTCTTCTGTTTTTTGTTTTTAGGTGCTCTGCTCCTCCTCGAAGGTGAGTTCCATCCTCTGCCCCTCTTCAGTGAGATCAATCACTTCGATATTGTCCTCTTCTGTTTTTTGTTTTTAGGTGCTCTGCTCCTCCTCGAAGGTGAGTTCCATCCTCTGCCCCTCTTCAGTGAGATCAATCACTTCGATATTGTCCCTTCTGTTTTTTGTTTTTAGGTGCTCTGCTCCTCCTCGAAGGTGAGTTCCATCCTCTGTCCCTCTTCAGTGAGATCAATCACTTCGATATTGTGCTCTTTTCATGTTTTTTGTTTTTAGGTGCTCTGCTCCTCCTCGAAGGTGAGTTCCATCCTCTGCCCCTCTTCAGTGAGATCAATCACTTCGATATTGTCCTCTTCTGTTTTTTGTTTTTAGGTGCTCTGCTCCTCCTCGAAGGTGAGTTCCATCCTCTGTCCCTCTTCAGTGAGATCAATCACTTCGATATTGTCCTCTTCTGTTTTTTGTTTTTAGGTGCTCTGCTCCTCCTCGAAGGTGAGTTCCATCCTCTGCCCCTCTTCAGTGAGATCAATCACTTCGATATTGTCCTCTTCTGTTTTTTGTTTTTAGGTGCTCTGCTCCTCCTCGAAGGTGAGTTCCATCCTCTGTCCCTCTTCAGTGAGATCAATCACTTCGATATTGTCCTCTTCTGTTTTTTGTTTTTAGGTGCTCTGCTCCTCCTCGAAGGTGAGTTCCATCCTCTGCCCCTCTTCAGTGAGATCAATCACTTCGATATTGTCCTCTTCTGTTTTTTGTTTTTAGGTGCTCTGCTCCTCCTCGAAGGTGAGTTCTATCCTCTGCCCCTCTTCAGTGAGATCAATCACTTCGATATTGTCCTCTTCTGTTTTTTGTTTTTAGGTGCTCTGCTCCTCCTCGAAGGTGAGTTCCATCCTCTGCCCCTCTTCAGTGAGATCAATCACTTCGATATTGTCCTCTTCTGTTTTTTGTTTTTAGGTGCTCTGCTCCTCCTCTTCCTCATCCTCAATTTTGCGTTTTTTTACTCTTGGCAGAATGTTTAGCAGTTCCAGAAAGTCAGCTGTGTCTTCTGGATCCACACAAGCTGCTTCTCTTCCAGGGAACGGCCACGGCATGAGCTCTTCAAAACGAATGTTCATGGGAATTTCGCCAGACACGAATTCGAAGAAGCCTTCCATGTTGTTCGAGATGTTATTTTTGAATGAGCCAGTTCTAAGCCAGACACTCTTTTATATCGCTGTTTCCTTGCATTGTGTGCATAACATGTGGTGCGCAGCATATGTTTGTTTGTCTTTAGGTCTTTTGTATTTTATGTTTATTTTTATAAGACTTCATTGACACTTATCCAAGAGTTGTGATCATTTGATCCTCGAAGGTGAGTTCCATCCTCTGTCCCTCTTCAGTGCGATCAATCACTTCGATATTGTCCTCTGTTGTTTTTTGTTTTTTGGTGCTCTGCTCCTCCTCGAAGGTGAGTTCCATCCTCTGCCCCTCTTCAGTGAGATCAATCACTTCGATATTGTCCTCTTCTGTTTTTTGTTTTTAGGTGCTCTGCTCCTCCTCGAAGGTGAGTTCCATCCTCTGCCCCTCTTCAGTGAGATCAATCACTTCGATATTGTCCTCTTCTGTTTTTTGTTTTTAGGTGCTCTGCTCCTCCTCGAAGGTGAGTTCCATCCTCTGCCCCTCTTCAGTGAGATCAATCACTTCGATATTGTCCTCTTCTGTTTTTTGTTTTTAGGTGCTCTGCTCCTCCTCGAAGGTGAGTTCCATCCTCTGTCCCTCTTCAGTGAGATCAATCACTTCGATATTGTCCTCTTCTGTTTTTTGTTTTTTGGTGCTCTGCTCCTCCTCTTCCTCATCCTCAATTTTGCGTTTTTTTACTCTTGGCAGAATGTTTAGCAGTTCCAGAAAGTCAGCTGTGTCTTCTGGATCCACACAAGCTGCTTCTCTTCCAGGGAACGGCCACGGCATGAGCTCTTCAAAACGAATGTTCATGGGAATTTCGCCAGACACGAATTCGAAGAAGCCTTCCATGTTGTTCGAGATGTTATTTTTGAATGAGCCAGTTCTAAGCCAGACACTCTTTTATATCGCTGTTTCCTTGCATTGTGTGCATAACATGTGGTGCGCAGCATATGTTTGTTTGTTTTTAGGTCTTTTGTATTTTATGTTTATTTTTATAAGACTTCATTGACACTTATCCAAGAGTTGTGGTCATTTGAGAACCCAAGCCACTTAACTAGAACTCTCTTATTTCGTCGCCTTATTATCTTTTCAACCAAGTAAGCGTCTGGAAATTTTGTTTTTCTCAACTCCTCATTATAGAAACCTCCTTTCAGAACTGCGCCTTGATAGTCTTCTAAAATGTATGTAGTTGGATTGGTATTTTGTATTTTATTGACTTTGAAAATTTCAGTTGTCCAGTTTGGTGTATACCCCTTTTCAAATGCATGTTAATGCTTATTAATTTGTACATAATCTCCAACACGAAATTTACTTCCATTAAAAATTTTTATATGATTGTAGACAGTGTGTGAAACACGTATAGGGTGTATTCAACACGATGCGACGACGTTTAGAATCGAACTGATCGCTCTGATGAGCATTTCTTTATTTTATACAAAAATCTTAAGCCTAAGTACATATGAAGCCGCTTGTAAGGCGACCTCATGTTATGTTTATTTATATTAACGGAGTCGCTTGTAGGGCGACTCCAAGTGATGTTTATTCTTAAACTTGCTGAGCTTTGCAGCGTTTGTATGGCGACTCAATGTGCGGTCTTCTCTTCTTAGAATAGCTGAGCTTCACTCTTCGACAAATGTGATGTTTGTTTATCTTATTTTAATGCAGCCACTTGAAAGTGGACTGTATATGATATTTTGCCATTAGCAATTAGCTGAGCTTCGCAGCGTCTCATGTTCATTCTTGAACAACAGTGTTCAGCTGTTTTCATTTGATGAATTTACTTTGATAAGTGCCATTTGAATTGTTCTATGATGGTTTTGATTATATTCAGTTATCAATTGTTTATAAATTTTAATCCAACAATATGTTCATGCTTGTCATTCTTCCATTTTGGTGCATATGATTGCTGAGTGATCTTTTACGAACTTTTCTAGATCACTTGATGTTGTTTTAATGCACATATTTGACTGATGTGACTTTATTGTCATTTCCATCTCGTCATTGGTGAATTTTATATACTCAGCAAAGAGCTCTAAGTTAATTTTGCATGCTGTGTGCGTCGCTAAGGCATTACGTATAAGTGGGAGCACTTCTTTGGCTGCCTCACTAAGAAACTCTGCTGGTTCTAGTAAATTTGTTTGCTTATTTTCATATGCAAATGTGGAAATCCTGTTCTTGAAGCCGCTTGAAAAGACTTTCACCTGGGTATTCACAGGTGCAAACACAAGCATCTTGTGTGAATTGGATCGAAGATGGGCGCTCCATTTTGATGATTCTACTTGAACTTTGCAAGCTGTGCAGACCTTGTAGTTGGAGTTGGCGACATTGATATTGGATCCGAAATCAGTTGATATGAATGTCGAATAGTTGAAGTAATTGGGGTGGCTCTGACCTTGAGCCGAGCTACTCCGGACGATGTACTGGAAGCCCTCAATGGAGTTCGCGGAGTTGTTCTTTGCGAAAGACATGATTTTAATATTGTTTTTTTTTTTCACTTTGAAAACACAAAACGAAGAAGTTGACGAATGAAGAGTTCGAAAACTACGAAGGCATAAGAAAAAACAGCCTATATGAAATTAGCGTATGGATTGTCAATCAAACAGAGTGCGGTGTAAGAAGGCAGAGTAAAAACACACACACACACACACACATTTTCTTAACAAAATCGTACCCAAGTGCTATTGAGTGATCCACAAGCCAACAACAAACAGCAATATGAAATGGGACGCTCAAAAATCGATCATAAATTTCTCAAGCCAACAACAAACAGCAATATGAAATGGGACGCTCAAAAATCGATCATAAATTTCTCAAGCCAACAACAAACAGCAATATGAAAATTTTGGAGTCTTCTAAACAAATCACGCAACAAAATCGTACCCAAGTGCTATTAAGTGATCCACAAGCCAACAACAAACAGCAATATGAAATGGGACGCTCAAAAATCGATCATAAATTTCTCAAGCCAACAACAAACAGCAATATGAAAATTTTGGAGTCTTCTAAACAAATCACGCAACAAAATCGTACCCAAGTGCTATTAAGTGATCCACAAGCCAACAACAAACAGCAATATGAAATGGGACGCTCAAAAATCGATCATAAATTTCTCAAGCCAACAACAAACAGCAATATGAAATGGGACGCTCAAAAATCGATCATAAATTTCTCAAGCCAACAACAAACAGCAATATGAAAATTTTGGAGTCTTCTAAACAAATCACGCAACAAAATCGTACCCAAGTGCTATTAAGTGATCCACAAGCCAACAACAAACAGCAATATGAAATGGGACGCTCAAAAATCGATCATAAATTTCTCAAGCCAACAACAAACAGCAATATGAAATGGGACGCTCAAAAATCGATCATAAATTTCTCAAGCCAACAACAAACAGCAATATGAAATGGGACGCTCAAAAATCGATCATAAATTTCTCAAGCCAATAACAAACAGCAATATGAAAATTTTGGAGTCTTCTAAACAAATCACGCAACAAAATCGTACCCAAGTGCTATTAAGTGATCCACAAGCCAACAACAAACAGCAATATGAAATGGGACGCTCAAAAATCGATCATAAATTTCTCAAGCCAATAACAAACAGCAATATGAAAATTTTGGAGTCTTCTAAACAAATCACGCAACAAACATTTGTCAACAAAGTCGTACCCAAGTGCTATTGAAAAGGGGACGCTCACAAAGTGATCTTAAGTGATTCACACCATCCCAAAAACTAATGGGGCAATAAAAAGTAATGGGCAATTAAAAATCGAAGTCACTTCCTGTATTAGAATCGAGAAAAGTTATTTGGTCGCCGAGTACAAAAATTAATGAAAATCTACGTATACAAATATAATCTCGCATTATCTGTGAGCTAGCCACAGTTTAAATGCTAAACGCTGGTGCACACCTGCCACCTTGTTTTTTGGTAGCAGGTTCAGAATTGGCCCCACAATTTTTACCTTTTGCAAGACAAAAGCAACGAGAGTATGGACAAATTTGAAAGCGTAGCCACAGTTCAAGACTTGTTGTACTGGGTTGCATTCTCAAAGAAAGGAAATACAAAGCGACGCAGGGGTTGCCACATCTCAGAGTTCCATACACACTTAAAGAGCGGGCAAAGGCTTCAGTCGAGTGAATCGATGCCAAGTTGTTGTTCTTGCCATTGTGGGTTTTGTGGTAGTGGTTGTAGTAGTAGTATCCTATACTAGTGGAGCAGGTTGAGTGTAAAATTTTTGTGTCGCCATCGATTTATGTATGCCACAAATGGGCAGCCATGCGAAACGATGCGTTTCATTTGCGTTTCACAATTATTGAAACTGACTGCAAATAACTTAAAAAGAGTGTATGCATAATGGGTGTCTACTGGGTGGGCTTGACTGAGTAATACCCTGCAGTCAATGCACATTATACCATTACTATTGGGTCTAATAAACCCTAATCTTTCTTTCTGTATATCCTTTAATATTAAATGGTTGATATATTGGCTTCGTCTGCCAAGATGCCGTTTCCTAACAATTAAATCCTTTAATCGACGATGGGAGTAAATAAAAGATTGAAATTTTCAAATGCAATATAGTTGCTACATCCAAGTTTATGAGTTGTATTCGATGCGCAATGGCAGGCAATCTGACATTGCCATTCTATTATTGATTGCACGGGATTTAATAATTGTTGAATATAATAATTAATTAAAATGAGTAAAACGATACATAATTAAAATATGCAAATGTGTGCAAACGGCAAATGAAAAATTAAAAATCTTGACATCCGTAAAGTATATATTTTTAATCAGCACCAACAGCCAAGCCAATCTGGCTTAAACAAATGTCTGTCGAATCGATACAATATATGAAATAGAGCAATATATTTTTATCTCAGCGCAAAAAATTACATATGTTCTGTTATTCGTTTACTCGCGTTCCCTCTCGCCCATAAACCCTCAGCTTGTTCCATTTTGTACTGGTTTTCTTTGGCTGTTTTTTTTTTTTTTTTTTGTAGCCATTCAGCAGTCAGCCCGAAAGTATGCTAAGGGGCGTTGTCGTGCTGCCCCAGAAGTTAACCCAAAGTTCCCCGAGCTCACATCCTGAGCAGCTGCTGACCGACATTTCATTTTGTTTGCGTTATGAATTTTGTGTTTGTTGTTTCCTAAGCAGCGAAAAACACGCACCATCAAAAGGCCGAGTATAGTGTACTGAGCGGAGGGGAGAGGGAAGCTGGGTGAAGGTGATGGCAATATTTCTTTTAAATATTTACCAACATTTTATCGATGCCTTTATTGGCCTTCAGTTTGTAGACACTTTATGCCAGACTTAAAATTTCGGCAAAGCCATGTTCAATTTTCCGATTTTTACGCATTTTTACTTGACTCAAGTAGCCGATTTCCTTTGTTATTATTGTGTGTAGTACTTGGGGTTATTTGCTGAATGGGATTCAAGAGGCGTTAGAGGCGACATGTGAAATGCATAATCCTATAAGGTATTGAAGAAAAGTATTCGCATATTTCCATTTAAATACGTACACACAGCCACCTTCATATTTGTGCGTGTGTGTGTGTGTGTGCTTGACATCCTTGTTGATTTGCACACATTACACATTTCACATTACGCACAACAAGAGGCACAACAAGAGGCACAACTCTCTTAGCACAACCTCTTCGCAGCCCACTGCGCTTACGGTGCTCTGCGTTTGGCAGCCTCTCAAGTGCCAGCACATTAGGCATTAGCATTAGCATTAGCCTTAGCTGCTGCTGCTGTTGCTGTTGCTGTTGCTCTTGCAACTGCGAAAGGACACGAGGCCATCGAATTGTGGGCTGACGTGGCCGGGCGAATACAACCCATCCCAACACACCACATCACACCACATCACATCACATCAAGATTTGTAGTAGAGTGTTGGCAGTTCACACTGTGGTGCTAAAGCATCTGCCGGCGACGCAGCAACGTCAGCAGCTACTCGGACAGAGTAGTCTAGAAATTAGGGCATTTCACATGTGATTGGTAAATGAAACAGATGCTTTAAGAGAGTTAAACGTCAATGCACACAACAACAGAAATAAATGCCGACTGCCACATACTCTTTTAAAAGTGTTGGAATTACTTTTAGGAGGATTGGCAACAATATATGCAATATGCTAATATTTCGTTATTTAAGCTAAATTGGAAACACTTGTGCTAATACAAAAACTTAGTGTATACCGAATTGGGCGCAGGTAAAACAGATCTTATATCTACTATTTATTCGTTTGAACCGTATTAAAATTGTCGAAGATACGCTAAATAGTTACGTAAATAAACCAGATAATAAGAAACCATCGAATCAAGTAACCAGTTAGACAGAAAAGATCAATCGAAATTCTTTAACAAGCCAGGAATTACAGCCAACAGTCTAGTCAGCTCTCTCGCTCTCTTGATCTCTCGCTCTCTCACACGCGTTGACAGGTTGCATAGGTGCTAATTGGTTGTGCACACAACAACAAGGCCTCAATGTCAGTAAGACGCCTTTTGGTAATTTGAAACTTGTTATAAGCAAAGCGTTAATGAATTTTAAGCAGCCAGAACAATAACAACAACAACATCAAAAGCAAGCTAAACAGTGTTTTTGTTATATATCAAAAGCAACAACAAGGCTTTTAGAAAGCAGCCACTTCACGCAAGAAGCATTGTGAAAAAAAGAGAAAAAAAAGATGATTCAGGAGTAGAAAAAAAGCAAACAAACAGTCGGAACAAATCTCCATTGACTTGGCTACAATTCGGTTCAGTTGTGCGGCAATTTTCAACTCGAGCGGTTCGAAGCAACACCCCATCACACACACACACACACACACACACACACACATTTGAAAATATGTATAAGCAGAAAGTTGGATTTTTTTTTTTTTTAAAGTGATTTCTGTGATTGTGAGTGTTAACTAAAGAATCCTTCGACCACCATTTGCACCTCAAACAAATAATGAATTTGGCAAGATGTCGGAATAGCTGACAGCACAAAATCTCAAATGAAGAAATTTATTTTGTGTATTTTTATTGAGTACAGCGGCTATGCCTCATCTAGTCAATTGCATTCATTTGACACAACAACAACGTTTTACAAAATATTGATCGCTTCTGGTGGGCGATGGTACTTTTGTGCTTTGCATTAAGCAGCACATGACAAAATAAATAATAAATAAATAAATAAATTCTAAATACGTCATTACATTCTATTAGCCAATCTATCATCATCCATAAGCGCAGACAAATTTATTTTATTTCAGATCTACAGTCTTTCCACGATTATATGAAATGCCAATAACATCTAAAGGTAGACTAATAATGACTTTCTTAAAGGATCGTCTTAACGAACATAACTATTTTGTATAGGGGTTTAGTGGTAAGTTTGGCATTTCAGAGGCAAGTTTTGATTTATTTGTTAATTGTGGTCAGAGCACTGGCCATCAAGTAAGTATTCGTCATATGGTTCGTTGCAGGTATTTCAAATTAAAGAGATATCGTCGACACATTGGTGATTTTCCGCTTTTGCTGCCACACTTATTGGCAGCTCTTTAATTGTGTGCATGTCCTTATCCAAATATTGCAAATGTACATTGAAAAACTTCTGGCAACGACGGATGAAGCGGCAGAGAGCTCGTTATCTCTGCCCAACCAACAATGAGCTGTAGTTTATTGTAATATCTATCAGAAGCAACGAACTTGTAATGCAACCAGCAGCAGGACCTGAATGGCTGCAAGAGCCCGGGCGGGCCAAAGTGGGCTTGCAACTTTTTCCATTAACACACAAAAGAAGCAGCAACACAAGGTCACTCCGACCCAAACAAATGTGTAAATGGTTCACATGGTATAATAATCAGCTCTCAACTTGAATTTTACTTCCATTAAGTTTGCCTTGATACAGCTTACAGCCTACACACATTCACCCACACACTCAGGCACACACATATTTATTTTTGTCTTTATACAATTTAATAACTTTCTAGAGCGGATGTAATATCTTATTATTCGAGTAACGCATATTTTTTGTTGCTATTCGTACAATGTACAATGTGAGAAAATAGACTACAAAGTTATATACTTTCAAGATTATAAAGATCTAAATTTCTCGATTCAAAAAAATAAAATAAAACAAAAGAAAAATAGAATAATTTCTTATATTAAGCACAGAACTTAATTACTCTGAATGTAAAATGTATGCCGCTTTGTCTGAGCTTTATTTGGCGGCCAATAATATGCAAGAAGGATCTTTCGGAAGAAGGTGCAACGGCCATCAATCCCGGCCACGGACTAATGGCAAATAAAATGGTACAGTTTTGGCAGCCACAGCATTTGGCATTAAAAAAAACTTACAAAAACTGATCCAGCCAATTTCGTCAGCGTATTGAAAGTTTTTGCTTTGCCCCAAGTTTTTCCTACTTTTTATTCTGTTTTTTATTCACGTTGCAATGATGTTTAAAGAGATTTATGCACATTTTAAATGGAATTATGCAAGCAGTTGACAAAGTTCTTTCCCGGCTTTGCCAGCTTGCTATGGAAGACTTTACAAAAAGACTGCACCTAAAATAAAATACTTCGATAAATGTGTAAAAAAAAAGGTGGACAAACTTTTAATTTGCATGCAATTTATTTGCCAGTTGATGCAGATATTTCAGATGGCAGTTTTGTCTTCGTTTTCATTGTGTATTATTTGATGTAACCACAAAAATATACAAACATTTAAAATTAATTGCGAAACATCATTTCACTTGAGATTTCGTGAAAAAATATTGTACTTACTGTACAAAAATTTTTCGATGTAAGCCTAATAATTCCAAATAACATAATTTTAAACAAACAATTTGAACAGAAAGTATCAAAATTAAAGGGTTTTTCCCTTTATTGCTCAATTACTTGTGTTTCCATAAATCGATCAGACAATATGAAAAATCTTATTGATACAAATTGCTCTGGCCGGGCTATGATAGCTGACTTCTAATTCTTTTCGCATATATTTGCTTTGGCGCTTAGCAGACTTGCGAATGCTTCATCACCAGCGTGATTACGGATTGGCCACGTACGCAACTTTATTACATGGGCTTGTTATTGCTATGGTTTGTGGTTGTTATATTCCCGTGATGCCGTCAAGACAAAACATGGCCCATCAATCTCTGACAGTGCCTATGCAAAATTGTGAAAGTGAGTGTCTTGAGGATGGGCTGGGGAGCCGTTGTCAGAATTCCCGGAGGCAACGACGAATAGGGGACTCGTAAATTTCATTTAATCACTCGAGCCTTCGACTTTGATGTAGTACGCAAAAATATTAAAGTCCAAACTGTCGGAAATGGCCATTAAATGGCAGTGGCACTTCACCATTGCAGGGAGGTGCGGAATTTATTGGCCCTGCTCATGAGCCAGGTGAAAAATTGGGTCAGCTTCAGTGCCACCAACATTGTTAAAGTTGAGATTCCCACTCCACAGAGAAGCCACGCAAGTCTGCCTCATTTCACCCCTCATCCCTTTTTCCAGCTGGATGGCTAAATTGCCTGTTGCTCCGAGTTCAAATTAATGTTGAGATTAATTGCAGCAGGCTTTGCAAATGGTGGCAACAACTTTAATTAGCAACAAACGTCAACAGCTTCATTGCAACGACATCACCACCCTCCCTCCCCCTATTATCACCAGCCAGACTGCTGTTCACGATACACTGTAAACAAATTCAGTAATTAACTTCAGCACAGCTGCCCCTCACAACTGGTAAACAACCTGACTTCACAAATTTTCCAGATATATGAAATTTTTTGCATCGCATTCAGAAATGTGATATTGAGGAGCAAAGCAGAAACATTAATGTAATTAATTAAATTCATGACTTGTATGTTAAACGATTTTATAATGAATAAAATCAATTTCAACTGAACGTTGAAAAAAAACGTAAAAATATTTACATATATATATATATGAATTTTTCATCGATCGTGTTGTCCACTATTGTAAAAATATTACCATTTTCACACATTTTTAATGGATTCAGTGCATAAAACTCAATTTGGAAATCATTGTGCGGGTCACCGCAAAACACACCATCTGTCCAACATTGTCATTTGTGTAACAACAAACTATATTTAATTACACATATACAATATTGCAACATGTCAATAAATAATCAAAATACACATTAAAAATTTACACGTATGGCAGTTAAATATGTCAAATGCCGCCCTTGCAACAGCCTCAACTCGTCCGCGATTTGAGTGCACCCACAATTCAGCTATGCGTGCTGAATGTGTTTAATTATTCATTATAATTATTACACTCACGCACACACACCCACACACACACACACACACACACACACACACACACTCCATGGAAAGAGCTCGTAATGCGCATAATGAAAATTGCATTCTTTTGTGCATTGCATATAACCGTCTGCATTTGTGGCTGTATCTGCGTTTATGCAGATATGCGTGCAACAAAATGTTGTCGTCACACCACGGACGGCAGTCCACACTACTGGCTAAGGAGCAAATGGGTGATTTTCAATATATATTTCTACAGAAATAAATTAACATTGGCTAATTTCATATTGTTCGTTTTATTAAGTTGATTAGTCCTCATCATAAAATGTACAATAAACAATTTGGTGGCTTGACATGTTTTGTCACTACAGATTTTTGTAATTGATATTCATATGTGCATTTAAGGATAAATACATGTGACATACAGAATGGCATAATGACAGTCCTGTCGGCCCAGACTGGAAATATAAACAATGTATATGCAAACGTTGGCTTTTTTACTTCAAAGTCATATTATTATGCACTGACAAAAGAGAGCTACAAATCATTTGAACATTATCATTTTGACATTAATATTTAATATATATCTCAATTTACGACAGCTGAGCTAAACATACTGAAACTTTAACTTCTAAGTGATTATAATAATATTCATAAAATTACGTTGATATTTAGAAAAGGGATAGTTAATCTATCGACGGAGTTCACCGAAGTCGTACTGACAGAGAAACAAATCGTACAGTTAAATAATACGCATCGTCAATGTGCAGCTTAACTAAATCTTGAAAAATACCAGGTGAAATTCAATAATTATAGATGCACTGCTGAAGCAATCGTATGTCTATAGTAATTATAGTATGAAGCCTGACAGCCTGTCCCAAACGCAATACGAGTCGAAAGAGCTGTGGGATCTGTGCCACATGTCTGCGCCCTCATGTTCAAGAGCTGCAATTGCGACTCTGCTGGCAGTTGACATCGTCATCTGCTTCCCCTCTTGACCCCATGACTCGCTTTGCCAATGGTGTTTCATACTCCTACGCCAGGATGGCAGATGGCAGATGGCATATAAGTGTACAGATAAGGTCGTCTTCATAAAATATTAAGAGTATTTTATTTATGTGTTAATAAATGATACGTGCAACAAATGTCTCGAAAAGTATCGATAAAAAGTGAGCTTGAAAACACTTAGATATTATCGATTAAAAATTGAGCTCTTATTCCTCAATTTATATATATTTAAACGAACTTATACAAGTGAAAGTAGATGCTCTTCCAAGTATCTACCTATTTCACAAAGTTTTTCACATTAATTTTACGTATTCGAATGCCCTTTTAACGCCATCAATTTTTGGGCTGAAATCCATTTAAAATTGAAGGCAGATCTAATAGCCCTTAAAGACAGCACTACCAACATATATAAATTTGTCAATAGGAAACTAAACTAAACTATAATTTAAATAAATTTAGTCTATGCTATCTATCATAAACATTATTATATCACTTTGTTATAAAAGTAATAATTTTCTTTGGTTACAATGCAACAAACCAAAATTTTACTTGCCATGATTTTGTTTGGTTTATTTAACCAAATCCTGCATTTATATAAAATAACAGGGTATTCATACTGATATATATATATATATATATATATATATATATTGTTTTTATTATATTCTTTAATAATCATGAGCATGGAGCTTCCATTTGGGTTTGTTGTTCTCGGAAGTATAAAAATCGGACAGATGACAGACGGGCGGGAGTTGCATTCATATATATATGAGATATGGGCATTTGCAGGTCACATTTTTATGAGGCAGCAGACATTTTATTGGATGTGTGCTGGCTGGCGGACTGTCTGAGGTTATCAAAGTTTCAGCATTGGTGTCAAGTCTCATTGCCTGTGGCTGTGTCTGATGATGGCAGCAACGAGCGTTGTGCACACACATAGAATAGAAGTGTGTTTTTAGCAAGTGTATGCAGTTTTTATTGCTGAAAAGTGCAATAATAAAACGTTCAAGGCATCCGCAAGAAGCGAGAGTTCCGAGTCACACTGAACACTTTGCAAAGTTGACACTAATGTGGCATACTTTTGGGCGCATTGGCCTCCGCTCAATACTTAAATGGAATACTGAATATATTGACACCGTTCTCTCTTCTCGTTTCTGTGACAAAGCGGAGGCAAATCAACAAAATAAAAATACATAGCAACCAGTTGAACCACCAATCGACCAACTAAATGCCCATAAAAGCTTATTGAAATAAATCAAAAACAACAGCAGTACCAACAACACAAAAAGTAACAACATCAACAAGCACTCAAAATGTAAAATAAGAGCAACCCAAATAGACGCATTTTCTAGTCTTTTCTTTTCTATTTTTTTTGTTGTTTTTGTTTTTAAGTAAATTGCACTTGTTAGGGCAAAGCTCCGCAGCTCCAATATAGTTGTGTACCATCAAATCCAAGCAATCAACAAAAACAAAATAACGATAAATAAAAAAGGGGCAAGGAAAAGAGCAGCTGCAAAGAATCAAATCTGAAAGTTAACGTAATACGCTGATTGAACTAAGGTCACAAGTGAGATGATTTTATCAATAATTACAAGGAAACACAAGTGTGAATCTAACAAAAGTGTTGCCAGGGCAACAAAAAGGATGGTGAAACTATCGTTCTTAATAACCAAATACCACCAAATAATAGCAACGATAACACACAAAAAAAAAAAATAGAATAAATAAATAAAATTATAGAAAAAAGCGCCAAGTCCAATAACTTTGACTAACACTAACACTATTACCAGACAACCAGGAGACAGTCGAACGACAGCCATTTGCATTGCTTAATATTTTTGCTGTTTGAGTAGAAAGAAAGTAAAGTGGTGTTGCTCGTTGTCGGTGTGTGTATGTGTGAGTGTTAAATTGCATTAAAAATTGAGTGAAGCAGTTTTATGATGTCGCTTTTTATTATAAGTCAACAAAGGGACTCGCAGGATGTCTGACAAACGCGGAAGCGAGAGCGGGGAAACAGAGCGAGGAAACAGCCGGAAACAAAACAGGCTATAAAAATGTGTAAATGGGCAACTGATATAAAGTGTGCCATGTGCATGTAGGCAATGCAAATATTTGCTAGAAAATAACCGGTAAGTAAATATGAAAGTTGAACCGAAGCTAGACAACAGTAGCAGCTCCAATGGATGCCGATGTGTGTCAACAAAGACATTTAAGAGCTGGGAACTGGGCGACAAAAGTGGCCATTATTATTAAAACTGCTGCTGTTTTGGTATTTATTCTTATTGTTGTTGTTGTTGTTGTTGTTGTTGTTCTTTCGGTGTCAGAGCAGCCAACATGTTGCACACCCAATGCGAGATTGAAGATCGTTGCGCAAACATTACCGGAAACGGATATCTCATAATGAATGATAGTTGTGACTATAACTGTAACTGTGAGGGAAATCTGCTTTAAGTGAGGCAGCGAAACTGTAAGCCAAACTGTAAGCGGATTCTAATTACCTAAATCAACAATACAAATTTAACAGTTACTGTTACAAACTGTTGCGCCACAAAAGCACCTAATGTTAATGATACAGCAACCCCTTCCATACTCACCTCCCCAATGCTGAACAAACTGAGCTGGTCGACTTAGTGTATTTTTGACTAAATAAGCCAAGCACAAAAATTAACTATCTTGTTTTTAATTTAAAGTTAAAATAGTAGAATTAAGTTATTATTAATTATTAAATTCCTTTCTTTTTTAAATGCATTTATTTGCACTGATGTCTGACAGTCAACCCTTAAAGTGAGCTATTAAACCCAATAAATGTCGATTGTAAATAAATAATTAGCTGTATCAAAAATCTATTAAATAATTAAACACAATATATGACGATTGCCAATAAAAAATTAGCTATATCAAAAATCACTTAAATAATCATTAGACTCAACAACAATTTGAATACAACTAAATTTTTGTCAACAATTTGTTCATTTGTTTTCACATTATGAAAAACTATAGACGTGCTCTAATAGGACTTACTCTGCTCGGAATTCTGCAGCTGTCCAAGCAGGTGAGTTTATAATCAGAAACAGCAAGAGCATAAAAATCACAAAATCAAAATCAGATTATTTGTGAGCTTGCTGAAAATATATTTACCTTAAAAGCAGAAAATTGATTCACACCCGTACTTAAATTTGGACTGATAGACCGTTTGACCAATCGATCAGAAATATAGTAGGGTAGGCGAGGTCTATGTCTACAACCAAAATTTAATTATACCACGTAGCACAGAGTATCAGCAGTTTAGTGATCAGGATCAAGAAGAAACTGTGAACCTGAATTTAATATAATATTTTTTTTTGTTTACTTGTAGGATTGCCATATAGTGAAGCCATTGAACGTCAGTTCTTGGGACACGACGAACTATAATTTGCTAATAAAAATGCATACGCGAAACAATTCACTGTCATCGATCACAACTGTGCACAAGGATGTGCCCATACCGCTGTGGCACGTACTGATCGTGCAGCATCCGAGCAAGCGACGTGGTTCGTTGCGAGCGGAACCATTGCGAACGCTCTACAACTCGACGGTGAAGACATGCGAATTTTGGAAATATATGCGACGGGTCACTGCCTGGTACAATATTTCAAAACTGATGATAACGGGTCACGGCAGCAATATGAGCCTGGCCTGCCCCCTCAAACGGGGCATATATATGATGAACGTAATCCAAGTGCCACCAAATACAGCAATACTAAAGTTTATGTATCAGGCGAACACCATCTACACTATTAACGGCATTGTCTACTCTCTTAATCCAAAGGATGGCGTCACCAGGCAGGCCTTATGCGGCTATGAGGTGAATATCACCATCCAAAAGACTTGTTGACCATTCACACGATGTGCAATCAAATTATTTCGTTCTCAATTTTTTTTTTGTTCTTTCTGCAAACTTGTCTTACTAGTTCGTTAAGCTGAAAATAAAACTAATTAAAAATACAATTTCTTAATGTCAGTAGAGTTGGCGGTTGTCGGTAGTTAGTTGGCTGGTGGAGAAAGGAAAATGGAGAGAGTTGCTTTAATCACAGCAGGTGCGACCACACCCATCGCTGTGCGTGTCACACGTGAGCAAAAGATTTTAAATAAAGTGCGAAATAAAACGAAAAAAGCACGGACTACAAAAAAAATTAAATAAAGTGAAGAACAAAAAAAAAATACTGCATGTAACAAAGAAAGAAAATGAAAATTTAAATTCTCAAGTGAGCCAAAATCTGTATTTTCGAAACGCAAACTACAGTGGGATCCAAACATTAGGGGTGGCATTAAAAACTTAAATAAAATGCAATCTCTATAGCTGATAGTAAATTATGAGAAAATATTGAACGCTGAATCAATTATTACGCTTAATGGTTAATTTTCTCATTCACCTGTCGATGCGAATAACCATATTAACATGTTGTCAAGTTCGATTTATATCAAAATCTACAGCTACTGTCAAAAGTTTTAATAATTGCCAGGTTTAATAATTTGCAGATACAATAAATTAAAATGAGAAATTCGGGAAAGCTCGACTGAGAGATATCCTGATCCCTATAAATTATCAATGTGTATTCACAAATAGTTGAAAAACGATATCAATAAAATTGTAGATTTTTGTTGCTATCGGTAATCAAATTGGAAACGAAATAAGTACTTTGTATAATATAATATAACAATAGCTCATATAGAGACGGACTCTTGGTGATGATTTTGATCATGATACAATCACATCTATAACATAAATAATAAAATAATATTTTATTAGGATAAGTGCGACAACTTTGATTGTTATACTGCCAAATATTTATTTGTTTAAAAATGCTGTATTTTATTGACAACTCTAATAAAAGACGCAGTTAATTTATAGACGTGGTGCCGACATAGCTCGTTAAAAGATTAATGTGTGGTTGACAACAGCAGCAGAAAAAACGAAATTTTTGCTAACTAAATTGACATTTTTCTTTCACATTTTTATTCGGATTGAACTTCTGTTTGAAGTATTATTAAAAAAGCTGATAATGACTCAATATACCTGAGGATGAGAATGCATCTTAAAGCTGAAAAAGTAATCTTGAGAATTCCCAACTGCGAACACATCCCATTGTGCCATGCCACAAGCACAATCTCAATGTCTGCAACATTTTCACGAGCTGGACACGTATAATTACGCCAATCATATTTTTTTATGCAGCATGTGGATTTGCATTCGAATTTGCATTTCACTCGCATGAGACACGCACCGCAGGACGACAACGCAGGATTTGCATGATCTACTTAATAATACTTGCTTATATATATATGCTTATTTTAAAATTCCAACAATGCGAGGCAATAATATACGATTAGAAAAAAGCTAAGAGAAGTATTACCAAGCACGGAGGTCGAAGCGGTTTATTACTGTTTCATAAAGCACTTGGCAGAGAGCTCGAGAAAGAATGTGGTTAAAATAAACAGTGTTTTTGGGCAAAGGTGAATGCAAAAGACAAAGCTAAATCCCATAAGTTAACATGATAGCTGTCACTGTGGATGGGATTGTCCCCTCAGCATAACTCTTGGGGTTTCGTTATTTTTTTTTTATTTTCGGGAGGGCCTGGAGCGTGTCACGGCCGTTGGCATAAAATATGGGACGCTTGCATGCAAGGGACTTGTTATTAAAACATAAAATTTGCATTCAAGCCACAAAGCTAAGAGACACAAACAGACGCCAGAGCCATTCCCATTTGGGCGACGAAATATGTGCCTGTATACATAAATAGTTGGCTGTATCAATTTTACCTGAATCCATGTGGCAGCAACAATTTTTACTGCTGAATTATTCACAGCAATGAAGCGGAAAAGGCAGCAGACCAACAACAACAATCAGATGAAAATGAATTCGCTTAAGTTCTCTCACCTATTTAAGCATTTCAGTTTCACAGCCCCAACTGTGCCCTGCCTAAGTGGGTAAATGCGCGTTTAGGATGAGCACCCACTCAACTTGACAATGTAATAACTGAAATTCTTGGAATCCGAAACAATAATAATCAGAATTATTTAATTTTATTATATTCCGATTAACGACGATGGGAATTTAATTAAATCTTGCAATTTTGATGTCCATTTTGAAATGGAATAGTTCTCTGGATGGAACCAGAGTGCACACGAGCGTAATGCATATTTCAATGGATGCTCGTCCACTTCCTCAGTTTTCTAGTGAAAAACAATTATGACACAATAGAAGCAAACTACGCAAATTGCACACAACTATTTAGCATACGCCTCCGCCTAAAGGCATGCAATATAAATATACATATATAGATGTATATATATTTATTTTGCTTCTTTTATTTATCCCGCGCTCGGCAGGAATTACAGCGAAATTGAGCAAAAATAGTTAATAAAAAACAAACAAGCAAATGAAAAGAAAACTGCGGTTTTGTTATGGAGCTAAATATGCTTGATGTGGTCGGAACTGCTTCCTTTTGCCTGTTGCATTCATTTGCACAAAATATTATAGCCATTTTACCCATGTTCAGTGTTCGTGGTTCCAGGAATAAAAAAGCATCGCTATTGAAATGCAATATGAGGGAAATGTACGTGGGCAGGCTTGCTAAAAAATACAAATTGAGTTGAGCTGCAAAATGAACACATAAATCAGTGTAATTTGAGTCGCAACGTGGGCGTCACACATGCACATACGTTGGCACTGCATGGAAAGGATAAATGTACACATAAAGAGCACTAATGATCCCAGTTTCCAGGAAACGACGCTATCCAAGCGAAACACAACATAATAAAATTAATTTTTTGCCTTCGCCATCCGCCCACCTCTCAATGCACGTCAGCACAACTAATTAGGAGCGTATCAAAAATATCATCATTAAAAAAAACAAACAAAAATTTAATCCGGATTAATTAAAAAAAAAAAAAAATTTCCACTGAACAAAGTTCAAAGTTACATGAATGCTGAAATGTCCGTAAAATGATCCCCACAAGTATATTTATTGGTGACCCCTCATTATAGTTTAAATATGTAATTTTCCGTATTTGTACAGCAAATTGTGGAGCTGCAATTATATTACGGAAACTCCAACAATAAGACCCATTCAAATTATTTACGTTCCGTTTTGCATTTATGTGCAGCTCAGTGTCCACATCACATAATAAATGCCTCGCAGATTGCATTTATCGACTGTCAAATGACAGCTGCGATTGCCCAATCTGTCTTTATCTATTTGGAAGCTGTCATTGGTATTTCCTCAGCTATTTATATAAGCATTTCTGTCTTAATCCAACTCGTGTGAAAACCAAAAAAAAACAAGAACAATACATTAATAATGCATAACAGTTTGAGACGACATTTGAAGTTAATGATAATATCTCATACCGGGATAGTGCATGTACCATGCTAATGACAACTACACCCAAAAGGCTGGAATACCATTTAATTTCCCAGTGGCACATTTTATATCAGACAGCTGTTTCTTAACCCTTTTGCTATAATTTAACCGCTGTCCACAAACGTCACTCATACACACACACAGAGGCAGGATGAGTGCCATTAGGCCGTGTGTAAAATGCACATGAAACATTTACGGGCATTATTACGCACACATGCAAAGTTTAAGCTGAATGTGTTGTACTTTTTCCTAATGATGTAAACAAAACGAAAGCACTACGATTCTTACCCAGGTTCCCATGGGTTTTTGTAGACCCTTTTCTAGCCCTTTGTTTCTCCTTCGGCAAATTCTTCAGTTCTGACCCAACTGCTGACCAGCTGCTTATTACCATCTGCTTCTTCTTCTTCTTCTTCTCACTCTCTGCTCAATCGTGTGGGACGCGTGTAATCTTGGACAGGTGTGTCCGACCTTTTGTACACCAAACCATTAATACATATCTCCTAGTTGTTGTTACGTGGAAACATAAGACAAAGAGGCATATTTATTTTGTGTAATCTTCGTTGAGCTCCTTGTCATGATAAGTGGATATCTTTAAGTCAAATTCTATCGACATGAGCAGTCAACTAATATCGCCCTGGATTCAGAGTATTAAGTAGTCTGTTACGTCGTACTGAAACGTTTTTACTTGTTATATTTATTTTTTGGTTTTTGTGTATGCTTTTTGTTTTTTTTTTTTTTTTTTTAGGTTGGCTTTTTTTCTGGTAATTAGAGTTTTATGTTTCGCAGCCAAACAACAAACGGAAGTCACTCGCAGGCATCGTTAGCAACAACATCGGCAGGACCAAACCCAACACCAACAAAAACACACCAAAACAACATTTACAAACAGTAACAGGAACGAGCTGCCTAATTACAGACAATTTCCAAATATCGCACATGACTACCGGCTATGCAGCGAACAAAATTCCAACTGAGCTTAAAAAAAAAAATAAAAAATAAAAAATAGAGCGACAAACGCGTATGCCATTTTCACCAGCATTTTTTATACAATTGAATTCAACATTCATCTTTTAAAAGTACCCTGATTTTTCACTTCAACAACGTTCCTTATCCATTTAAATATTATATTATATATCTAAATAAAAATACGTCCATGTGCTGCCTTAAATACAAATTGCTCAGCAATCGTAATATTCTATCAAGCCTGTAAGTAAATAAATATTGACGTTAAATATTCATTGTTATTCCTTTCTCAAAAAACAGAAAAACGTTCGAATTGAAAACTTGAAATTGAAATAAACCTACGCTATTCAGTCATTCAAGTACCCCACTCGCAAATTGGATACAGCCCACATCTAATGCCATGCTGTCGGTGTACTCTAGGTGTGTACAAAATTTGGTTTTCTGTAAGTTGTAGTACTAATAAGCTGGCCGAGGTAAATGCAGTTTAATGGCAATCAGAGAGCAGTGCAGCGTGTCTCCGCCATACTCAATTTGCACGACATGCTGCTAGTATACACACTGAAGGCCCCTCGATAGACCAAGTCTTGCTTTAATCGTATGCCAGAAACCGGCACGGAATAATTGTTTTCCGTTGAGCAATAATTTTCTAAACTTTTAGAGTCCCTGTAGCAGGTCCCTGGCCACTACGCTCCACAGACCGTTGCCAAACTGGCCAGTCAAAGCTGCCCACTGGCCATTAGGAGCTGGTCTTGCTGTACTTTAGGAGGTACAGCAAATTGAGATTGGTGTAAAAAGTGGCAAGCCCAGGGTCGAAGCGAGGCAGCAGCAAAGGCAACACGTTTACGGGTTTTGTCTCAGGCCGGCGTACCTCGGAGGCGTATGTGTTATATTTTGTGGAGACCACTAACAGCTGATTAGCTTTTTAGCTGGCAGCGATATAAGTTTTAGCAGTGCGCACACTGATTGCCAGTAAGTTAGTTTGTGGCTAGTTCCATGTTTTGGCCGCAAATTCATTAGCTGAGCCAACATTGTTTCTGCAGCACTTCGAGGCGCATAAATATCTAACAGTTAATGGGCCTGCCAACTAATATTTACGAGCAGCAGCAGCATATGAACAGAGGAAACTTATTTTGCGAATTACGATCCCTCAATGGGAATTTGTAAAAATATATACAAGAACACTTAACTTACTCATCATAATTAAATTTGTCACTGTCATAAAAAAAATCTTAAAATCCAATTATTTGCCAAGAGAATTTCATGAGCATAACACATATTAATCAGATTTAAGTTCGTGATCCATCTTTAAAGCACATTAACCGATAAAATGAAGATTGGATAACTTTCCAGAAATCATCCAAAGTATCAGAATTATAATGCCATTGAGACTTCACTTGCGTGTACTTATAGTTAAATTAGTTCGCGATTTAAAACCATTTTATGAGAACTGATAAGAGAACTCTTTTTGCCATTTCATGACTTACTTATACGGCCTTAATGAAATTATGCACAATGTTTGTTTACATATCAAGTCCTCTTAAATGACGAACAACAATAACAAAGAAAAAAAAAAAACATTTTTATGGTCTCATCCGATAAAAGCGATTTTGCTGTAATTGTTGGCTTCTTTTACTTGGTTACATCAGGATCATGAGGAGGGGAGGATTGGCACTGACCGCTTACATTGTTGCCGCTGTTTGGCTCATTTGTGATAATTTTATAGATATTGTAAACTTAAGCACCAAACGATGGCCGTTTTGTATGCGTAACAAATGGCAAACAGCCAAGAACAACAATAAAAAAAAGTGTACAAACCACGCCCACACACTTGCCACCACTCCTAGCCATTATGGCCAGCAATCCCCCAAACTGCTACATTGTATCGTAAGGAGTTAGGATAAGGAAGGAAAAAAGGAAAGAAGGAGAACGAACAGGAGTATCGCAAAAACGCTATGCTGTATTTTTTTTTCCTCTTGTTCTTATTCCTATTTTACCTGTCGGTTGGTTTTTTTTAAATACTTAATTTTTTTACTATTCGAACAAACTTGGATAAGTTTGGATAAGTTGGATAAGCTAAAAGAAATTATTTCAAGAATACAATCATCACTTGGACAATGATTTTTGCTTACTTTTGAGTTTGCGTTTGATATATTTAAATTTGACTACGACTGTGTTTTAATAAAATATGACTCAAATCAATAAATTGCCGCAAAAGCATTAAATAAGCTTTTCTTTTGCATTTAATGATCAAGCTTAATTTAACCATTCCAGCATGTCTGGCAAAGCCATTGGCTGGATTAAAGCCATGACACCGTCTTGCTGCGGATTCAGTGGAAAATATAAGTGTATCAAGTACATAAATACATACATAATATATACTGTGAATGGCAGGCAGCTAAGGACTTTGATGATGGCAGCCAATGGGCCATGGGCGAGGGCTAAGGAACAGCAAATTGTTATTAATAACAATTTGAGCAGTCAAACGAGTCGACAGTTTGCCACCAACCGGAGCCGGCGAATCTACACTGAACAAAAAAGATCAAAATGTTGAAAAATAATTTAAATTCAAGCGAAACTTAATGAACGAGTGCCAAAAAGGGAAAAGACTGACAAGTGAAATAAATTGTGCTTGCTTTGCCTGTTTACAAACAGTTGTAAGCCGCCAATTACACACATTCACACTAACACATACACACACACACACACACACACACACACATCTACATTGATAATGATTACACACATCATACTGGCTTAGCCTGCGTGCTTAATATTATGTGGGTTTCACATGTTGCAACGTGTTGTTGCCCCTGCCACTGCTACTTCTGCTGGCTGTTCATCATTTGTAGAACAGATTTTAAATTTAGTTTACACAAAATACTAACATAGCTGGCGTTGCACCTGCACTCAAAATAATTTTTGCATATTTTCAGCAAAAACACACTCAAACAAAACTGCTTTTAACCCCAATCAATGCATTGGGTTGACCACATAACTGGATTGCGAAAATAACTTTACTTTCCCAATAAGCCTTATACACGGAACCATTTAAAGTGGCAGAAAGTTGTGCAAAGTTATGTAACAAGTATGCATAAAGCACATAAAGTATATATATTCGTGATTAGCAAAAACAGCAGAGCCGATTTAGATTGTCCGATGTCAGATATTTGGATGAATCAAATGTATGTTTATATTGAACACACTCCTGGTCGAGCTGTCTCGACAATAGCATTATGTGATAACCCATTGAGGTATGAACATTTTAGTGGCCAGTTACAAATCTCAATTACTCAATTAAAAGACAAAATTCTGCTTTAATTTGGCATTGAAAATGCACAAATCAAAACACTTAGATGTATAAAAATCAGCAAAAGAACAAAATAATTCAATTCGTATAGAAAACTTGAGTTTTTGTCTTTTGCACTCTCATCAACGCGTTAAAAAACAGTTTTTGTTGAAATGCAAAAATGCGACGGGAAAACTGCACAAAATGAGCACCTAAACAAAGCTCTATTGACACGTTTAGCGACGCAAACGAGAAACCATTAAAGCAAAAAAAATATAAGAAAATATAAAAAGAAAAAAAAAACGGCTACTTAAGTCGTTGCCGAGAGGAGATAAGGGTAAAGGAGGGCGGGGGGTGGCAAAGTGACATAGTTCGACTCGTGGGCGACAATAGCGATGCGTTTGCCGTCAGGTTGAACAGCTGGAGAATCCATACAAATTGTCATGCATCAATATGAGATGCGAGGAATTGCCGACAAATTATTGATGAGCGGCGCTTAGTTGGCGACATTTTTTTGTTCTGTCCCTGATCCTAAGCCCAATGCAGGAGTAGCAACAATGGAATGCTTGGAAATGCCGAGCGTTAATCAGATGGCGCGGCATGATTGATGGAATGCGTAGTAATATCTGTATCACTATGAGGCACGAGGCATGGGGCATGAGGCATGAGGCATGAGGCATGAGGCATGAGGCATGAGACATGAGACATGAGGCATGAGGCATGAGGCATGAGGCATGCAACTGTTGTTGCTACTGTTGTGGCATGTGACGAGATTTTATTTAAGTGCTGCCTGTGAACGTTTTGCACTTGTAATTGCATAATAAAGTGCAGTTACGCACAACAAAAAACAACAAAAAAAATACAAAAATTAACAGACAGAGTGCGAGAGAGAGAGAGAGGGAGGGAGAGAGGGAGAGAGAAAGATAGAGGCAGAGTAAGACAAGGAAAAAAGGCTTGCTCGTTAAAAGCCGGTGTGAAGCTGTTCCAATTTGGTCTAAAGCCAAACCAAGTGCTTCTCCGCGTTCCTCTCCAACCCACCACCACCTACACCACCACAGCCATACTATAAAACACTTCTCCACTCATCGAGCTTTTATTGTTTCCCATTTAAGCATCTCTTGAATGTTACGAGCGTTTCATAAAAAAAAGAAACACAAGAAAAAAACAACGAAAACGGTGATAAAGCAGGAAGACCCAAGCATATCCTTCTACAACATATGGCTGCCATATACCATATAAAGTGCTGGCAAGAGGATGTTGTAGGCGGGTTTAGGTCTATGGTATATATGTGTGTACATTTTTCTGTTTGTATTTCTGCTCTTGGGTAAGGCATAACTTTAGGCGCCGTTTAACTGCACTGCATGTTGGCCTTTTTAATGGCCCATATACGTACATACATACAGCACATACATACATACATACATACAGCACATGTACATGTACTTTCAAATATATGGCTTGTATGCCGACCCATACCGAGTTGGCTTTTTCTTTTTTCCTTGTTGGATATTGGTAATATAGCCGCCAGTCTTATTAACCCATTTGGCAACCAGCTAATTGGAACGTTAAAGTCAACCGCATAGATTTTAATGCTAGGACAATGGATTACTTTCGCTTTGTATCCGTATTTATTCTTTAATGTGAATTTAAATTCACTAATATTTGAATTTACTGCAAGTCCGATTTTAGTACAAGCTACATAAATCAATAAAATCTAACAGTTCAAGTCAGAAAAAACTTCTACTTTTTTTTGTTAAATATTTAAAAATAAAAAGTTGGGCTGAGTTGCGAAAAAGAAGTCAGATACAACTTGTGGGGCCCTTAATCCATAGACTATTGTTTCCATCCCAAATCCATCAAATCGAGCCGATAAGAGCAAAGAGCTAAAGCAAAAGGAAACAATCAAGCCCCCAAGAGCCGGTTGAGATTAGCACAAGGAACAGCTGGTGTTGATTTGTGGAGTGGCCTGTTCCACAGCACAGAGCAGTAAGCGAGCGACACGTCATGTGCCAGCGCAGAATGAGCAGAAGAAAGAGAGAGAGAGAGAGAGATAGAGATAGAGAGACAGAGACAGAGGCAGATAGAGCTGTTAAGAGAGCGCCACGTACAGCTGATAAATAGAATTCTCGGCACTGGCATCGACTGATTAGTTCACTCATTCAATGATGGAGCGCTGGCAGAATCGGGTCGCTGTCGTAACTGGGGCCAGTTCGGGCATTGGAGCTGCTTGCGCCAAGCTACTGGTGGCCGCCGGTCTGCAGGTTGTTGGGCTCGCCCGGCGCACCGACCGCCTCGAGCAACTGCGTCAATCACTGCCCGCTGATCAGCAGAAGCGTTTCCATCAACACACCTGCGATGTTTCCTCGGAGGCGCAGGTGCACAGCGCCTTTAAGTGGATCGAAGAAAAGCTGGGCGGCATCGATGTGCTGATTAACAATGCGGGCATCCTACGGGACGGCCACCTACTGGACATGCCTCTCAAGGACATCAGCGATGTGCTGCAAACCAATCTAATGGGCAGCATCTACTGCACCAAACTGGCGGCAAACAGTATGCGCCACCGCCAGATTGCCGGTCATTTGTTCTTCATCAACAGCACCGCCGGCGTTGCCGGTTACAATCCTGGACCGGAGGATCCCAGCTTGAATGTGTACACGCCAAGCAAATTTGCATTGACCGCCGTGCATGAGATTTGCCGACAGGAGCTTATCACCCAGAAGCTAAAGATCAAGACAACGGTGAGTTTTAATTGGGACAACACAATAAGGGTAACAATACTAATAAAAATCGAATATTGAGCTTGCTCTGAAATGCATTTTACAACTTCAACAACAGAAACCTGATATGGTGGAGAATATTTTCAGCGGTTTGCTGAAAATCTGTAGAGAATGTGAGTGCATTATCGAGTAATTATTATCAAGTAAAGCTCTCTCGTCTTGAAAATGTCTGTTGTTCCAATCATCTACAATATCTGAAAATGTTTTAGTTTGAGCTAACAATAATTCAAAAAATTTCCCATTTTATTTATATATTATTTACAGAGCATTAACCCTGGCTGGGTATCTACTGAGATAGTGCCCGATGAGACTAAAGCGCAGCTGGGCGATGTTATCTTACAGGCAGACGATGTGGCTCAAGCAGTAATCTATGCCCTCTCCACCCCGCCCCACGCCCAAGTGCAGGAGATAACGCTTCGTGCAGTTGGGGAATGGTACTGATAAGCTGATAAGCGATGTGCAGTTCGCACGTGTTGCAGTTGCAGTTGCAGTTGTCGTTGTTGTTGTTGTTGTTGTTTGTTGTTGGTATTAGGGTTTCTCGGGCGCTGTTATCAACACATAATAACAATCAAATCACAGCAACCTACTCTCGCTCTTTCTCACTCTATCAATCTCTCTCTGGCCTGTATTTTTCTGCCCGTTTGTGCCACAATTTATTTTCATTGTAATTGTCATGATTATGGTCGTTGTATATATTATAGCCACTTACAGTGCAACATCAAAGCTAAATAAATAATTCTGTTTATAAAGTAATAACTGACTGTGTAACTGCTATTGGGCCCACAAATGTGGTGGCATTTCGATTGGTTTGACCTTCTGTTATGTAACTGACACGTTAAGCACACATGTTAATTTCTACAACAAGCTGTCTATTGAATAATTGAACAACTCTCTACAGCTAATTGGCATGACTTGGTTAAACATATTCAAATAATTTATTTAATGCTTAATATCAGGATAGAGCCATTATATTCTTTAGTTAATCGATATTGTATTTAACTATATTTGATCAACATGGTAGAATTTTCAAAATGCCGCCGCTTTTAGGCACTGGTCGGGGTGGCCAAGTGCTCAATATGGGCTTCACAAAGGGAACTTCTAATACCGTTCACTTTTTTTCCAACATGCGTGAACACCAAAACCCACTTTTTTTTGGATTTCCGATAAACTTTATAAGTTTTTTTTTTTTTGTTCATTCAGCGGCTCAGTGGAAAACGCAAACTTTTTTTTGAAAAAAAAATATATAAAAAAAAGCCTTTAACTGACATCGCAAGGCTGTCGAGGCAATCTCATTTCTACTTTTGTGGGTGCAGGACTCACGTCGGTAACCCTTATCGAAAATTGCGAGTGTGATATGTGTGTGATATGTGTGTGATATGTGTGTGATATGTGTGTGATATGTGTGTGATATGTGTGTGATATGTGTGTGTGATAGGGGAGAGCAGGATCCTGCTTACAACATGGCAACTGCTTTGTTTTAAAGCAGATGAGGCAGCTGTCTGACTGTCTTTTTTTTACCATATGTCTTCCTGTCTCAATGTCTGCCTGTGGCAGCCAGTTAGAACTTTTGTCAGCCGCAGCTTTGCACTTCACTTCTCTCATTTCAGGCATTTTGTTTTAATTAAATTTATAACAAATGTCATATAGGACAAACTTTTGACAACAGTGCCACACTTACCACCCTTACCACTCCTAGCGCTTGACAACCAGAAGGCAAAACCAAAATTGCAACAAATGTGGGCAGATTGCACTGGCTCTGTGCAAACATTTCCTATTATGTTGGGCCAGGCACTAAAGCTTTCGCACTGCCGCCCAATCATGTCTACAAAATACTGATAATTTGTAACCATTCTTTTGGGCGTATTATCTAATGATCATCCATTTCCAGTCAAGAACTCGGAAGAGAGTTTCTCAGCTACGAATAGAAATCTTTTGCGAAATTGTCAATAAATAAAAAATGAATAGCAAAGACAAAAGTTCGAATTGGTCGGAATATATTTATTGTAGCTTTAGAACTTAGAACTTTCTAAGACAAACTTTTTTATTTACAGACAGAAACTCAAGCTACCCAATTTGTAAAATATATTATAGTAGTAGTCAAGTAGACTTGTTAGTTTTACCAATTAATATTACTAATTAACTATGTTACGGGTTTGGTAGCTGTTCAAGAATGAACATGAGACGCTGCGAAGCTCAGCTAATTGTTAATGGCAAAATATCATATACAGTCCACTTTCAAGTGGCTGCATTAAAATAAGATAAACAAACATCACATTTGTCGAAGAGTGAAGCACAGCTATTCTAAGAAGAGAAGACCGCACATTGAGTCGCCATACAAACGCTGCGAAGCTCAGCAAGTTTAAGAATAAACATCACATGGAGTCGCCCTACAAGCGACTCCGTTAATATAAATAAACATAACATGAAGTCGCCTTACAAGCGGCTTCATATGTACTTAGGCTTAAGATTTTTGTATACAATTAAGAAATGCTCATCAGAGCAAAAAGTTCGATTCTAAACGTCGTCTCATCGTGTTGACGAGACGACAGACGAGACGACAGCAACCCAAACCGTCCAATTGATCGCTTGACATAACATGACAACTCTCACACCACACACACGCTCACACATACACACACACACACACACCACATCACCGTGAGACGAGCACAAACACACACACATACACATAAATGCGCATCCACATTCAAACAATTTGCGGGCGATTTCAAAGTTTTGGCAAATTGCAATTGACACTTTCGACAATATTAACGGTCAAACTAGCCAATTTATCGATAACATATAACCGATATGAAAAATATATTTATGACAAAAGCTTAACATATATATCTTTAGATATAAGCCAGTCAGCCAATTAGCCGGTTTCAAGTTACAATTGTTGGCAGATTCATATTAAGGACTAGATATCCATAAAGGATGTGGAAACAGTTTCCTGGAAGATGCGAAACTTTTATACATTAAATGTACATACATCAGCGATTGGACTGACTCACTGTGGCACCATGGCCCGAAAAATTTTAGCAGAAATCAGAATATGCTTTATGCATTTAATTTATATTTATGTATTATTTGTTGCATCATGTTTCGTTTGTAGATAACTTATTTTTATTAAATTAAATATTTATCATCGACGGACAATTCAGTGCTTAAAAATTTCAGATTTATCACTGCAAGCGAAAATACTACAGATATTAGAAAACAGGGCCATTAAAATCACCTACTCCCGAACGGGGCCTCATGAAATTTTTACAAATTTTTACTGAACAGAGGAGGCGTTGCCCTCTCATTTTCCCTATATATAGCCCAGCCTGGAAACAAAATTTTCAGTCTGAGACTAGCACGTAAACGAAACACATCGGAAATTTCAAAATAATTTTTACAAATTTTACAAATTATAATTCTTGAAATAAAAATATCTCGAGCAGTTAACATTTATATTTTGGAAAAAACGAAAAAAAAATACGAATTTGAAAAGCGTTTTTTCCAAAATATAATAAAAATATAATTTACTTAAGGCGGACTGCTGTGCCCCTTTCAATTGGTGGATTGCATATTTATTTTTCCGTTGAAGAGAAGGAATTCGTGAATTATGGACCGTTTTTCCAATGGATTGGCTGATAGCCGCGGGGAGGCTCGCAAGGCTCAAGGTTGGTTTTAAATAATATCAAAGCATTACATAATTAATGGATGTGCGTTCATTATATCTGTGGATTCCTGTATCCAAAAGATTTTAAATATTAGCAAACATTTCATTCAATTTCTCTTTTATTCTTGGATACCGAAGGTATTCTGGTTTATTGTTTTGGTTGTCCGTCATGCTGTCTGTCCGTCTGTATGAACGCATCTTTAAGTCGTAGATATTCCGTAATTTAAGATCCATAGTTACCAAATATGGAAGGTTTGCTAGAAATTTGTGTGTGTGTGTGTGTGTCTATAGCCTATATCTACCACAATTTGAAATGCAATTTAGAAAGATAGATTTCTAGGAACCTCCTTTAAAGATATACTGATCTTCTTTGCTTTTAGATGACATTGTTAAATGTGATAAGGGCACCGATTTTAAACGTTTTCATAAAAAAAGTGGACTGCCATCGATGAGCTATACCACAAATACATCAGGTGCAACAACATCACGAAATCCCATTACGCACCAATTTGACGGCAACACTTCAATACGCCGATCGAAAAAAAGTCCTGATGATAAAAGCTTTTCTATGGATGCCATGACAGTGCGTAACCCCACCATGCATACATTAAATCGTGCCGACCATTTTGACGTCAATACATATACGGGCACCTCTACGGTACGTCGTTCTAAAACAAGAGGTACTGATCAGAATATCTCTTCCATGGAAAGATCAGGGGCCATGACGTCTCGGAACCCAATTACTGGTTTTGGATTTAGTAGAGAAGAATTTGGTCGTCACAAAGTCTTAATACAAAAGATGCGCGGTAAGTTTTTTTTTTAATAACCAAGTTCGGAAATTCGCACACAATTTTTTGTCATCAATTTTTAATACTCTTTTTCTGTTTATTTTTTTTTTAATTTGTTTGACAACAGGGGGAAACCCAATTACTGGTGAGGGTTACGAACCGGGAAAGCAAGATTTTATAGGGCCAGCAAATATGAGTATGTTAAATCATGAATCGATTGCCCAATTCCCCCGCAAGAGTGGGACTCGAGTGCCACTTGGCGGTTATTCGGCTGGCCTCTGGTAATTTCAAATTTCTTTCCAGTTCCGTCTATTAGCAAGATACAACAAAAAATAAAATTCCGTGTTCATATTTAAACTCCACGAACTGTGTTTAATTTAATAGCGTTTCTTTATGGAATCCCGATTGCTCTAGATTTGTAAGGAAAAATGTTAGCTTTGGCCACTGTGCCAGGATAACATTGGAGTCTGTCGATGGGCAGAGCAAAAACTTCGTTTGATTTGTTATCAGGTAGCGATTTGTTGTTATTTGGCTTGGTGTGTTTGTTGTGTTTGTTGTTGTTGGGGCTGTCGTCTTTGATGGCGTTTGTAATTTCGTTTTCGGTATTATGTAATTTATTAACATTTGATTGAAAACTATGTGCGGGCACCGGAGCCGTCGTCGTCGCCGTCACCCTCACCGTCGCTGCCCCGCGTTGACGACATCTTTAATTAATTAAATTTTTACACGATAATTGTTCAAGTATGAACATGAGACGCTGCGAAGCTCAGCTAATTGTTAATGGCAAAATATCATATACAGTCCACTTTCAAGTGGCTGCATTAAAATAAGATAAACAAACATCACATTTGTCGAAGAGTGAAGCTCAGCTATTCTAAGAAGAGAAGACCGCACATTGAGTCGCCATACAAACGCTGCGAAGCTCAGCAAGTTTAAGAATAAACATCACTTGGAGTCGCCCTACAAGCGACTCCGTTAATATAAATAAACATAACATGAAGTCGCCTTACAAGCGGCTTCATATGTACTAATGCGAAAACAAATCGAAATTACATGAACTAATCCTTAGGGCAAACGTGATGTAAAAATATGTTGCGAGCTAAACATATTAAGAAAAATATGTAAATATTATAATACCACAAATATCAATAGTAATCCTCGTTATTCAATATTAGATCAAAATTGTTTTCATTAAAATATTATAATGAGTTTTGCCGATTACTGAAATATATCATTTCTTCATACACATATTAAAGAGCAGAATTTTGATAGTGAAACTAGAGTCAATGTTTTAAGAGTCAATAAGTATTTAAGGGCAGGGTAAAGCAAGATATTTCTGCACTTTCATCTAAAGCATTCATGTAATTTTATTTTATTTTTTTTTTTGTGTTTTGAAAATGCGCTGATAGTCTTTGGGCGATGATATGCAGTAGAGTACTGTACTTGGCTTGTATTTGGCGCATGGCCCGTATGCCTGTGGTCAAGCACAAAGTTCTGTCCAGAATGTTGGCCCATTATGTGTGTGATGGCATTGGTATTTTTGAACAGTTTGGCAACAGAACAGGCTTCTGGTCAGCAAAGTTGAGTGCAACAAAGCATTTCACTTAGGTTGGTTTCCCATAATGCTGGCCCCTTTGTTACTGCTGCTACGGTTTCTGTTATCGACATCAAGTTACGTACAACAAACGTACCTCGAACGTCGCCAATGTCGTTTCTATTAGCCACAATGTATGAAGCAAGCAGTGAACAACCCGAAAGCAAGTCAGCCACGACTGACTTGCCGAGCAAAACAGGAAAAACATTGATGTATGAATTAACAATAGGAGAAAAGTTAATTTCTTTGCAAGCAACTAGAAGCACAGAATATCTTCACAGGCTATCCAGAAATTGAATCGAACACACAAATATATATATGTATATATATTTTTACTTCTCATATACTCGGACTTAACCACTTGTACATGATGACAACAAAAATTGAGCTTAAGATTAATAATGGAATGAAATGCGGACACAGTAAAGCTAATTGTAGACCCACTCTCCAAATCTGGTTGCTTTAAGCATGGAATAAACTAATGACACAGTGTTCACAGAAATGTGATACAATCAAATTAAGTAAGTAAGGCCAACAGAAAATACTTAAGATAATAAAAATAAAGCTAATGAATCAGCATTGCATTAAGATTCATAAGAACGTGTACAATGAAATAAATAAAGGTAAGTATGCCAGATCGAAAATAATAATAAAATTATTAAAGCATCTGGCAGGTAAAATCTAATGTTGAGCAAGAACTTGAGCAGGTGGCGTGCGTATAAAAATGTTGCATAAAAGTTTGCGTTTTTTTTTTTTTAGCAACTTTCTCATAGGTATCAAATATGCATACGCATGGCAGATGCTGTTTCTGCTGCCACACAATTTACTTGGCAACTGAATGCGCCTTGCCACACCAGATGACAGCAACTGGCGCTAAACTTGGTAGATTTCCGTAGTGGGTTAAATTTTGAAATGTGCAATTTTTTTTTTGATTAGATATGGGAATTTTCGTATGCGCCGTTTTCAGTTTTGTTCCATTTGAATGCAGGCAAAAGGAACCATAAACTAATATTCAAATTATTCCACTCCATTTGCCATGACAATTAGAAACATTGCAAAATGGTTTTTCTTTGCCAATCGCAAATTTGATGAAGGAGAGCAAAAGAGATTTCAACTGAAGAGCAATTTAAAATTGAACAAACATAAACTTGACATATGTAGAATATTATTGGAAAAATAAAAAACCCTGACAAGTTGCCATATTGAGAGAACAGTTATTTTGTTGTGATTATTTCAGTTCTACTTAATAGATTTTGAAAATATATATAACAAAACTGCGATTATATATAACAATGAAACCTTTTTAAAAAAGTACAATATGCATTGAAATATCAATGAAAAAAAATAGTGAGTAAGAAAACAGTTTTCTTCCCAAGCAGCAGGTTGCATGCCGTAATATGTCCAAATATAAGGACTAAAATAAGACTTTTAACAATGTTATTCACCCAGGAAAAATTATGTTTTTCAAGATTAGCTTTGTGGGCGTTCATACTTTCAATATTGTTGCCTGCTTTCGGTATCAATAACAAAAAATACCATTGTCTTAGCTAATTAAGGAGAAACTAGCTTATTACTCTAGGCGTGTAAAACGAGTAGATAATTACATATATTTGAGGGTGAATTTAATATTCTGGTTAAGCCACATTTATGACCTGTTTGTGTGCAGACCTTTCCGCAGGGCGTCCAGTGAATAGAATTCACGAATGAGCAATGTATTTATTCATAATCTTCCACACAAAATGTGTAGAAGCTTTTCATTATAATGAGCAAGTAGTGAACAAACTTTATTTCCATCACAATTGTGATGTTGGTTGCCTTCACTAAAAATCTCAGCTGTCTCACATTGTAAAACATAGTTGACACGTTAGCTAAGTGGGTGAACACATTTGCAAGCCCACGCAACTAGAAGATGATAGTTAAATTCAGCGGAAAAACAAAGATTTTAGTGTCTAGCAAATGTTGTTTGTGTGCATGGATTGTTCAGCGATAATTTATGCCCACTAAAAGGCGGGATTTTTAGTAGGAATTAAATATGCAAAAACACATGAGCTAGCTTGTTTTAGGTAAGGTAATATAATTATATTTATATTATGGATAAAATTAAATAACCTTGATCTTAACAGGACAACAAATATACAAAACTTTATATATCTAGCTCCGAGAAGGACGGACAGCTGCGCACTCGAAGATTGTACAACAATAACCGTAGTAATAGTCAATATTTGAAAATGAAAATAAAACAATAGAAGTGAACCAAAGGTGAAACATATATATGTAAATTAATCTGTTACGAAAGAAAATAAACTGGATCAGTTTATATGACAATGCAACAATTGCAAATGCAATGCAAATAGAATATTTGAGAAATAATTCAAAATTGACCTGAAGATTAAAACCACATTGGGCTTAGGAATAAGTAAAGTTAACCGCTTACATTGGAACTGACATATTTAAATGTCGCTCATAACCAGAAACCATTGCAATCATATCAACACTCTGTTCTTGGCAAACAGCTGGTGGCCACACGCACACAGAAGCCATATATAAAAATAGGTTGCAGGTGTGAATAGATGGAAGATGGGCCAAAAGGAGAAAGCAAGGAAAACGAAGCAGGTGTTGCCGCCTAACAACTAAGCTTCCGTTTCCGCAACTGTGTGGCGCCTGCAGTCACCCAGACAATGTCGTCATCTATTATATAAGATATTTGCAATGCTATTATTTAATGCTGCTGTTGCTGCTGCAGTTTAGCGCATCCCGTTCGTTGTCAAACTTTTGTTGGCTTTTGGGTAGTTTGTTGGCACAAAATTATATGCATATACGAGTATATGGAAATATTTGACAAAGAATGCATTGCTTCATCATTCTCAAGATGACTTTCGATATTGTGCACTCGCTTGTCTTTGGCACTATTATCAAAAATGCGTATACGCAGCATTGTGCACAAATGTAATCTACATTACACATATACGAGTACCTCCCCGCAACCTCGTCTCTGAAGCAGCTCGTTAAATCGAAAAAACGCAGCAAGCTATTCAGGCGCATTGAAGCCGTCAGCAGCAGACATCACCTGCATAAGAACGAACCGTAGGATGGCCCAACCAACTCAGACAGCCAAAAATAAATCAAAAATAACACAGAATATATAGCAAAAGCCGGAAAACATAAGCAGAGAGCAAAAGAAGAGGACTGTCTGGGTGTCTTTCGACACGTGCCAATGAACCATCAAGTTTGGTCGAGAACCCTTCAATGCCACGCTCACGTTCAGAGCCAGCAACAGCAGATTTTTTTGTAATGCAATTATTGGGCTGGTAAGGATCGGGAATGGTGGCCTTGCCTGATACCTTGTTTTTTACAGTTACGAGTGCATGTCATTTTTTATTTTTTTGTTTTTTATTCCATTTGTTTACATATTTTCCATACATTCCTCAAATACTCTCTTCAATGTTCAATGTTGACCTCAAAAGGTGTAAATGGCATTAAATTCAGTGCATTCACAAGTTAGAGAGTTCCGTTAGAGAAGAGATGAATCGAGTTAGAAAACGGAAAACGTTTTTCTAGATTTCAAGGATATTCATATGATATTATATATATTATATTCGTATGTTATTATAGAATTCCTTGTTCACAAATATATACAAGTGAATTTGTACATTTATCTGCTATCTACTTTCAATTCAAAGGGAATTTAGTTCATATTTGTGGTTAGTTAATAGTTATTTTATGTTTTTTTTTAAATATATAATATATATCATAGTGAATTTTTTTCTGCTGTCATTGATCAAATCTATCACACTTCAGTTTACCAATTTTTTTTTAATTTATTTGACTACAGGGTAGAGTCAGCTAATTGTGAGTCACTGACTGAACGGATTGCTGTGAGTTGTGCACTTTAGTTATTTTAGTTCGCATATTAATATTTAAAATGGCAATTATAGCAGCTGTCTCTCATAAAAAAGCGGAACAAGAAAACAAGGTCAAAGTTTTTTAAGCCAGACTGAAAACAATTAATTTATATTTCAATTACGAAAGTGTGTTTATAAAAATAAATTATATATAAGTTTGGAATGGATATAATAAGGAGAATTTCAATAATATCTAAAAATAAATCTGAACTCCGTCAACCTATCGACGCTAATTGATAGATAATAATGTTAGTCAGTCTATATTAGTATAATACAAACAATAGATAAGATAAACCTTTTTTTTATAGATATGCATTGTTTTGAGTGATACGTACGTAGTTTCATAGTAGATATGGAAGATTGATGAGTGTTGAGTAAATTTAATCAGCTAAATCCATAAGCACGGCTTATTATATCTAAATTAAATTATTGCCGAATTATGACACTCTGATAAGTGAAAAGGAAATACTTTGAAAATAATCAAAATATGCGCGAATTCCCGCAATTATAAATCCGTTTCAATTAATTTCATTTGAGCGCATTTAAAAGAGAATAAAACAGCAGACACGAAATCCCATCAATAAGATTACATGCGACTACAAAATCATTTAAAATCGACAACTAATTCCATTTATTTAAGGCCAGCAAAGTAATCATGGATTACACAAATCTGGATAATACTAATTAAATTATGTACATTAAATATGAAAACTAGCTGAAAAAAAACCTATAAGTTAATAGTAAATCGAAACTGATTTCAACTGGCAAACCATTTGCACATTAAACTTAATATCAGAGGCAGAAATTTATCAATGTCATTAGTAAAATCGACTTGACAGTCAAAGAAATTGAATAAAAATGGATTTAAAGCAAGATAAATGCTATAGGTTTATATACTCGTATGTATATATACATATATATATATATATATATATATATATATATATATATATATATATATATATATATTATATATATATATATATTTATATATATATTTATATATGTGCAAATGCACACTTCAGAATTCTCCACTCAGTTTGGCCAGAAGCTAGAAATCTACTTACGCCCCACTAGACAGAAATTAGTTTAAGTTCAACATAAAAAAGGTAAACATGAATATGTTTGTGTGCTTATGTGTGTGTGCTGTGCATGAATATATTGTTGAAAATACTTTAGAGGGGATTTGAGCTTTGCGTATATTATCTATTTAAAATGTTCATTTCATTTGACGTCACTGATGTTTGGATTGGCCTTATTCGGCTTGTGGTGCCCCGGAAATGATTCAGAGCTGTTGTTAAATTCCATTTTTTTTTTTATTTTGTGTTTTTCTTTATTGATTGCGCACATTTAAAAATCAATCAACTAAACAGATTCGGTAGGGCACATTGACTGAAGTTTTGTTTATTTTTTCATTTCCCAGCTGCATTTTTTTTAAATATTTTTTTGTCGACACGGCGAACTACTGTGTGCCTAATGGGCGGAACAACAAGTGCCAAATTGCCGACACGATATTTCAACGAGGCGCTACTTACAATTGAGAATGGTAAATTTCACTATGAAATACATAACTCAATTTAAAAATATATATAAATACATTAATATACATATGTATATTTAAGATAAAAATTTAAATATCCATAAGAATTGTATATAAATTTTAATAATATAAAATAATCACAATTTTTTAAATATTGTTTAAATAGTTCATATTTTTATTTTATTTAGTCTGAATGATAAGTCATTGCCTAAAATGGTGTCAGCCATGAAAATCATTTAAGTTTTCACATGTTGGTATGCATTTAAATTTTTAAAGATTTCGGAGCTTAAAATGTCAAAGTGTCTTTTTATCCCGTTTTTATATTTATTTACTCTGAAAACATATATCGGTTTTAATGCTCATAAGACGTCAGTTTTTTTTTCATAATAACAAGTTTATAAGAGCTTTATAAAAACGCAGAGTTCGTTTCCGTCATTATCCGCTAAGTTACCAAAAAAAAAATAAGCAAATGACAAGTTAGAGTACTTTAGTAAAGTGAGCTCGATGGGGAGATACTCTGTTCACAGGTAAAGGTCATATAAATAAATATACATATATATTTATATATATATATAACTTTTATAGGAATTATTGAGTCTTAAAAGGACAGACAGACATGGCTAGATCGACTTGTCTGTTCATATTTATCATGTAGATCAGTACATATATGTTACCTTTGTACAATTTCAATACTTTTATCGAGACTGTACGAAAATCTGCCACTGAAATAAATATGAAATATTTCTTAGCGACTCCCCCCCCCCCCCCCCCCCATCCACCAATCGACACTGTTGCTGTTTCTGTGGCTGTTGTTGAGGTCTTTTAGCTTGGCAGCTAACTGTACGCAATTTTTCTAGTTTCCACATCATTAGTTTTCAATGGATATTGTTTACTGTTGCTTTTGCTGCTGTGGGTGGGTTAAATGTCCAGGGCATAAGAAAATTTCCGAACTGTTCACCCACATAAGCAAATAAGCATACAAATTGGCCGATGTGATAAGTAAACCATACAAAAGGGAAAAAAGAGCAGCAGCGACTGAGTTCATCGGCGTCTATAAATCAAACACAGGGGCTATTTAATAGGCGGGGCCACCTGCAGCTGTCTTGGCTAGAATTAGTTTTCTTATTTGACTTTGGCCACAGGACAACAAGAAGAAGAATATAACAACTAAAGCGAACTCACTTCGTATGACCAGTGTTCCCAAAAGTGTCTGGCAATCGTCCACGAGGCACGGCGCAAAGGCATTTGAAGTGCGATACCCCAACTTAGTCAGAGCGCAGAGTCTCTTTTGGACACTGCGAATGCCCGGGGACCTGTCTTCAGAATCAACATCGGAATCTGAAGCAATGCAGGGCAAAATACAAACAGGAACAATTACGTGCAAACAGAAACACAGCAGCAAAATGGCGCAAGGAAAATACACAAAAAGAATATATGAAAAAGAAAGCAAATAAAAAATTATTATTTCTGCGAATCTCTGGACAGCCAATAAGGCAAATCAAGCAAATCAAAAACAAGAAAAGGAGAAACAAGAAACATAAAATGAAATCAGACCAAATCGAAAACATCAGTGCCGCAGGCTCATGCCGCATATTTGTGGACATTGACCGGCTAATGGTCTTCATATTTTTCTGTACCCTGTACCTATTAAAAATGAGTATTGGGGTTTAATGAAGTACGTTTAGGTATCCCAGAAGTTGATAAGCTAGATACTTTGTAAAATGCGTTTAAGTTAATTTTAAAAAATACATTATTTTTCGCTTAATCTCCCAGTCGATCACTCCCGACTTTTACTTGTTCCACTGCCTGCTGGTTTTTATTTATATTTTTATGTATACATTTATTTTTATTCATCTTTTTTATTATTTTTTTTTTTATTTTATGTGGTTTTATGTGGTGGCCATTGCCCACGCGAAAAGTATAACACTTTTCTATGGCTCGAACCACCGAATCGAATGCACATTTTACAATTCAAATGACAGGCAATCATTCATTCACATTCACATTTTCATGTGAAAAAGTGCGAGTGTAGTCAATGCCATTTAATCACTCATCTTAAGCGTCAGGCAACCACATCTCTCACTGATTGCATAATTGCCAGAGAGGGAAGGAGACTGGGAGCTTAAAGGAACTATAAAAATCAATTTAACAGCCCGCAAACAGAACAGTTTTGATAACTGGTCGAACTGTTTTCTTATCGAAATGCATAAGCAACCCAACTGATGGTGATTTTCTCCTGTCAATGCTCGTTTAACAGCGTAGAAGGGAGGAATTACCCCATTATGAGTATTGAATATTTTTATTGCTCGTCATTTGACTTGATAGCACTTTTAGAAACTTTTTATTGGGCTTGGGGGGGGGGTCGAATGTCTGACATAAATGGAAAGTGGAAATTTTAGTTTTTGAATTCTGCTGTCAAAGTTTATGTCAATTGCAAATATGTGAGCTCTGTCAGGTAAAAGTAATAAAACTAATATCTTAAGTTGGTTTTCCTTAGTTCATGATGAATAAACTTTAACTGGTTTCATAAAAGTAAACATATATTTATAACCTCATAATATTGTATATATATTATACATATCAAAGCACATGTAAGTGCGAGAAATAAACAAAAAACAATTAATCTGTGTGAAATTAATCCATATAAAGCTCTTTTGTATATTGCCAAAGGTTTTGATCAAATTTTTTAGATAGTATTATATTTTTGACGTAAAGTTTGTCGAATCACTCGAAAGCAAAGTTATTGTCTGAAAAACTTATTAATGTATCAAGACATCCGAAACAAGCTTACTCATTTGCATTGAATTAGCTGATCAAATACTATATGTACATTTTTATACATCGGCTGCTGAAATTTAAAATCAAATTTATATATGGACTCAGGACTGCCAGCGTATGTCAATTTTCGGCATACCTAAAATAGCCGTTCTTTAACTAATGTAACTTACAGTTTCGTTTTGTTTTTTCCATTCAAACCACTTTGACTATATATATATATACAAGCTAAAGTGAATCCAAAATAAATCAAAGACCTCACAAAGTTCCTGCATAGAAATGACCACGAAGTACATATGATTTTTAAAGCATACATTTGTGGGTATTTGAACCTTATAAGCCGCTGTAGAAAGTTAATTTACAGTGACTGTTTCCATATATGTTATGCAAATATTCACATTTTTTTGGCAAGTCAATAGAGTTAGAACTTTATCTAAATTATTTTTAATTTGTCCGTTGGAAAAGTGTCCAACGCAACTTACATTTTACTAATGATATTCTGCACGACAGAGCCAAATGTTAAAGCTGTCTGTGAAGTAATGCAGTGATTTGGCCTATCAAAGTGTTGTACATTTTGGGTATCACTACCCGAATCTTCTTAACATGCTTGAGGCCAACAAGCTCACGAACTGAACCACTTAATATTTCAGTCATACTTAAGACTAATATTGAACATTGTTATGAAGCTATGATTAAATTGCGTTTGTATGCATAACAAAAGAACAAAAAAAAACGAAAGCCACATTAATGTTTTTGGCTTTTAAATAATATATAAAAACATAAGTGAGAAGTGATTTCATTTTCTTTTTCCGGCGTTAGTCCCTAAATATTTGATGGCATCGTTTAAATGTTGTTGTTTTTGTTATATCTACCTAACATCAATAAAAGTAAATACCACTCGTTTGGCTTACAACAAATCAATATTATACTTAAATTAAATTTCGTTTTGTGTATGTTTTACGGGGAAATAAAGCAAATGGCCAACGAAAACAATCTCTTGCACATGAGCAGCTGCTTAGCACTGCTGCCGATTTCCGCTTACTCATTTTTCCTTTTCAATATATTATTTATATTTCATTATATATTAATGCGATTGTTTCGGGGTGTCGTTTCTTGTATACCCTGTAATATTGTGCTAATGGCACATATATGACACGCCTATCATTTTAGTCTTCGTAAATATTAATCATTTTACCAAAGAAGTATTGTTTATAAAAGTTAAGCCAAAATTCTACAAGATGATTTTGTATTTGTTTTTTTCGATTATACTTATGACATATTTTATTACTTTGGCGTTGGGTATCATTTAGTGTGAATGTTTGTTTGGTCAAAATCTGTTTAGAATCTGGTTGGTTAATTTTCAACTTTTTGTCTTTGTTTTGATGCATAATATTCCTCTTTACCGCCAGCCCTGCATATAATGTGGCGTCTTCCCATTGTGCTGGGGATGGATTGTTGATGGTATTTGGAATACTCTAGTGTGGTTGTGTTTGCTTGAACTGTGGTGGGCTTGGTTGGATTTGGTCCGGTCTGGTTGCCTATGGTGTCTATGGTATGATGTGGTCTTGTCTAGTTAAACAAAAGCCGAAGGATTTACAAAGAGCAAGCAGTGAAATGAGCAGCAGCCAGTGGCAACAGCTATAATAATAACAATACACAAATACACACAAGCTCAAACAAACACACACACACACACACACACACAGCGGCAATTATAAAATAACAAAAATGTGGCCTAGCTCGAAAGGGTGAATAGAATTATTAAGGGGGCTGCTGTTTTTCTTTTTCTTTCCCTTTCCTTTTTTTCTCTGCCTTGTTGCCAGTTTGCTTCAAGCAGCTGATTTCATTATTCATTTGAAAATAAGCCCCTGCACCTAATACAGATGAGAGGGCTACAGCTACTGGTCGAGTTGAAAGCGCTGGAAACTTTTTGCTTACTAAGTCTATATAGTCTCCCCGTCCCACGATTTTCGTCGCCCTGGTACAATTACTGAAATTGGTCTAATTATGAAAATTGATGTGTATTTTGTGCATTTTAAATTGATTTTTGAGCAATTTTTCAATAAAATTTACAATAAACAGCCCATATAACTTGACTGTAATTTTGATTGCCTCAGTCATACGCGCATTTAATGGGAAGGCATCAACAATCGCAGTACGGCACCCCACTAAATTGCGTAGAATGAAGTCAATGCCTCCAAAAAGTGTCACGCAAAGAGGCCAGAGCAGAAAAGAGTCTTTTTCAATGGCTATTTCCCCTATTTGCCACATAGCTGCTCTAGACGATTGCGTGCCAGTTATGAAGCCACTATAACAACCACTCCTGGCACCCTCTGTGCCCCCTATACACAGTCCTTACACTTAATGTTCTAGTCTTAATCCCCATTCAATTCTCACCCTCCCATGAGCACCATTGGCACTGGTGTTGTGGCATTTGTGAAAGTTGTTGAGTGGCAGATTGGGAGGACAGAAATTGTGAATTTACGCTGAACACAATTTTAATGGGCAGCAGAAATTTGAACGACAATAATCATTATAACCAAATCATACGTCAATCAATTGGCCAAATAACCTTTATAAATCACAACAAATTGACCCTCAGTTCATTTGATATTTTACAATAATAATTTAGCACACGTGTGCCTTATTATTATTTCACGTTCATTTTGGAATCACGTTAATTACACTTATCGATACTTAATTGCATTAAGCGTAGATTTCACATTGCATTGTATTAAAAATAGCTATCAAAAGTAACCATAACTACGAAAACCAACAAAATATATTAGATACTCAAAGGTTTTACATAGATTGTCACAACTTGAAAACCTAGATTAATATTTTTGTCAAATTATGTTTATTATGTATTCTTAATATTAATAATTTATTTTACTAAAATTAATTGTGCTTGGCAATTGCTATCACAATTATTATATTATCGTTTAGTAATATTGCAGATAGACCAGACTTCCGCAACAGTAGCAACCACAATACAATCAAATTAATTGATGATATAAATGTAATTTGTTGAAATGTGCAAAGCTTTGAAATTTGGTCATTAATTATTGGCGCACGTCAGCGAATTTATTATTACAAGGCGTTCAAATTAATTACATAGCTCCCCAGGGCCATACAACAACGGCTCATAAGTAGGAGCCGAAATTGGCCAAATGGGATTTTTGTGCGTTTGCCACTGGTCGGAATCAATCTCGAATTTGCCCGTATTTGACTTAGTTGCAGCTGTTTATTTGCGAAGCTTACTCAATAATCTCGTGTCGCCTATTATAAATAATCTGTTGCATATTAGGCTTTGATGTTTTAGCTGGCTAACAACAGTAATTAAATGCTCAGATTATGCAACGAAATTCAAATACTGTTTGAGCCCAACCGTTGGTTGGGACATCGAACGATTTGCACTTTGTCTAATTAATTCCCAAAACAATGCAGGTGACAATAGATGCAGTGTGCACAAACACAGTGCAATTGGATGCACCTCCTTAATTACAGTCTAAAATGTCAGGAACTCTGAAAGAAAAATTAGCAAATTACCTTTAAATTGAGATTGGTATTTTGAAAGCATTGCCGAAAACGTAGATTTCGTTGTTTGCACCTAGTTTGGTTGTTAGTTACAAATTAATGCATAGCCCAATTGCACAGAGTCATTTAAAATCATTAGGCAGAGCAGAATTCTCACACTATCATCAAAAGTATGTTTGAGCAGTTTATACGAGTCTTCATGATTGCATGGATAAATATACCGAAAGTGGGTCTAATTTCTGCAATACTTTCAATAAAATTTTCATTCTGCTTATACCCTGAACCCATTAAAAATTGGTAAATAGGGTATAATGTTTTTGTGCAAATGTATATAACAAGCAGAAAGATAAATCTCAGACCCATAAAGTATATATGTATATATATTTTCTTGATTAGAATCAAAAACCAAGTCGAGCTGATCTCAGAGGCTATAAGAGCTAGAGACTACAATTTTGGAATATGGGTTCTCGTATATGCTTTAATTGACCGATAACTGTCAGCGTGTTCCAAATATCGAGACATTTCTATAACAATAAATGCAACAATTAGAGGCAGAATCTGTTAATTAATATAGAATATACATATGCATATTATGGATCTACTAACCCTACTATTTCATGAAGATCGGATAAGAAATATCTAAGTTTTAGTCGAAATTATATTCTCATATTGATCCAATTTCTGTCACCAGCTTCAAGCATTTTCTGTATTCATATGTCATGTGTGTCATAAAAAAAACTGCATTTGCAGACCTGTTCACATTTAAGTGTAAAAGTTGGTAATGGGAAATTTGGCAATAAAACTACAATGTATTTAGGGTATATCGTAGACGAGCTCACTCGACTACGGCACTTCTACTTGTCTGCATATTTCGCCGTAGGCGTGTGTGCATGTCAAGTGTGCGTTATGGGCAATTAAAATAAAGCGTTTGCCTTGAATATTAAAGCGCAGCGGAAATTAAATTGCCGGAGAGGAAAACCGGAGAAACCACTATAAAGCATCAGTGTCTTTCATTGATGATTCTGAATGTGAGCGACAACCACTGAAATGCTTCACACATATATACAAGCATATTTTATATATACAGTATTTTTTTACTTTGAACTTTTTGACTCAAACTTTCGATTTAACAAAGTTGGCAGTGATTTTTATCGCACTCTCTGCTTTTAACTTGTGTTTCCTTAAATCACATTTAATTCATTTAATTTTCGCAAAAAGTGAAGTTCCTTGTGCTGTCGGTTGATGTGGTTAGGTCGCGTCTTAACATTATTAAAACAACAAAAATATCGATAGATAGATCAATAAATTGACAGAGCGAGAGAAGAGCAAAGTTTATACCCAAAATTATTTATGCGAAATATGTGAATGAAACATTGCATTAAGTTGGAGCGACGTTGCCCTGTGCATAGGATAGGAAAATAAAACAAATTTCAACTAAATTACCATTTACGAGCTCTATGAAAACGTGACATTTCTCTCTGCTTTTAACTTGTGCTTTCTAATTGACCATGTACTCAACGAAAGTTTCTTAAAGAATCTTGCAATGTGATAAGTTAACACTATTGGTACTCATAAGTGACATTTTTAATATATTTATAGATGCACATTATATTATTTATATTAGATATAGGATAGATATTATATTAGATATATCGTTTTATCGGATTTAAGAGCGATTTGAAAGAGAGAGAGAAATTCTTTCTAAATCTATAGATATTTATATACACATATATATGTGTGTGTATGCGTGTATGATTATTTAAGCTGTATCAATTAAACTGTATGTATGACGCCGCTTGCGACATGCAACCCACGTGAATGTGTTGCGGAGGAGGAGGTGAGGCATCATATCATAATTTGATTTCATTGTAATGGTATTTTAGGGTCACTCACGTGGTGCCATATCGCCAACTCTTGCTGGCTTCGACATCATTTTCACAACGCGCAAGTTTTATGCATAATTTATCAATTATGCCAACACACACAAAATTAGATAACATACTTTATACTCTCACATACTTTACAATGTCCACACACGCCCAACTTGAGTAACGAAAGGATAAAAAACAATAAAAGATATGCCCGACTAAGGAATATGATGTTTAAGGCAAAAATATAATAAATCCTATAGATACTTGACTGTGCACAGCTGCGTATTTTGTATAAGTAACAGGGTCACAAAAAAATATCGATGATACTCTTAAAATTCGCTTTCATTTACTTTTTAATGAAAACAGTGTATAACAATATAATAAAAAAAAACTACACAACAACAAGATACATCGAATATTTCCGTAACACCAGTCGGGACAACACAGAACACAGAACATGAAAAATCAAGTTAAAAGTTAAACGGGCCGCAACAGGTGCGAGAACCACGCCTTGCCTTTGTCAACAGATGAGTACGACAAACGTTCCCATAATGACCAAATTAGTGGCCTTTGCGACCGACAGCACATCTGTATCTGTTTCCCAATCACTTCCCTCACACTGTTGCTTGTGGATGGATGATGTGCTGCGCATGAGGGCGCTGAGAAGTCTACTTGTGGTAGGCCCAGACAGCACGGAAAAACAAAACTCCAATTCTCCACAGACCCTTGTGTCCCGTAACGCCCACAGACACACGGCAAACTAACCGAATGTTAATTGAAAGAGGGCAAGAGCCGGCCCCAGCCAGGTAAGCCCCGGCGAGGCTGTAAACATTGGCTGGAACCAACTTTAATGGTTGTTGTTGTTGTTAAGATTGTTGTTCTGATTGTTGTTCTGCTCGCAGGCATTTTTCGCTTTCTGCACATATGACAAAAGTCACACAAGTTGTCAACTTTCTAATACTCTAAACAATGAGTAAACCCTAATAAAATTCAGCCAAAGTTTGTTTTAAGACATGGCTAACACTGTTCACACTCACTAACTAAACATTATGGCAGCTTAGTAAAATCCAGTCAAAGTTTGCACAACACTCAACTAACAGTTTTAAGGTAAAACAATCAATGCAAAGTTTTCATTTGAGCTTTGTAACACTTACTGCACAAAACACAATACATACATAGATAAAAATTAGTTAAGGTTTCCTTTTATTTTATTACATTTTTTATGTTGCATTTTGATGCTTGTTGTTATATCTTTAACACTTTTATTTTCCTAAATAAAATACTTCAAATATTAAGTGAATATTTATGAAAAATATTTGCAGAAGTTTTTTTTTATGTATTACATTTAGTTTTAACTATTTAGTTGGCTTAAAATAATTGATGTTTTGAAATATATAGTGAACTCAAAAGATCGAGTTGCACACATCTTTAGCGATTTATTTGTACTTTTCGGCTGCTGTTATTTACCGTTCATTTTGTGGGCCTGTTACATATTTCTAATTTAAAAACTTTCTGCCGCTTGTTGGCTTGACTTTTATCGCTTTGTTGTTGTTTTTTTTTTTCCTTGTTGGTTCTGGTTCCTCTTGTTGCTGCTCTTAAAGCCAACGTGTGCATTATTGACGAACCGACTTCAAGTAAATCCGTGAATTTTCGTTGGGCCAACTTCAGAGCCGGAATTTTCGTTCTCACAATTTAAAGTTTGGGTCACACATTTGCAATGCAATTTATTTCGGTCCGCCCACTTTCACGCGCCGACCCCCATTTTCCGCTTTGGTGCTCATTGCCGAAAAAATGCCAGGAGCGCGAGGAGTTATGCGACAGTGGAAAGTTATTAAAAAGTCTGACAGAAGTCAAAAGGTGTTTTCAAATGCCATTTGAACAGGCTGATGAATCCGTTAAATGCCAAAGAGGGACGAAAACAGCAGACGTACATACAGAGGGAGAGCGAGCACGAAAAAGCTTAGCGCGAGAATGGCCAGAGTTGAGTAAAAATATTTTTATTTTTAAATTCGCTTTGGGGCTTTCTCGAAGAAGCTGTTATTTTATTTAAAATTCCAACAAACTGTCGGATAAAGCCTGAGTTAGAAATAATTAGTCAAGTGATCGAATTGCCCAATTATCACACAAGTTGGCATCATTTTAATATTACATAGGTTGCCAAATGACAATAAATTGACAGAGCGAGAGAAGAGTAAAGTTTTGTACCCAAAATTATTTATGCGAAATATGTGAATGAAACATTGCATTAAGTTGGAGCGACGTTGCCCTGTGCATAGGATAGGAAAATAAAACAAATTTCAACTAAATTACCATTTACGAGCTCTATGAAAGCGAAAGCAATACTTTTTAAATCTCATAATGCTTATATATATACTTTGAGGTTTTGTGACTCAAACGTGACATTTCTCTCTGCTTTTAACTTGTGCTTTCTAATTGACCATGTACTCAACGAAAGTTTCTTTAAGAATCTTGCAATGTGTTAAGTTAACACTATTGGTAACATTTTTAATATATTTATAGATGCACATTATATTATTTATATTAGATATAAGATAGATATTATATGAGATATATCGTTTTATCGGATTTAAGAGCATCACTTTATATTACACCGGTTGCCAAATGCCAGTACTATAAAAAGCCTCTAAATGACGACTACTGTGGAAATTTTCTACTTACTGTTAAATATTACTCGGCTTTAATCGTCGCAATTGCCTGGACTCACTTTAAGAAAATGTTGATATGAAGCCAGATAAGCAGCAGCTGCTGAGTGACACTGCTGAAGCTGCATTCTCTTTGATATGGAAATGAGTTAATGAAAATCGTGAAATATCAAATGTACCACAAAGCCTGTACTCCGCTTGTGGCTATATTGCAACGTAACAGGAAAAACAATGACACACACGGACAACAAAAAAAAAGGGAAACTATTTTTAGAGCACATTCTAGACGAATAACCAATGGAGGTGTGTGCCTTAAGCTTAAGCTTAAGAAGCTTGTGGACAAATTTGTGGAGCACATGAAAAAATGTTGGATGACTGAGTTCAGTGATAGAACAAAAACTTCTCTTGCAGAAAAGTGTTAAAATGTGTGAAATGCTTATTTTGTGTTGGGCGATGCCTCTGGTTGAAAGTGAGAAAAATGACGACGGTAAAAGGTTTCAGGCGCTTTTTTCTTTTGGTTTGCAATTAAATATTATAAATGAAATTACTGACATGCTCCATGTGCCGAGTATCATCATTTTTTTAAATATTAAATATTTTATTTTTACAAATTTTAATATTTTAAAGTAATTTTTACGTTCTATCTAAACAATTGAAGGTATCTAAGCTCTCTTAAGCTATATGTACATATGAGCTGTCACATCTAGTAATTAAAAGAGAATTGAGAAAAACTGTTCCACACAAATCGAAATATTAAACATTTAATGCAAGCGAGGGTTTCTTTCTGAGTTTAATTAATTATTGACGACTCTTTTAAGGAATACTTCAGAGCTAGGCAATATTCAATGACAGTGCTTATTAAGCTACCTCAGGCTGTGATGCATTGAGCCAAGTTTGCAAAAGTGACCTGAAAAGTGTGAAACCTTCTTGGGCCCCAAAGTATATACATTAAAATGCGCCGCAACGCCCAATTTGCAGGCAGTTAACGAGCTTTATTTATGGCGCAACACTTGACGGCGACACGAGCACAATGGGGGCACAAGGGAATAGGGCGCTAAGTCGTTAGACGGGTAGCTTGAGTAAATGCCAGGAGCGGATTCAAGAGCCGATGCCACAGTTAAGACACTGAGTCTGCTGTGGGTGGTCTTTGGCATTAGCAAAGAAATTAAAGTACAAATCCCTTTGGGTGACACTAACCGCAGCTGTGACTACGCCAGACCAGACACACACACAGAGAGAGAGAGAGAGAGAGGTAAAATAAGATTGAGCTTGCCTATTCTGGGCAAAAGTACACTGACTCTGCTTGGCGTAAATAACAAAAATTAAAATACAATAAAATAGACAACGAACTGTGGACGCATACACAAAAATTGTCATACACCGTCGCAGCTGCTGGCTGTGTGTGAGTTTTCCTTGTTCTGACATTGATTATTGCTTCTTCTTGTTGTTGTTGTTGTTGTTGTTGCTGTTGTTTGTCTAGTTAAGAGTTGAGTTGAGAGTTCGTTGCTCATTTTGTGCAGGGCCCAAAGTGAATGACTCCTAAATGGCAAAACAAGACAAAGTAGCACCATTTATATGCCACACACACAACACACACATACACTTACAATTACACTCACACACACACACACACACACTAAGTCAATGTTAGTTTCTGCTGCTACTGCTATTGTTGTTCCCATATAGTAAGTATAAGCAAAGAGGTTTAAACCCGGGGCTGAAATACAACTTTCAGCATAAGCCATTCAACAGCGCAAATAACAAAGTGTCATATTTAATAGCAAACAGTGAATGCTTCCACTTCCTGTACAGATGCAGATGCAGATGCCGATGCAGATGCAGATATATATGTATATACATAGATGCAAACACATATCCCATTTAGCCTGAGGAATAGGAGCACCAGCTGAATTTATGCGTTTCTTTCTCGCTCTGCACATTTCTCCTTGATTTGCCTTGTGGTTCCTGTCGAAGTGCATGTAGACACTGCCATTACAATACAATCGGAGCATAGTTTTCAGATATAGCAGTGGCGTGATGCCAAAGATGAACTTCTTTTGCGTATCTGCAAGAGACTAAAAACTGCATTTCCGACTAAAAAAAAAACCTCGCTGAAGCGAGTGAATTTGATAGTTTCGTTATTTATTCCTAGAAATGTACGTAGAAGATTCGTGCGTAAAAAAAATAACACTTAACCAAACCAGACAAGCATATGAAATAAACTCACATAAATATAGAAATATGGAGTTGTTTGACCGCATGAAAGCAAACAGAAAAAACTATTTTATAGATTGGTATTGCCACAATGCTTTGCACATTTCGTGACAGTTATTTTAATACAATACGTCACACACGCAAACACACACGCACACAAACGCACGTACGCACTCACACGTAGATAGGAGACGACAATCTGTGTGATGAGCAAAGCGCTTTTCGCACAAACCGGAGACATACCACGTCCAAATCTATTTAAGTGCAATTGATGAAGGATACAAAAATATGGAGACACACACATCATGCGTATCATGTATGTAATTGCAAACATACATCAACATGAAATATTCATTCCATGCTCGCAGCGTAGACCACCTTTCAAGTCGCACCTAAGAAGAGCCGATTATCATGTGATACACATACATGTTTCTTACATATTGTAAGTGTTTGAGCCGAATACGTGACTTAACGAGGCGTGGAATACACACACACATAGAGACTGTGTGTGTCTGCTTGCTGGCTATAACAGCATTATGAAAGTGCAAGTTAATAACAATAGAGTCAATGTGCTTACCTTCCGAACCCACATCGCGTACATCAGCATCAGCAGCATCAGCGGCATCAGCAGCATCAGCGGCATCAGCAGCATCAGCGGCATCAGCAGCATCAGCGGCATCAGCAGCATCAGCGGCATCAGCAGCATCAGCGGCATCAGCAGCATCAGCGGCATCAGCGGCATCAGCGGCATCAGCAGCCCTAATGCGAGGTTTCATCGTGAAGGGAGCCGACGCCAGAGGGAGCACATACTTCTTACAAGATTTGTAGCCTCAATTGCAACGATATGGGCATCATTATTACCGCAAAGAAATCTCTCTGCATCCCACCAACTGAGTCCAGGCTTCTTGCAGGACGAGTGGGAGCTGTTGGCTCAATAGACACCATTGATGCAAGGTGAGCAAGGAGATCAATTAATTCGCAACCTGATGAAGCAATGAAGCAACTCTGCATTCAGACAAACTTTCACCTGACACAATTTAACACAGCCGATTTTACCAGTTATAGGCGTGCAATAACAGTTTTCACACCCATCCAAATAACGTGGGCGAGAGGGAGAGAGGGAAGAGAGTGAACTTTTGAAAGACTGTTCAATTTGACTTAGAGGCACGCTGGCTAATGAATCAGTGTAGCTGCCCACATCCAAATGCGAAACTCAGAGCTCACTTCAGACAGACAGACACACACACACACACACACACACACACACCAAGGCACATACAATTTGGTTCAATTTATGAAAGTGCGACGCAAAGCCAAAATTGTGTTGAATAAACTTTTCCGAGAGACACAAATCATTTAAGACGCCGCTAATTGCAGTCGGCAAATAAAAGTTGTCTTACTAAAATAATTGAAATTATTTGCAAAGGGGAAACACAACTTTCACACCCTTCAGTGCAGCTGGTTGCCAACTTGCTGATAGCCTTGCTGCTGTGTTTTGGCCTTAAGCCTTTATAATCGGGTGAATGCGCCATTTGACCTACAACCAACAACGCCCAACACACTCAGAGTGGAATGCGCTGAGGAGCACTTGGCACGTATTGGTTGCTCTTTGATTGGGGGTTGGCTGGAATAAGGCTTCGTATTCAGAATAATTAAAACGTGAGCTACATTTCCGGTTGCTGAAATCCATTTCAATCATTGATGATTAAACAGCAATAAGCTCTGCTAAGCGCTGCCTTCCCAGCCCGACCCAAAATCAAGAATCAACTAACCCAGCTTCAGTTCCAGCTTTTAATGCTGCTGCTGCTGCTGCTTTTGATGATGATGAGTTTTCCACATTTGCTGGCAAGTAGGCAGTAAATTTATTTGGTTGCTACATTAAAAATTCAACAGTGGATATCCCGTCGCTGATATCCCCGTTGCCGTTGCTGGGAATTATTTACTTTAATAACAAATCAAAGCCTTCTAAAAATGGAGCTCACATTTTGACTGGATTTTTAATTAATTTTATTTAAGACATCCGACGGCAAACACTTCAAGTCATATCTATACACACATTTGCATAAGCTTAGATATATTCATTAATATATACATATATATATATATATATATATATATATATATATATATATACATATATATATATACATATATGTATATATACATATACATACATACAAATATTTAAGGCTAAGCAACTCGCCCTTTTTTGCTGCTGTTGCCGCTGCATAGTTTCAGGCGCCAGCAAAATGCCCTCAAAAATACAGATTTTCCATATTAACAATTAAATGCTCTACAAACGCAAATAGTACACATTTAAAATCTTAAATACAACTTTTCGAATTATGATCGCCGTAATTCTGCTGCTGCAATATCGCACTTTATAGGTATAACTATAAAAAATATATAAAAATATACTTGCATCTAAATAATAACTTTAATAACATTCACATTACAATATTTATAATCAAAAAACGAATTAAAAATTGAATTTGTCTAACATGTGTTCTTTCTAAATTCAAACCGTAGTTTATCAGAAAAATAAATGTATAAATGTATAACCTTAAAGTGAAGGAGAGCCACAATCACTAAATCAAAATTATTTTCAATTTGCGATAACCTTTTGTAAATTTTCTTAAATATGGAAACTGCCTGAAGGACTCTTTGCCACAAAAGGGGAATGCTTATATAGAGTTCCTTCAAGCTGAAACACAAACAAAAAAAAAAAACTAAAATAAATAGGCTAAAATATATGTGTATACATATGAAAAATTAAATATGCACATTACACCGCAGATTTGCCACTTGACACAGCAGGCAACATTTGTGTGTGTTTTTTTTCTGTTTTTATTTGAAGTTGCGGGTATTTGAAATGCTCTATAAATAATTTAGCCTGGTAAGCCAGAAGTGGGTAATATTTAGGATGAATATTTTCGCTATAGTTTTTGCCAGAGCCGCTTATGACAGGGCACAAAAACAAAAGGTAAAGAAGAAATTGCTGAGGAGCCTAATCCTCACATGAGTTGTTAACAACGCATTAAGAAGATTTCACTAAGAAGAAAGAGCAAATGCTAATGACGTATTGCTAAATATACTCACACACACACACACACACACACACATATATATATGTATATACAGACTGATAAGCTCAGAGAGACAAAAAGAAATGCGCTGGCAAATATTTGCCATATTTTCTCGCTTTATGTTTCTGTTCTTCTGCGCTGCTCTTGAAGTCTAATAATAAAATGAGTTTCAAATTGGCCATCAAAGCATAGAAGACAACAAATGCCAAGCAACTAGACAACAACAACAACAACAATAACTCAAAAGGGCAGTTGTCTTTACAACGAATAAAAAATACTCTAACTTTAGATAGCCTCAGCCAAAAATTTAAATATAACCATAAACAGATTATCACTGTTAGATTGTGAATTAAAATTGAAGATATCATAAATTAAACGACAAAAAACCCAAATTTATATTGGTGTTTACGAATATTTACACATATACCCCATTTTATAAAATACCCACTTTTCTTTGGCCAACAAATTGAATTATGTTGTTGGCTCGTGGCTGCAATTTACGTAATACTTCTCGGAAATGGTTTCGAATAAACATTGTGATTATGGGCAATCATTTTTCATCTTTAATCTTTCAACTGCAATATACAAATTTAAAGCACATTTCGAAGAAATTGTTTCAATAGCAAGTTTATTGCCAAGCTTGGCGCTTAGCATCATTATTTTTTTTCAAATGAAATGCTTTCCATATTTATTAGCATCTGTCGATACCCTTTTCTAGCCGTCAAAACCAACAAAAAATATATAATAAATAAACAAAAAAAAAAAAAAAAAAAAAATTATACTGTGCACACATTTGACATGAGGCAGCATATACCTAAATGAGTTCCTGCTGTTGACTGTATGTGCAAGTGAATGTGTGTGTGTGTGGTTGTGTGTGTGTGGATGGGTGTGGGTGTGGGTGTGCGAATGAGTGTGAATACGTGTTCATTTGGGCATAAAGTGCGTGCTACTTGGGCGTGGCTTAAGGGCTGCCTCTGAGTCAGCCTGTCAGGCAGTTATGCGAACACTTATTTTCATATGAGTGAGTACTCGTGCAACATAGTACTCTTTATTTTACTGTGTATGCATATGTGTGTGCATATGTGTGTGTGTGTGTGTGTGTGTGTAATGTGCGTGTGTTTTTTAAATTGAGCGCCCAACGCTGAATGGACAGATTTTCGGCATGATTTAACACTTAATTACGAAAATTTTGACTTGAGTGCCACTCATCATTGTCAACGTAATGCTACCAATCCCAGCGATTTCACATGCGGGGTATACGTAATATGCATAAACATTATAATAAAGCAGGCAATTTTACCCAAAACACAAAACAGGTAAAAATGCTTTTGACCGAGTGCAAGACTGACTAGGCAATACCCTGTATGCAGGTCTGTTCTTTTTATAAGTGTAACTGCTTTGTTTTATGTATCTATTAAAGTCAATTATTTCAAATATAATTAACATGTTTTCAGTCTTTGAATATTTGGCGAAGATTTAATATTATCAAAGAAAACAGGCTCAAAAGACTTTGAAGTGTGCCGCTTGAGGCAGTTTTGGGGGATGACTCTTTGAACCTTGAACAACGAATCCATAGGATTGTTTCTGCGGTTGTGTGTGTACGTATGTATGTGTGTGTGCAACTGTAAATGGAAAAGAGGAAAATACAAATTTTGAAATACAAATTGGCGTCATTGCAAGAACCAGTTGTGAAATTTAATTCGAACACAATGTAAGCAACATTTTCATATAGAATGTCTAATTAATTATTTGCAATCATATTTTTCCACTCCCCCCTTTCAATTCCTCTTTGCCAGACATCTTGAGTTACAATTTCAACTTTAATAGATAGTTTAATTTTGTTTAGGGATGTTTGTAACGCATTAAGACGTCTCTGAGCCCATCAGGCATACATATTCTTAATCGGCATCAGATTGGAAGATATCTTAATGAGGCATGGCGTTCATATATCTATGCCGGCTGGATCTGATCACTGCGATTATATAGCTGATCGTCAAAAAAACGCCATTCTTGTGTGAAAAATGTTTTACTTAAAAAGCGAACTCAGCTCGAAACTCAGCAGGCACACTCTCTCGCTAGAAGCTGTTCTCCACTTCTCTATCTCCCTCTATCTCTCTCTCTCTCTCTCGCTCTCTCTCTCTCTCTTGCTTCTCTGCACCTTGCACAGTTCAGCAATTATATTTTTTTATTTGCTTTAATATCTATTTGTGGCATTTTGAGGGCGATTGCAATTTGATATTTTCAATTCTCATTTTCTCTGCTCCCCTCTGCTCACCCCTCTGTTAATGCATTTAGGTAATTTCTGTTGCATATGCAAAAGGGCAGTCGGGGTGCCTCTCGGTGCATATCTTTTCGTTTGTGTGTGTGTTTAGATATATATACATATACACATTAATTAAATCATTGCTGTTGTGCAACGGAAATGGAAACTTAAAACGGAAATGCCAAACAGCCATCATAAAATGTAATGCAGTAAGTATGCATTACAAACCCCCTGGGAACTGTGCCCCGAGCCCTCAATCTCCTGAAAGCCAACATTCCCAACCACATTTCCATTTTTGCTGACTCCTTAACTGCTCTGTTCATTTGAACTGAGCGCTGCTTATCATCATTGCTACCATGGCTGAGCCGGCTCCTCTGGCTGACTAATGCCTGTACATTAGACTACGGTGGTGGTCAGTGCCCCATCTAATTAGCCGTGCAATTTGCATTCGCAATCGCAATCTTGCCTTGAACAGTCATCTTTCCCTGCATTGGATACATGTGACTTGGCTCGTTTGACTTTGTAACTATGTTTAAGCCAGAACATTGCTTATTTATAATATGCCCAGCACATATTTTGTCAAATTTTGAGCACATACACACAAACACCACACACACACACACACACACACACATGCTAACACACAAAATAAATAATTTAATTTGACTTGCAAATTGTGGATAGAATTGTGGGGCGAGGTGAACTCAACTCAGCTTAGATAAGCAGCGCTGAGAAGCACAGAGAAGAGGCAAAGAAAGCAACAACAACAACAACATTAACAACAACAACAACAACTGTCATTAGGACAACAACATGCAGCGTTAGCGGTAGCCAAGCGCGAAAACAAACACAACTGCAAAGACAAACAAAGCCAACAGTGAGGCAAACAAAATGGCAACAAACGCTGTTAGCTGAAAAACGACTAAAACATCGCAAAGCCAAACACAACAACAAAATTAGAATTGAGACTAACATTTAAATATATGCTGAATATGTAATGCCCTATGCATAATCTGAGAAATACCTATAAAAAAAAATATGGCACGCAATTTGGATTGTTGAATTTTCTTGATCTGCTTAGAGCCAATTATCAAGTGTTCTCCAGAATAGAATATTTTGTAAATAATCAAACTTTAGGGCACCCAAAATTTTATTGAAGTTATATTACCTACTTAGTTATCACTAAGCCGGATTTTTTTTTTTCTTTCTTTATTTTCTTTTACAGCATTTTTTGCAGGGCGGCTTGTAGCAGCTCGTAGCAGCTACTCAGGCGACGCTTTAAGTACTTTTGCCCCCCCCCCACTCACCCACCCCCTCTTCTTTTACACCCCCTCAGGCAACACTCTCAAGTGCAACAGTCTCTGAGCGTGTTTGCTTGCAACAAAAAAAAAAAAAAAGATGTTTTAAGGCTGTGCCACTTTCAGGTTGACATAGCTCAAAAGAGGGCAAAACTAAGGCAGCCAGAAATGTCCGCAGTGTTTCTTGTTTGTTATGCGAAGAATTTCCATATGCAAAAAAAGCATTGTAATAGCAAAAATGTTTTGCATGATTCAAGTATTTCAAATAAAAAATCTTAAATTGAGAATGGAAACTTCAAGATTATAAACTGATGATCAAAATCAGAATGAATCGTACGTAAAATTCAAATATATTGTTGATCCTGTTATATATTCAATTTAATTAAGCTAAAACCACTCACAAAATCATATAATATTATCATATCAAAATTATTCTACTGTCAACGGTGTGCTGCCCATGAAACGGTGTGCTCCCCTCATGCCACAAGCACTAAATGCCCTTTCAATATATTTTCATTAAAAACTAATTAACGCTCGAGTCGTGCTCCGTTTCAATGTCCATTTAATTTGATATTCATAGCTGCGGGGCTGCACTGGGCGTGGCAATTGCCAGTTAAACAGAACAGATCCAGTTTGCATTTAATATATATATTTTTTTTTTTCAAATAATTAACGTGCGAAGTGAAAAATATGAAAATGAAAACCTCGGAAGACAGCCGGCTTGATCACGCCTCGCTGTGGCAAGTTGCGAGCATTTCATTCGCTTTGGGCACTTGCCGGTCTCTTAATTAGCTGGCACGTTTCGCGCAACGTCAGCCAAACAGCAACTCTTAATGATGTGCAACATTGCAAACTAAGAAGCGCCTCCTGCCGCTATAGCCGCGGCTAAACGCTGACCCAGAGCCGAAAGTAGTTGGAAGCCTTGAAGCAATTGCATCCTTAAGCAAATAAGTCTCTCAAGTTGACAGCAGCATAGGACGTGCAACGACGGCAACATCAGCTGGGAAGCATACTGACAGCCAGACAGAAAGCCAAAAAGCATTGCCAGCATTTACGAAGAGAGAAGCAGGGAGTAGCCGCGGGGAAATCGAAGGAAACTGGGAGAGACCGAGAACATTGAGTGTGTACGGGTATCAAAACATTTGCCACGTTTCTGTAATCAACTCACAAATGAAATACTCTATACAGAAATATATTTCACTTACAAATGGATAGCCAGGCCAGTGCCGTAGGGTCTGAAAAAAAATGGCTATTCAATGATTTTGAAGCACATTAAAAATAGAATTTTCAGCTTGAAACATGCTAACTGGAAGTCAACATAGCTTGGAGGCACCAAATGCTCCAATCGCCATCAATATTGATTTTCAAACTGTAGCTCACTCCGATGTTTAGCAAATTATAATTGAATAGAATTTATATTAAATCGAAAAACTTTAAAATCTGCCCATTACGTATAACATAATCTGATGTCATCTTTAGCACTTAAGTATCATAAATAATTAATTAAATTAATGACGAACACAAAACTTGCCAGACTCGACGACGTTCTGAGGAGAATAAAAACACTGTTTGCGCTGGCGATAAAATAGATAAACAAATATGAATAAAAATGATAAGCTGCATGCGTTAGTTAAAATGCAACGCCAACAGTCGTAGGGGGAGTGGCTGCCACTGTGGCAGGCATCCGGCGATGCGATGTGACGCAGCGCTCAAGTTGTCAACGTTGCATCAACATTCGTCAGCGTCAACTTAAATGGGGCACTCGTCGTTCAATTTATCCAGAGCCGTTTATCGTTCCGTGTCCCCTGTCCCCAGTCGCTTTTCCCTTGTCCCTTGCCCCTTGTCCCATGTAACCGATATTCGGTCTACAATTCACAGTCCACAGTCCGCTGTCGTCTGTCTTCGTTTGGGACCATCGTTGGTCGTTGTCGCTCATCTCGGCTGGCGGCAGTCATATTTGTGGCTCAAATGCAGCACTTTGCTATTTTTCGCATTGTCCTTGTCATTGTCCCGGTTATCGCTTAAGTTGCATTCACGCGCTGTTTTTATTACCCATCGCTGGAGACGTGGCTTAAACTGCTGTTGCAACTATTTGTTGCAGTACTGAAATTCCTGAGGCCATTTAACAGGCCATGCGATGCGTTTGATAAATGCAATTCACAAGATTAATAACGTAATCGCAATTTAATCGAATTGCACAACTCAAGGCAAAGTGAAGCGGCAAAGCGAATGATTTATATTGTGTAAATGAGAAGTTGCTGTTTAATTATAGCACGAAATGGGCAATTGATGCCGCCCAATAAGGCACGTCACGTGTGTGTGTATCGCCCTCAATCAACTCAGAGCCCCTCTTCCCCTGCTGTTCCCCTCAATCAAATTCACTCACAGGCACAAGCAAACAGCTTGCAATGTTCACGGCCTGTACTCAAAGAGGGTCCATGCCACACAAAGCATGCCACTGTTTGCATTGTCAGTCGCTCAGAGTTCGGCGTCCATCATCATCATCATCATCATCATCATCATCATCGCAGCCGCAATTCGACAGATCGGTCTGCATTGTTTTCACTATAAATATAAAGCACCCCGAGCGATCTTCAAGAGCTGTGGAAACAATAGAATCACAACAGTCCCAAACGATTTCATGTTTCGCATTTAACCTGCGTCTGTGTGAGTATTTATGAGTGAGTGTGTTTATCTAGCTGCCATTCAGAACAACTTGCCACCGGCTGCTCCGTTGTGTTGTGTGTTCCACCTGAATCTAATCACGTCATGATTTAAACACCTGGCGGCATTTTTGACGACCACTGTTGTCCATGTTGTTTCGTTTCCCTGCTCTCACATTGGCTCACATTATTTCACATTGGCTCAATTCAAAGCAGATCTATTTACATATTTACATTTTGAGTTGCTATTGCTCGGACATATTAAATTCATGTTTGGGGCATTTTTGATTGCTTAATAATTTGGCATTTTGTCGTCAGCCGCATTAATTGGCTATTTTTGGATTGTTGAAATGAGTTTCAAAATATTTTGTTTGAACAAAGTGCTGCAAAAATATTGCCAAAAATACCCAAATGCTTACATATATATGTATGTGCATATTGAAAATGTAAAAAAAAAAGAAGAGTTAAAATACATTGGCAGAGACTGAGACAAGAGTAGACAATATGTTTTATATATTATAATGTACATCTAGTAACAAGTAAAAGACTTCAGTTTCAATACATATTCCGTTCTTAAAAATTTATATTTTTTTGCATTTTCAAGTCAAGCATAGCCACGTAAATATGTATATGTATATATATATTTAGAGTTTTGTATATAATATATATATAGGAAAGTTAACCAGATAACTGCAGGGTATTTAAAGGTCAGAGGCTAGTCAAGTTCGAAGGCGCTTCTGACTTGGCCAACAGTAATTGGCTTCCCAAAATACGAACAGAGTTTTTCAATAAGATTGCATTTCCTATTGATGCTAAGGTTACGTGCACATTGGCATCATTTGATAGATAGGAATAAAATCATGGCTTTAATATTAGCTACACGGCAAAACAAGTAGCCATAAAAGTGTTCTGTTTATTCAGCAGCTCAGTTCATAAATGTGCTCAAAATTGGCAAATATGATAAGCGTTGATAATGTCAAACTCAACGTCAACTTCAACGTCAATGAATATCCACAGAATGAGTTTTGAAAATACTTTTTGTCTTCATAGACTTCATTTCCGGCAAAAATGGTTGTCTGCTTGAATTTGATTGGGAGTTTATGATGTAAAAATCGAAATATTTACATATTTATTTTGCTGACTTTTATGGCAAATCAGTCAAAGTTATTCGCATCACTTTTTGGTTAGCTGCAACATGTGTCGTATGCGTAATATATATTAACAAAATAACTTTCGGCGTCTTCTTCTTTCCTTTTGGCAAATCTTTATGCTGTGGTCAATGCACTCTGATGATAATGTTAATGGTAACTGCGATGATGATAGGAATGATGAGTTTCGAAGCAGCCGGCGCTGCCAAAAGTTCAACGCATTTAAATAAAAAACACATTTGTCATGATGCGCAGCAATTTCTGTCGCCTGTTGGCTGTTTTGTTGCTGTTGTTGTTTTTTTTTTTTTATTGATGGCACTGACAATCACAATCAATGGTTTGGACATGTTTGTGACGCCAGCTAAAGGATGCCTGCCCGCCACACCCAACTATAACCAAAAACATCATCAACAACAAGAACTATTAAGGCAAAACTTGGCAGCACTTTTCCATTCTTTGCTTTTCTGCTTTGCTTTTTTACTGAACCCATTGCGGCCAACAGCCGGCAGCTATACAACTGCCGCCAGGCCTTGTCAGCCATTCCTTCTGCAAAAAACTTAAAAAGGGTATGCACGACTCTGGAAAATATACCTGAATTTTAGAAAAACATATTCAAATCGGCAATTGTGTAGAAAATGTATAAAGAACATAAATAGGTTTTAAAATCGAAGCGCATTTTATTAACAGAGAATTGCATTAAATAGCAAAAAAAAACGATATTACAAATAATATATAATAAATCTTAATCACTGACCTAAAAAAAACTTAAAAAAGAGATAGTTAACAGTCTCGCCTTGCATTGAGTTTTTCCCATGATCCTTTTGTGTTATTTTTTTATTTTTTTTTTTTGTGTTTTCTATTGCTTTTTATTTATTCGTCTTGTATTAACTTTGATAAATTGCATTTGAGCTAATTTTTTAGTCATGCAATGACTTCACAAAGCGAAGACAAAATACCTAAATCGATGTGCTATTTCGCTCGCACAGTTCAACGCTTCTGCGAATTTCTTTAAATGCCGACAAATACTTTAAATACTTGTTCAAGTAAGAACATTCAAAAAATATTGAAAAATTGATAATTTCTATGAAAGTGTAAACATGTCCTGAAGTTTTGGACTTACATATATATATATAAATGTCTATATATTGTCACATGGCTTCAGGTACGAGTTAGTTAGGTATTTGTAAAACATGCATGGAAAATTCTGTTTGTGCCAAACAAAATGCAAAATGTGTTTTATATTGAAAAGAGTTTTGAGCTTTGCGCATGGCTAAACCATTCAACTGGCAGCCACTTCAGCTGCAGACCACTTGGCCAAAAATTTGTTGGCTAAGCCAGCAGTAGCAGTTCACTCAAGTGGGCCAACTCAACAACACTAACAACAACAAGAACCAAGTTAACAACAGAAGCGTACTGCAGCAAACAATTGACCCAAAATGCAACGAAATCTAAATCACATTTACAAAACTAAAAAAAAACCAAAAAGTTAAAAAAACCATCAGCTTGATACAATTTTTGAGGAAATCACAAAAAAGTCTTAATATTTGTACTTGTGTCAGTGGTAAGCGAAATTAATGACATTAAACATTAAGTAATAAATTAAATTAAATAATTTGTGCACCATAAATTGTAGAATTGAGCTGCATGTAAACTATTTTGTTCAATATTTTTATTAGTGTTACAAATTGAATACTATACATGGAAAAATCCTTCGGCCTACTTAAACCACGAATAAACTAATTGATAAAAAGTAAAAGTGCATAATTAAGGCAGTTATAAATATTTGCAGACTGCACTGTGCTCAGGAACCCATCTTTATGGCATATAATCAATGAAACGACAGAATTTAATGATGGATTGCCTATGTATCGAAATCGTGTCAAGCATTTGGAATCAGTTGGTTATCAAATAATATGTACACGTGTCCAAGTCGAATTTTAGCAAATCTTCATTAAAGCAATTTATATGCACATGTCTCTCTTTATGTCTACATCTTATATATATCTGGCTACTAGCAGTATTTCATAATAATACATTGCATTACACACACACACACACACTTGACCTTCCGCCCACAATTCAGCCGAGGACTGCCATGTCGCATCAATAATTGAAGTAACTGTGTTGAGGAGCATATAATGCCTAAAAGTAAACTGCCGAGGCCATTTATCACACTATCAGAGTTTTTTACATTTTACTTGGGATCTGTGCCTGTGTATCTGCATGCATCTGTAAAGTAAAAAAGAATGTGTGTACGCCTGACTCAAAAAACAAGCTCATCAAATTTGCATATTGGCTGTCTAAAAACGTAAAGTAAAGAACAAGTTTTGTAAAAAGTGCTCTTGGCAAAATTCATGTACTAAAAGTTACCGTCTACTCAACATTTAAATATATCAAATCGATTAAAGCACGTGTTCTACTCGACTGTTCGAAAGAAACAGAAAATCTGAATTTGAATTTAGTTCAGGCTAAAAAAAACAGGTAGAAAAACAAACAAATTCAAAAAATGATTGGGTTCGTAAGACTACAAAAAGTTTCGTACAATTGCTGTAAAAGTCTGAACCACCAATTTAAAATCTTGTAGCTTAAGTTGCTTGTTTGCTAACCAAAACTTGTCGATTACTTTCAGGCAGTGACGTCAAGTGAAACATTAAACACTGAGAAGCATCTAGCTGGTTATCTTCCTATACATGAAAAACGTTTGCCTTTGAAATTTGATTTAACTTTTTACATTGGAAAATCGAGTCAATTTCAAACTTTGAAATGCAATTTAAATGGATTCAGACGAGACGCCAATTAACGAATAACTTGTCGTCTCAGACATCGAAAGTATTATACAGACCATATATATACCGTTTAACACATAAATACAATGTCTACACAATGTCAACAAAAAGCAAACTATATACGTAAGTTCTCGCTGAAATAAACAACTCGAATTCCCATCCATCCCATCCTATCCATGTCTGGTAAGAGGGTACAACAAAAATTAAGCAGTTTTGGTTACCCGACTGGCGCGTGGCATTAGTCACCAGCCATAACAATGGAAATGCCACAGGTCGGATTCGCCACAGATTTACTATACTCGTAGCTGTTGTTGTCAAAAACACACACACACACCGGTACACACTCACACTCACACAACACAACATCAGTGTGCAGAATGGTTATTTTTTCCGCTCTTTACTTAATTTCTATATTTTGGTTTGATTCTATTTGTTATCAACTCTTGCTTTATGTTCATCAAATAAACGTGTTCTGTGTATTTAACTAAGACAAAGCATTTGCTTTACGATTACTGATGAGTAATTGCGAAACTTATCTAAATATATATTCAATATCTATCTTCAATCAGGCGCACCAGTAGCAACTGTTAATTGCTTTGTTTTTGTTATACTGTCGACCTGCTAAGAGCATTTATCAAGAGCAAAATCATCTCAACAGCTCTACAAAGCTTTAACATGCAAATAGAACAACCTGCAGCTCCACTATACCACCCCCTGATCCTCACTCCTTGTCACTCTATGCAGTTGGGCTTGGTCTGCATTTGTTGTGGAATTGGTGTGACAATTTCTAGTTGGACAAACCACAGTTATATTTGTTACCGTATTTAACACTTGAGTAAATAAATGGATATTATACAGTTCTAAGAAATGTACATTTACGGTTACCTATCAGATTACTGACGTACACCTGAAGTGAACCATATTAATTACACCACATTTTGCTTGTGACAATTTTGAAAAGCTTATTATTACTACCTCGAACATGGAAAAAGCATGTTTCCTAGAATATTCGGCGAGGGTTGCATATAAAGTTCCCAGCTTGTGATTGTGAAGTTCATTATTTAGACATTCATTAAAAATATATTAATATATATACATATGTATATAAAGTATTAGCAATGTCACCGACTGAATTTCCATTTAGTAGAAAGAGTTCTTTGATATCAAAAGTTTTTTATATTTTAAGTTAATAAACTTGCTTAACTGAGTGACGACCCGACATCGATGCATATCGAGGACTGGACCAGAGTCGGTTTCAGTTCTGCTTATTAAGCTACTAAACAATGTGTGGACCACGTTTGGACCAAGGATGGATGTCCTGGAGTCATGCCACAAGGCGCACGAGCCCCAAATTGTTTGGGCATCTAAGTTAGTTATTACGGCCAGCAGTTACCACAAAGGGAGGGGTGGAACGCCACTTGGATTCACTGGCTGTTGCTATGGGCTGTTAAAGACCTGGTTCTGAGTCTTGACAGGGCTGGTGTTGCTGCTTCTGCTTCTGCTTCTGCTGCTGTTGTTGCTTTAATGTTGAGCACATGAGGCACATTTGGCCATGTTAATATGTTGTTTGGTTTGGGTGACGCCCAAAATGGTTGCAAGTGTTAGACAAAAAAAAAACAGACACGACACGGGTGTCCCATATTAATGTCAGCGTCTATTGGGGAACGACTGCGGAGTGGCTGTCAACAATATTTAGTAAACATTTTTTGGGGCTTCCAATTCAGAAAGTGTAACAACGCCAACTAACTAACAACTAACACCAAAAACAGCACTCAAATATAGCAACAAAAACATCTAAAAATAAAAAAATAAAAATAAAAATACCAGGCTAAAAAATCCAAATTATACCAAAAATAAAAGTAGAGCTATGTAAGCAAAGGCGTAGAATTCATTCCCTTGCAATCCCCCACTTATGAAATTGTTACTGCTCTTGCAATAATATGCTAATATAGTAGTTTGTTTATATTTATTACAAACAAAAGGGGTTTTCATAAAGAACCTGTAAATACTGCACCATAAAGAAATACTTAATTTTATGCAGCAACCCGCAAGTTAATAAACAAAAAGGAGCACTCGGACTAGGAGATAAACTGATTGAACTGAATAAAAAATGTACAGATCAGGCTAATATTATTTTGTCTGGAGAAGGGGACAAAAGTTTTTACACAAAGTTTTGCCAATTTATGCCAGGATATTTACATTTGTTTCAAAACTTCACTGCACAGCTCGAACTATGAACAAAATACAATTTGGTAAAATAAAGTGTTGGATAATATTAGGGATGGACTAGACCACTCTCACATAGTCTTAATTTATCTGTTGGTTATATTTCAGCGGAAGCAAGGGAAATGGAAATGGTAAATCAAATTTGTCCGACAATATTACATTGGATTGAACACCCTCCAAGGGGTTATCTGTACAGTGAAACTGAACTGTCAGTGTTATAAAATGCCAATATAATGAGTACTTAATTAAGAATAAACCAACTGAAAATTTTTGTTACGCAGAAATAAATCTAATTAATTGCATTGTGCAGAAAAAGTGCTTTATGCATCATGAATTAAAACATTGCTTTCCACTTAAGCTGGCAGAGGACTGGCCGATCTATGGACTCGGCATCCGATACTTATATACTTATATGCAAATGTGTATTAATTCTATTTATTGCTGCAACATATTCTGATTAATGCAATTGTGCAATACAAATAAACACACAATGGAGAAAAATAACAATAATGGAATTAATATTTCTGGAAACTGCGTGCTGCATTTTTAGATAAATTTTCTATTTTTTTATTCAACGATTTTGTTTTGTGTGCACAGATTTTAAATGTTTTGTATGTTATTATATTATTATTTATTATTTTTTTTATTTTTTTAGCTCTGATTCAAATTGAATTACGTTTAAAACAAATTTAAACATTTTTTAATTGAAATTCAATTTGGTCCACAGCTCAAACGTAGAAACATTGTTGAAAATAAATAGTTTCAGTATTATATTTGTTTTTCTGCAAATTAAATTTAAAGTGTTCTTTTGTTTTTTAATCCATTTATAATTAAGAGAATAGTTCTATATACTATATAGAAAATATAAGTAAAGTCACAGCTGATTCAGAATATAGCTGTCTGTATAACTGTGCACCACGCAATTGACAATTTTCGGCTTCTGATTGTTGCATGCATGCGAATCGTGCAACAACGGATCCTGTACTCTGAATGCAATGAGTCAAGCAGATTACCACAACCTGACTATATGGATCCATTCGCCCTGAATACCCGAATGCGACAGATTTAAAATAGTGCATCCAGCACATCGACAATGCCAAAGTACTCCAACTCCAACTTGCCCCCATCATCGGCAATCACTTTCAGCTGCAACACTGCAGCGCTATACAGATCCGTATCAGAATCTTCTAATTCATACATAATATACATATGCATTTTATAAATCACCATACAAAATTTCAGATCGTGCAAGAAACGCTCAAGTTATGGTCAAAAATAAATTCTGAAACTGATCTCAAACTGATCATTTCTGTGAGAAAGAGATGAGATGATTATCGATTTTTGTATGTATTCTGCGGAGCCAGCCAATTACGGATTAGTTCGAGCCTTCTCACAGTTGGGTGCAAAACATTTTAAAGTGAAATTTGCCCATAAAATTGGAATATATATTGGGTTCAGGGTATATCATAGTCGAGCTTGTATTGTATAGTTAATATATAGTTAATAGTGCATTTTGCAACAGCATTTATATATGTATATATATATACATATATATAGATATATATAAATATTTTACATTAAGCGAAAAACAATGTAGAATCAAATTACCTGCATGTGCTTATATACCCCACAACGGACCCTACACATGCATCCATATTTCGACAGCCATACGCCCGCCCCAGCCCCGCCCGCTGGCCGTACCACTCCCTACTTCTATCGTCTGGGAGGGGCGCTTAGGGGCGATCGCCAGAAGGACGCAAAAAGCCAAAATTTCTGTTTTGTTTCAAGTATTTTTTCACAGTGAGTGTTTTTTTTTTAATTGTCTCTAGGTGCATGATGAATACATGAGTGTATGTATGTGTGTGTGTGTGTGTGCGCTCGTGTGCGTACTTTTATTGTTTTTTATTCTTATATTTTTAAGAGTGAACGTAAAAAATTAAAATTGAATATTTAATGTGAATTTTTAGCAAAGAACTCATATTAAAAAAAATTGAGAACGCTGCAATCGGTCTAAACCGACCGCCTAATACTCTGTTATCAAGAAACAAAAAGTTAAAAACATATAGATATTTAATTTTTATTTTCTTATCTGTCCATTTCCATTTACACATCACGATGTGTTATTTGGACCACTCGCTTCGCAACCACCTATATATTTTGCAAATTGCAAATCAAAAGAGAAAAAAAAGATTTATTTCTATGTATTTATTTCAGAGGCTGTAATACGTGATGAGCTATGTTAAGCTGTATCTGGTATTGCGGTTAACAGAGCTGCCCGAGGGGTATCCACAAACCAAAAGGCCCCTTTTCGATCTGATTTATGCGTACAAAACCCACACCGAAAAGCTGCAGACTGGTTATGCTTAGCCTCAAGGAATATGAATAAATTTGAAAGTGAAAGTCGCATATTTTTGACACACATAAAATTCAAAACTTCTTTGTTATAAACCTTATTCTAGGTTTATTATATACTTTTGACTTCTGATTATTTAATCCTGTTGATTAGCTTAGTAATACAATTTAATATATTGACAATCGAAAATCTACTTTTCAAATCTAGAGAAACATTTAGTTTCAGAGTACTTTTAGCCATTGATACCCGGATTGAGATTGGATGGACAGAGGTCGTTAAGTGTTTGCTCTGATGAGCATTTCTTTATTTTATACAAAAATCTTCAACCCAAATACATATGAAGCCGCTTGTAAGGCGACTCCATATGATGTTTATACTTCTTAGAATAGCTGAGCGCTATTCCTCTAAGAATGTGTGCCACTCTGCCAAGAATGTGATGTTTATTCCTCCAAGAATGTGATGTTTATCCCATCCGAAAATAGCTAAGCTCTAACTGCAGCCATTTGAAAGTCATCTATTAAAAATTAGCTGAACTTTGCAGCGTCTCATGTTGTATTTCATATATGAAATGGCCAAGTTGTTCAAAGCCTGGCCAACGAGTCGGCTATTGTTGACCCGCAACAGACACGCAATCCGCTCAAAAACCACATCAAATTGATGGCACTGCAATCGCACTATGCTAGATGATGTAAAATGATGATGTAGTAGTGATTCAATGGAAAGCTCGATACTCATTTGGAAGCAGCTGTTATTCGTTAGCATTTTAAGCAAACGCGTTCGAGCCATTAAGCACACATGTTCATAATATTGATAATTTGATAGACAGTGGACAGTTCAGCACTGTGTGTCATTTATAATGTGTTGGCAGCCGCCCGCTGTGCCTCATGCAAATGCCACAGTAATATTTGCAGCAACCCACTTAGCTTGACAATTTCAATCAAGAAACAAGCGAGTACTTTGGATACGCACAGAACCAACAGCGTTATACTCTAAATTACTAATTTCCACATAATATACATATCTATAAATTGATTATATATATACATCTAAATACAAATTCTAACTAACTATTTCTTGTGACTTTCATTTACTTTGAGTCATCAGCTAATTGTAGTATTATCTTTTCAGTAAATGTTAGTTTGCCGAGTTTAGGGACTCGGTGTGTGTGTTGTTTTTTTTTTTTTGTTTTTGTTGGCCAAAAAAGGCGTAAGTAGTGAAATTAATAGAAAAGCGTTTGCACTCAAACGAAAAAATTACTTTTACTCTTTATGTTATTGACTTTAAACTTTCTTTCGCAAATTTCGTTGTGCTTTAAAAACTGCGATTACCAAAATGAAACGTGCAGAATTAAAAAAAAAAAAAGGAAGGTATTCTCAAATGACGGCGACTCCCAAGTATATTACACACATACGCCTCCAAGTGCAAAAACAAAGATCGCCTTATCCTTGTTTTTTCTCTCACTTTGTGTGTTTCTTACTGGGTTTACGTGAGTTTCTGGAGTCCTGCGCCAAAAGCGACGGTGAATATTTTTTGTGAAGCACTTTAAACGCTGCGATTAACAAAAAGACACGTACAATATGCACACTCACACACACGCACACCCTTTCCGTCTAGAGAAGTACATGGGCGCCCTTTGGTTAGCAAGGCAAACCAGGACAAAATTTTGCTAGACAAGCTAATGCCGCCGGCATCTTAACGAGGGCTCTTCAAACAGTTTCTGTCTTGCCAAATTGCCTATAAAAGCAGTTTAGGCCAGGTTATTAAGTGCAAATGCCCTTTAATTTAAGTTTTCATGTTTTTTGGCTTATAATTTTATTTTGATGTTTTTTATGTGCCACATAAGTTTAACAAACTTTATTAAAATTCAACCAAAATCGAAAAAGTGAATTTTTTCCCCCAAAGTTTCTATAAAACTGCCCTATCGTAGTATCGTTTGCCTGGCAGTAAACGCTTATTTTGTCAACGGTATTCTTCTGATGCTGTTTTGTTGTTGTTGTTGTTGTTGTTGTAAACACATGCCGCGTATACGTGTCTTCCCACTTGTCAAAAGGTGCTTCCAGCAGAGCTGAATCATATTTCATAATAGTTACCATAAATTATGGTCAGGATTTGTAATTATAGCAGCTAGGTTCAGAACTCAAGCCGTATGACATGTTTGGACCATGCCGAAGTGCAAAATTAAAGAAAACATAGCAAAGACAAAAAAATTCCAAAACCAATTCTGTCCCACATCTGGAAGTTCGAGGCCTAAAGCAAAGTCCTTTTTTTTATTGAAATTGAGCAAATTAACAATTAAAAACACTTAACGAAAATGTACTGGAAATATGCTATACATATGTTATAACGCATAAATGTAGGGAACATTAGAAACAAATGTTCAACTCTGCACACAAATACACTTGACGAGCACTCAAAAATTACTCTATCAAAATGTTTTTGAAAAAAAAAATGACTACTTCGCAGATTTGTTTACCCTTTCCATCAAACATATATTTGGTTATTAAAACAATTTTAATGTTATGGGACTTACCTTTTGCAAATGTGTTTTGAGAACGACGCACTTTTCAGTCGTTCGAGTCCAATGAGAATTTTGTGCACATTTTGTGCGTAAACAATCAAAAAATTATTACACCGAAAAATAAATAATAATAAAACACAAGAAAAACACAGAATTTTGTGCTAACAAAAAGTGAGCCGAATATTTCTTTTACTTTATCGCCAAATATGTCAAAGTTTATTATTATTTCTTAATTCAAATGCGACTGATTTCAAAGAATTTTGGTATTTTGGTAAAAGTTAGGATTTTTAAGCACTTCACTTGCACAAGCAAAAAATAAAAGAAAACACTGATAGCGAATTTCTTTTGATGGTCGTTGATGATGTTCGGGTGCAACATGAGTGTTTTTAAAAATTTTATGAATTTTGAAGAGTTGAGAGTGAGAGTTTTGAATGTTGAGTGTTTTGAATTGATTCTAGCTCGGGTTTTGCTCAGCTGCTATACAAGTCGCCCTGTCGAGCGTTCAAATGAAACTGATGCCGTAGCACATCAGCGTCAGGAATATAAAAAGGCACCGAGCGCTATAAAAACGGCACACAGAAAGAGAGTGCAAGCGACAAGCGAGCGACCGAGCGACCGAGCGAGCGAACAAATACACAAGGCGAACGAGTGAGCGCAACACATGTATAGCTACTAACAAGCCCGACGACAGCAGGCCAGAGCCGAAGCAGAGCACACGAAGCACTGCAAACACCTGTAAGCACTCGTCGGCGTTCGTCATTCGGCGTTCGGTATTTAGCGGCATTCTTAAAACAATGATGCCGGCACAGCTGAAGAGAGAGCGAGAGAAAGATAGCGAGAGAGAGCGGACAAGAGAGAGAGAGAGTGATAGACGCGGTAGGAAACTCAACAGTTGGCACATTAGACTGACTGCTACTTGTTGTTGCTGATTGCTGTTCACCCATAAAATTTATGGCAAGCTCATTTATTGCAGAATTATTTACGCACACACAAAAGAAAAGGCGCAGTTCATCCAAGCAACGCAGCTGAGCGGGACTCCTCCAGAGCACATTCACCACAGTCCTGGACAGCATCTTCCGGAGCAATCCATTGCGTTGCTTCACACGACGGACCTTAAATGCAAACCCTTGACAAGCGTTGACAGGCGCGCCCGACTTTTTGGGCGGCCCCTCGAATCTCTCAGCCATCACTGGCCCCAACAGCTGTCGTATTCGAAGCGATCGGGATGGAGGACTCTGACTTGAACTCTGCCAGTTCCTGCTCCAGCTCCTGCTCCTTTTGTAATATAAATTCTCGGGTATCCGACGCAGATCAAGTTTGCTTTATTTAATCTATAACTGCGTCTGTTTCTCGATTGTTGATACATTTCGATATCCGATATTAATACATGCCACAATTTTAAAGGTAGAATCTTCTTTATATTTTAATTATTTATATGCATATTATGAACACACTGTTCAAATTTCTAATGGACGGATAAGATATAACTTGAATAATCCAAGTTATGGTCAAAAATAGATTCCCAAACTAATTTCATTTCCACGAGCACCCCCGCAAGCAATTTCTGTATGCATATGCGATCGCATGTGTGAGAAAGAATTGGCATGATAATCGATGCAACCGTTATCTACGATTGTAAGTACGTATGTATGCATGTATGTATGTATATGCACATGCATCGAGTCAGCCAATTAGGGATCACTTCGGGCTTATGAATAAGGAAATTGTTATAAGAAATAAGTTATCCTGCTCACATTTTGGTGAGTAAAGGGAAATTTGATTCAAGTGCCTCAGTCAATGTAACAGACAGGGCTCATTTGCTGTAAATTGTTGTTTTTAATATACACATATTTTGTTTTTCCAAAGCCAGAAAGCGAGAACTGAGTACTCGACATCGCTTAACTTCAAGTGTTGACTTGCAATATGCAATGAAATTGGAGCAAGGAAAAATGAGCATAAATAAAATAGACTACCGATTAGCTTCCAATTATTTATTTTAAGGACACTATCGTTAAGCTCTCATTTTGTGCGTTAAATACCGTTTAAACAATTACCGTTAAATGCAATTCCCATTTGCTGAGAAATACAAAATAAGCCATGAAATTGCTTTTGAAGCGATTTGCAATTGTATAAAACGTAGAATTGGGTAGCCCACATGCATTATTTGTAGCGCCGCAACTGCGAAACTTTGTACTAACGTGTACAAATCATTTATATTTGCTCCCAATTGATAAACGACAATTCAATACTGCACACACACACACACATACATAAACTGTGGCATACTTTGAGTGAATGCGAGCAACTAAAAAATTACCAGCAAAAAAATTCACTCAAAATGCATTATTCGACTCAGACATACACTACTATAATTAAAAACTAAACATTTATCCTGTTGGTGACACAATATATATTTATTCACTTGCAAATATTTAAGCAAATACAAAAACTTTGATGCCTAAATTGAATTCATGCATAAAAATAAACAACATTTTGGACCTTTTATAAGTTTTTGTTTTTACGAAATAATTCTTTTTTGGCATTAAAAATATGCTAATATTGTGCTTATGGGTTTTTGGAATTCAACAGCTTAAAAATAATGCGTAAGCAAAATATATTGTTTAAAGTCCTTTATTGACGATAAGTTGGCCCACTTTCGGTCATAGGCCTTAAATGCTCGCTGTAACAAGGCTGTTGGGGCTAATGGCACAATGACCAAGTCAGGTGCATATATATATATAAATATATGGAATTGTGTGACTGTCTGTCTGTCTGTCTGTCTGTCTTTCTGTCTGTTTGTTGGTCTGATTGTCTATTTGTCAAACTGCTATCAATGGGCAATCAATGCGGGGCTGAGGCAACAACATCGAGCAACAGATAGAGAAAGTGTGCAAGCATATAGGCAGTGTGTGTGTGTGGGTATGTGTGTGTGTGCGAGAGAAAGAGACAGATAGAGAAAGAGATAGGGCTTTTGTAGTTTAAAAATGTGGCAAAGGAGGCAACGGTGTTGTCTAACAAAGTGTTTTCGCATTATTCAAATGAAATGCTTTTTATTGTCTGCCCATTACAAACAGCACCAACAGTAACTGCAACAACAACAATAAAGGCAACAATAACTGAAACAATAACAGCAACAATAAAAGCAACAATAACAACAACAATCATGATAATAATAATAAGAACAATAAAAAGCAAGCAAATCAACTTGAAACAAAAAGCAGACCGAACAAGAATAAAGGAGCAACTTCTAAAAATACATATATTATTTATGTATATATATATATATATATATATAGAAAGAGGGTGGGAGAAGGGAAATGGGAAAAATATTACCTGCATTCATAGAACACAATGAATCATTTTGGTCTTTGTTTTAAATCTTTTGTGGGAATTGGAATGAAATAGGATACAGAAAGATGAGCGTTCCCAGCCAATGGTGGATGTGGTTGTGGATGTTGAACAAAAGGAAATTCAATAAAATGTTGCGATATTTGAGAGGACAGTATACGGGTAGAGCAGTGTTTGGATGTCTTTAGCCAATCAACGATAAATGCAATTGCAATTTTCATTAAATAGATGTTCACACCCACTCACACACACATACACACACTCACTGACCAATGCACCCATAGAAAAATGCACCCAAAGAATGAAAGAAAAGTTGCAGAAAACTTTTGCGCTTAGCGGCGACTCTCAGAATGTGTGTGCAAGTGTGCGAGTGTGCGAGTGTGCGAGTGTGCGTGTGTGGCGCGTGTTCTTAGAGATAGAGGCAGGCTATAAGTCGCAGATGCTCAAAGAAATTGGCTAAAAACATGAAGAAGAAAAAAACGAACAAAACTCAAATAATAATGCTGATCATATACCCTGAAAATATATTTTGTGTTATTAAATTCAATTTTAAAAAATGCTCTTATTTCGTATGATCGGGTTATATTTATTTATTGATTGATATTGAGATGAATATGGCAAAATATTTTGTTTAATAACTTGTTTCTATTTTATCCAATGAAATTTGAACGGTGGACCTAAAACATGTCAGTGTAAAAAATACTGTATTAATTGAAAGTGTCTGTCATTGCTATCGGAAATCGATATTAATCGATTATCGTAAAGGAGGCACTTATCGATGGAGTGATATAAATTTGATTTACGCGGGGTATAGGAGAATTAAATATTCCAATTTATTTAGTCTCGGACATACGGGCATGGCTATATTGACACGGCTAATAATTCTTATCAATAATATATACACTTGATAGGGTCAGATATGATTCTTTCTGCCTGTTAACCTTTTACCCATCGTTAAAGAGTTTAGGATATAAAGTGAGTTCGAAAAGATTTGATTCAAATTATGGGTCATACTGCTGCCATTGAACCATACGGTTTATGCACCGATTTCTTGGATTAGCTATGGAACACAATAAAAAACAATACTCATCTTCGAGTTCTTTGCAATGCATTTGAGTTTTTATTTTTTGAGTAGAAGATCAAACTAGTTGAGTTATTCAATTAAGAACAAAACTATTTGTAGCTGTAATTAGCTAGTAATATATAATATGTATATATATATATATATGTATATATTATATTATGTATTTTTAAAATCGATTTATCTACAAGTTGTGCATAGAGAACCTATCAAAATAAGTATTTATTTGCCACGCGTATTTAAGTGGTTCGTTCTGGAGGCAGCCACACAAAAACGGCGTATTCAAATTTAAATAGACAGATACTTTGCCCTAATGGCACTTGACGTTAAGAAGCATTTTGGTTGCCATTCCCCGCAGATTCATAAGGCATTCCGTGGCAGCCAGCAAAGCAGTCAGCAGCAAGAAGTAAATGTGCGATATGAGCCATGACGTTGCCATAGAATGCGGCTGTCAGATAAGGGGGTAGGGGTAGGTGTGCTGGCCCATTCAATGGCCCAGAAGCAAAAGCAGCAGCAGTGTCAGTGGACGTAAGCCTAGGCCTTTTTTATATGCACATGTATGTTTATATATATATACGATTGCCCTGGAGTCAGTTGCCTCAAAGTGACAAGTCAAGCAGAGCCAAAGCCAGAGCGTCTGTCCAAGCAAGGACATGCCACAAGGATTGGCCCAAGCAATGATTTCGTCAGCGACTGCCGCTTGAGTGATATGTTAATTTGGTATAAACTACACAGCGGTGCATGCTGCGACCTTTGACACTGGAAATCCCCTAGCGCAAAAAAATACACATAAAAAACAACGTGAAGAATGCTTTAAATATGAACAGATCGACTCACAAATGCCCTTGTCTTCCCAAGTAAACCTTCATAAATTATCGATATTCATGGATACAAGACAAGATGCGTAAGCTATCGATAACATAAAGTCACCTTGATCTGTGCATGTTCAACGAAAACTCATAATGCAAATTGCATGTTTCTTGCAGTCTCTGAGACAATCTATATAAATACTTTAATACTTTTTGTGATATACGTTTTGCACTGCTTGAAGATACCCTTTGTAAACTCTTTGGTATAATGTTATACATATTCGTCAATTGCCGCTTGATTTCAATATGCCACCGCTTCACGTACTTTTTTTGTAGGCGTTGTTGTTATTGTGTCTTCAATTCCTTGATGTGCTTCTTCTTCTTTTTTTTTTGTTGGTTGTTGCCATAATGAAATTTGTGACCTAGTCACACTGACACTTGCGTGCTGCCACCCCCCTTTGGCACTCATTTTGGAGCTGTTGTTGTCAATTTTAATGCGGTTTTGTTATTTATTAGATTTACACAAATGGCATTTTGCATGGCTATCGGATGAAGGCCCACAACTTGACGACTCAAACTTCTTCTGCTTTGTGGCTCTTAGTGCTCCAAAGCCAACTCTATCGCCTGCTCTACACAACCACCATAAAAAAAAAAAAATTAAAAAAAAAAAAATTTAAAAAAAAAAAAAAAATTAAAAAAAAAAAAATAATTTAAAAAAAAAAGAAAAAAAAGGAGAATTATTGAAAACTCCTTTAAATGTCAGCAGCGCAGCGCAGAGAACTGGAACACGGAACGCAATATGTTGTTTTTTAAATATTCAATGCGCTTACATTTTGAATTGCAAAGTTGGCTGGGGGGGGGTTGATTGGGCTGGGGCCCATCCAGGCATTGGGAGAGGACCTTTACAGATAAATACGTAATGGGTAGTGGGCCATGCAAAGCATGAGCACGCGAAATGGATCCAAGAGTGTTAGCGTCAATTTCAAATTAGTAAATCACTTTTCGTTGATTTCCCACTCCAGATTCACTTGAGCTTATTCTATGCAATCAAACCTACTCCAATAGCAAATTTAAGTGATTTATATTGAGTGCACTTTGAAAAGCTTGTATAATTCAATTATTATTGATGCATCTGATAGCTGCGCAAATGAGGATGAGAAAAATATGACATGACTGAAAAAGCGCAAATATATATATTTTTTTTTCCCCGTTTTTGGCTGAGCTGCACGAATCCTCTGCAATCCGTCAATTAGTCACATAATGTGTCAGATACCACATTGCACATTGTGCAAATGGCTTGGTTGCCACTAATTTAGAAGCATTACAACTACCACCTGTCAGACAAAAAAACAAAACACAAAATACAACAGGCGACTGTGGACTGATCCCACAGGTGTTGGTTCCATGAGTGCCAACTCAGCTAACTCGAAAATTACGGGTGAGATGGGCTTCTCGATTTTTGGTTTTGAATGTTTGTTTTTAGCGACATATATTTTTCATTTGCGACAGTGAGTAATCACCTCGGTATTAGGGCATAACAAACTATTGCAACTAATCAAATGAGCTGAAAATGGCGAATAACTGTCATCACACGGAGCAGCAATAGCAACAGCAATGGGCAAATCCCGGCAGCAAATTAATATGTTCTGATTGCCTCTCGAGCCAGGAGCCGGTTATGTTGCGAGTGCAATTAAAATCCAATGGCCAACAATAGCAAACAGCTCGCAGAGAATATGAGCTACGAAAAATTGCCCAATTTGCGAGAAGCACAAAACACAACCGAACACCTCTTCCACATTTTAAGCATAAGCATAGATATACATATATATAAATTTTGGGATTTCTGGTTGGGCTTACATTCAATTTGGTAGTATCAAGTTTGCTGCTCATAAAATAACCACTCAAGTTTTAATGTTAGTTACGCTTTTTGCTTTTTGCATTTTGCCTTTTGCAACATTTTTTGAGTTTGCAGATGTGAAAATCAACGATTATGCAATAATATCAATTTCCCAAATATCTGCCGCACGTCCTTTGCATACACAATTTATTGACATTGGCTGTAGCACAAATTTAACCGGCTTTAAGATGTCTTGTGGCAACCTGCGCATTCCTTGCATTCTCAACATTGTCTGCCAACAAAGAAAAAAAAAAAAAAAAAAAAAAAAACCAGCAAAAAGCCAAACCGTCGCATCGATAACATGGCGAATGCGTAACACGAAGCTAACAAAATGCCAGAGCTGAAATTAGCAAACTTTTCTATACACTACAATATAAAAAACAAATATCGTAGTGAAATTAACTTTATTCAAATAACATTTGTTGACCAATTATCATGTCTTCAAAGCTGACAAAGTGAAAAGTAGAAAAGACGTGTTCTTTTCAGTGTGTTTTTTTAATTAATTATAATAATAATAAAAAATAATATATACTGAATAATCTTAGAAGGAACATCGTACAGCTAAAATACCCCAATTGTGTGAGCCGCTGGCGAAGAAAATAAAATAATCAAACGATTTGCCTTTGAATTTGTATTCAATTTTATAAGACGAAAAGGACGCAACATTTTCGACTCTTAACCGCCTCTCGCGGCTCCAATCCCAACCCCATTTTGGACGCCTTAATCCGACAGTTTTCTACTTACAGTCCCAACTGCCTTTTTCCCCTTCGTATTATGAGTTTTTATTGTTGTTCTCTGAAGAGGGAAATATGATTACAATGGTAGACACAACGCCGTACAGGTAGGAGGGGGTGGTGGCACAAATTTTGCCTTGTCTGTATATATATATATAAATCTATATATATGTGATTGCTTAATGTTACAAATATTACAAAATTGGTAAACCATCTTAATTAAATAATTGATTTTTCCTACTGAACAATCAAAATAACAATCCACTTATATATATATATATAAAAAAAATACCTTTCAGAGTTTTCTCCTGCTTCGAACAATAGTTTTGTAAACATATAAATATATATATTATATTATTATTTATAGATTATATATGTGTATTCAGTCTCTAGTTGTCATTTGCAGTTTGAGTTTATAATAATTTTCGAGTGAAAGTCCGAACTTTCAACTTGCACAATACTTAAATTAAATAAAATTTTAATTAGAACAGTAACAGGAATTACTGTTGCATACCTGCTTTGATGTTGGCATTATTCAAATCGTTGATATTTAGTTAAAAGTTTAATTTACCGACTATTTGGATATTTTATAATAAGCCATGTGATGTGTTGGAAAAAAACAATGTTCGTGTAGTACTCACGTATCACTAAAAAGAAACAAAGAACAAAAACATTTATTTATTATTTCAATTGTATTATAATTTATTAAACATATTTATAAATATAACTTTCTATTTGTTTTAAACACAAAGCCAATGCAACTACTTTTGATCATATCCAAAGCAAATATTTAAAGTAAGTCAAAATTAATATATAGAACATTTAGGTCAATAGATCATTATAGAGAATATATAAATGGTTTTGTGTAGACTTGGAGCTTAAAATCGGCACATATTAAAATTATAGATTTCTAAAATGCTTAGGTTTTTCACAGGTTATGCGAAAATTTGAAGGATAATTCTATGAATCCATATTTCTCATTCAATCCGACTTTCAAGGAGACACCTAACTAAAACCCGAAAGATGGCGACTGGACAAACAAATGCATTAGCACAACTTTATGATACCTTCGGGCAAAAAAGTACAAATTGAAACTTGCGGATGCTGAATGCCAACAAGAAGTGGGCCAACGCTGTCTCCGCTGCTGTCTGTGCAGACTTTGAATATTTGAAATTCACGAGGGGTATGCAAAGGCCCCTTGCCCCCTTGCCCCCTTGCAACAGACACACTCACAAAGTATTTGTCTCCTTTGTCAACAATTTGAAAGCGCATATTTACATGACAATGTTGGCCAAGTTATTTTAAGTTGTTGCTACTGCTTTTGGCATTTGCCCCATACTTGGGGATGCGGGCTTGCAGCAGTTGCATTTAACATATTAATTGAGCTCGTTGCACGAATTTCTTACGTCACAATTAAAAGTTTTAATATGTTGGTTAAATAAACGCAAGAATGCAGGAATATGTACTGAAAATTAACCAATTTAAATTTAGTAAAGTAATTACAATCCAAATACGATTATATTCTAAGCAAATCAGATTATAATTTCAATTAATGGGAGGGAATGAACCAACAACACCTATAAAACAATAGCTAATAATTAACCACAGTTTTGAATTACTTTCCCTCCGCTTGTTGAGTCCTTCAAAAGCAAATCCAATCAAAATCAAAAACTATATAATCCCATCTATCGTAATTGTCTCTCTCGTTTCTTAACAAATGTTAATCAAGTTCTCAGTTGATTCATAATAATTCTGCTTATATAGGTACGGCCCCTACAAAATTGTATTGCGATCACGCATCGATATGTATCGACATTTGCAAAATCGGGGAGTAATCGATCAAATGAAATAAACTTTATACGAAAATTTATGTTCCAAATTTAAATATCCTTAGGAAACACAGACAGACAGACAGACAGACAGACAGACAGACAGACAGAGCTTAATCAACTTGAATCCTAATGAATATATCATCCAGACTATATGTATACATATATATAGTTTATGGCATCTACCTGTTATTTTCTTTTGCAGCCAGTCAATGAAAAATATGGCCTGTTGCCGCTGTACTCAATCTTCGTTAGGCAGACAACAACAAGTTACAATACGAACACACACATAACTCACACAAATACATGTATATATATATATATATGTATATATGTGTGTATATATGTGTGTGTGTGTGTATGTACATAACGAGACCTGCGCGACTTCTGTCGCCCAATTAACATACGTAAAATAAAGTCAGACGCAGATATTCAGAGTCAGGGAAACCGCTCCAACATCTGGCATTTACAGGAATGGAGAGAGGGTGGACCTGCGCTCGGTCCACCGAAAGGATAAAAATTCAACGTACTTCATTAATTTTAATTAAGCGCCCACAGCATGACAAAAAAGTGAGTCCCGAAATGTGAGGTAGGCCATAAAACACAACATTTGTGCACTTGCTTCTTGGTAAGATGCCATAAGGTATTTCACATCCTGCGCATCGCCTAGAGATGTACCACGTGATCTGAGATCTGGGCATCATTAATACACATATTGACGAAAATACTTCTTATTCAAAATCAAACTCAGTATAAACAATACTTATTCAATATGAATATTCATATTTATTGAAAAACACTATTCAAATTTTAAAAAAGGAAAAATGACCAAGGTCCAAAAAAAAAAATTTAATTAAATCTACTAATTACACAATATTGTTGCTATTAAATCCTGAATAGTGAACAAATTTAATAAAGCAGTAAATGGCACAGTTGGGATATTAAAAAAAGGGATATTTTTAACTAGAATATTAGTTAATTAATTATTAACTCGGAAGGCAGATTAAAGGGAAACTCCTTTAAAAATTGGTAAATTACGCACGGACGAACCTTTTTGCACTTCATATAGCAATTAGGCATTAGAAAAAATGCAATCGAAATACTCATTGTTAAACAACCTCAAAGGCAATATGGACATGTTCTCGATATTTGCTATCTACTCCAAATGATACTCAGTCATTGTGGGGATTTCCTTGCTAATCACGAGCACATCTCTCGTTACGCCTAAAAGTAGGCAAATATATTTGTGGCTGGCTGCCAGCGAAAGTGACAAATTAGTCGTTGACTTTTTGCTTTTCCACATTCGCCAGTTGCCAGACTGCCATTTCTTGGCTAACCTTGCGATTTCTTAAGGAATAATAAATTACATATTTTGCTCTCTGTCGCTCTCTCTCTCTCTCTCTCTCTCTCTCTCTCTCTCTCTGCTCCACAAATTCAACATTAATATAAATACATCAATGTTCTCGAAGTAGATCTAACTTTCTAGCTCAACCGCAGCACATTTCAATTGGGTGAAAGTTTTGAGAATTTCCACAGCTCGGAATTTTGAAGGTTGTCATGGGGCTTTTATGGGTATTTTAGCAACATTGGCTTCAATGGTTAGTTGTCTGGAGTCCGCTGGCTTTTTGAGATCAAAAAGGTAAAAACAACAAGAAGTTTTTAAGAAGTGCGACTCTTAAACCGCAAAGCTAAAAGGCCAATTAGGATAGCAATAGAAGGCAGCCTGTTTCACCCATTGATAACAAAAAAAAAAATACTTACACAAATTCTTAAATATTTTCCAAATGAATTGAAAACTTACTATGTATATTCCATAAAGAATTGAGCTTATTTCATTTAATAAGTAAGTAAATAACAAGAAGGATAACGGCACATTTCTATTATGTGTTTAGTTAAAATGTTCATGTAAATTAAAATTAAATTTTTGTTATAGGAAAAAAAAAAAAAACACACGAAAATTCTCAAAAGGAAAATTGCTAATCCAACTAATCTTTGCGGCTTAGACTTAAAACCTAAAGTAGAACGCTAAGCAAAAAGATGTATACAAAAAACTACATTTGGAATTAAGAAAATCCATTTAGGAAATTTTTTAATTGAAATGCGAGCGCCGAACAGACCCAAAATAAAAGCCAACCAAATGCCGTACAAAAGCCCAAAGGCAATGAAAGTGCCAGATGAAGTGGCGAGGGTAGCTGGAAGAGGGAGGGGGGGAGGGTTAAGTGGATGGAGTAGTTGAGGCAAAAGACTGAAAAACATCCAAATATGCTGAAGTACATAAAGCAATATTTCTGAGAACCGTATGCAATTTGTATTTAAAAAACTAGAAGTGAATAACCAAAAAGAAAACACAGGCATAAATGGTGTGGCTAATTGAATTAGGAACATAGCTCAGGCCACTTACTAATCCAACATTTCAATGTCATCTTCGTCGTCGCTGTCATCGTTGTCGCCTCTTTCGCGCCGCTCATCGTCTTCATCGTAGTATCTGGCCTCCTGGGCGGCATTGTCGCTACCGAAGCGTTCCCGTTCCCGCTCGCGACTATGGTCGCGACTGGTGCGGTCATTGCTGCTGCTGCCTATCCGACCATGGCCAGCGGTGGCATTCCCAATGCGCCGTCTCCCATTGTCCTCGGGTGAGCCGCTGCCGCCTCGACCACCACCGCCGCCGCCGCCGCGACGCACTGGTAGACCGACGCCCTGCTCCAGCTCGTCATCCTCCTCGTCACTTTCGATCTCAATCTCGTCGAGATCACGTTGGCTAATGCTGCGCTCCGGCATAATTAAATATATGTCTGTGTGACGAGCAAACAACACACGCACACACACCCAAAACACAACAGAATAGAACGCAACACACTTGATCGTTCACAGAAACAAAAAAAATACCGTTTCGTTTAGCTACTCGACGAGCAAGAACGCAACGCAACCAAACCAATCCAGTCCAGAATTCGAATTCAACACGACGCCGAAGACTTGCACCGAACGCATCCAAAACTGCAATAGGCGCTGCGAGTGCGTCGCCAGGTGGCAGCAAGCGTCGAAACTGGCCGCTTAACTTGGTGGGGCTTCAAAAAGGCCGCCAGGTGATTTTTTGCAGCTAATTCAATTAGTGCCCCACACATTTAAATGGGGTCAGCGATTTTTGGGGGCGACATTGTTTCGCGGCCATTGAAATTGGCTCCAGCCAATGCTCAACTGCTGCGAAGCCCCAACATGTGGCAGCTGCTGCCAAAAAGTTCTTGGACAAAATAAGCTCGAGCTCAAGATACAAAAGACACATCGCATTTGAAGTTCATGTGAAGTGAATGTGCCACTTCCGTAAAGAGGACAACTGGTTCTCCGACTTTGGTTTTAGAGGGCTTCGTCTCAAGAAAATTGAGATTTATACTTTTACATATTATTTACCAGTGACTTATCACTGATTTCTCATAATAATATTTGTATAATATTTCGAAATATTTGTATAATATTTCGAAATATTATATTTATATATATTTATATATATAATTAAGAATTTCTATGAGTGGCCCCCTGCTCCAACGAGTATACGAGAAACTCATGTTCAAAATTTTGATCAAGTCGGATATGCCTAATTCGGTTAAATCTGCTAAATACATTTGCAGGAAACCATTATTAATAATTTTTTAATCGAAATTAATAAGCGGCTAATCAGCAATCTTTGGAGTGCGATAGACATCTGTTGTGGTATTGTTTATGTAACTATTGCATCAGACATTCGACACACACACACACACAGACAACAAATAGTTGGAAAAATATCGATATGTCAAAAACACTTGAATATATTATTCTAATTTTGTTTTATCGATTTTCGAAGCTGGCATCGAGCGTTCGCTTAGCTGGTAGCTTATAAGGCAGCTATTTGCAATAGCCAGAAAAATATTATTAACAATTATTGGCTGGTCGGCTGTTTGGCAGCCGCTTTAGCAGTGCTTCCGGAAGTCGGCAAGCCAAGAGAACCATAAAATTTCAAATGAGCTGAGCTGAGCCAACACAAAGAGGCAAAACGCGCACATTTAATGAGCCATTTCAATGGCAAGGCGCTGTTCAAATTGCTTGTTTTCCTCGCCTCTTCTTTCCTCATGTTATACCCATGTTATGTAGAAGGTATTATCATTTTATCGTTATGTATCTAAAGCCGACATCTCTGACACCCTAACATTAACATTTTGTTTGGGAAATGATAATGCTCATATATTAGTTAGGCATTTAAACAGGTAGACAAATATTTATATATATATATATATACTCGATCAGCATCACAAGCCAAGTCAATCTCTCTTTCTCTTAGAGACAGTACACATCTTTTCTCAATTTTGATAATAATCGATTAACTATAGCAGACACAAGAACAAGACTGACTCAAGTGGCATTTGAAAAGGGTGTTGGGGAAAGAGGGGCTAGGCAAATATGGAAAGAAAAGAGATATAAACGATATGGGAGAAAAGTTAATGAAATATTTGAGTGGGGGAAGAAAGGTTAAAGAGAATGGAGAGAGAGAGAGAGAGAGAAAGAGACACAGCAGGGAGAAAGAGGAGACTATCAATATTTGCATTCTTTTATATTTACATAATATGCAGAGGCATGAATGCAAATATATTTAGATATATATATAGATATATTTAGATATATATAGACAAAAGTGACACACACATGCTCATTGTTTTTTATAAAAATACACATTAAAAAGATCACTCATCTCGCCCCCAGCTGTGCACAGTCACGCAACAAGCAACGCGCGACAAGAACCGCTAGACAAAAAAAAACACACACATAAATCATACGGAAGTCAAATATGATGATTATGATTATGATGATTTTGATGATGATGATGATGATGATGATGATTCTGATAAGCGCTGCCATCAGGTTTTCTATGCGGCCCCATTCTTATCGCTAACCGACTGACAGACGACGCTTAAGCAGTCGTAAAACATGACTAATTAGTGCCATGCGACAGGGCCAGATTGTTTCAGTGTAAATTCTGTGATTTCTGGACTGAACCGGTAATTCAATTATTGAAAACGGAACAAAATGTTTTTTTTGATAAGAAAACAATTTGAAGTGGTTTATACATATAAAAATATATTTATCAGCTATTAAAGTGCAACGAACTATTGAATTATGTATGCAAAGTTAATAAGCCGTAACTGACCAAAAAAAAAAAAAAAAACACTTGAAATGTGCAATTTGATTTGGCAGTTCTCTAATTAATCCACACTTTTGCATCAATATTGAATAAATCATAAAATATTTAATTAATTGACTTTGAAGCAGCACCTAAAACAAAATAAACAGCGATGGAATTGTTTCCAAGACTGGCAGTATTCATCTTAATAATATTAATAATAACAAAATTTAAATAATAATAGCATAATAAATCAAATAGCTTAAGAAATTTCAGCTGCAAATTCAGGAAATGAATGAATTGATGTGTGCAAAAAAAAAAAAAAAGAGACAAGCAGAGAGACAGAGCGAGAGAGAGATTAAAATAGAGAGAGAGATGAAAAGAGAGAGAAAGAGAGAGAGAGAGAGCACTTCAGATGCAGTTCAAGGTCAAAATCAACACTCACCTGCCATCAGCTGACTTTAGCGTTGACGTCAGCGTCAGCGTCGCCTCGGCAAGGACTGGCCGATAAATGAGCGGCTTTACGCTGCGCTCAACATTGTCGAGAAAGACGACATCGTGCACGGGAATAAGCCGGTGATCATTGATATTAAAATGCAGATCCCGAAATGGGCCGTTCAAAAGGCAGCGGAGCGTCGATGAGGCGGCCGCCTCCGTATCATGTGGCGGCAACTGCAACAAAAAAAACAACAACAACAATAATAAACTCCAATAAGTGTACTTATTCGAATTGGAATTGTATTTGAAATTCGATAGGAGGCAGCACCTTGATTTTTCCATTGCCCGCGGAGAACATTGAGCAGAAAGCAATGCACAGGCAAATATAGCAATATTAACATATAACACACACACACACAGACAGCAGTACAACAATAACAATAACAGTAGCAACAAATAAATAAAAGAACAGCAAATTAAAAACGAGAAAAAAAAAAACAAAACACTTTAACACGCGTGCGTACGTCGATTTTTGGTGGCTAAACAAAACGCAATTAACTAGTGCTTGCGTCTTCTTGCATTGTTCATTTTATTTTTTATTTGTTTAATTTGTTTTTTTTAACGTTTTTTGTCATTTAATTTAAATATTTGTGTGGCACATAAAAAAATCAGTGGGCTGCGTCTGCGCCTTCACTTTGCATTTCACTTGCCCAATGCCCAATGCGGCAACAGCATTGCGACAGGCAGCCAGCGGCGGCAGCAGCAGCAACGAAAACAACAATAAATCACACACACAAACAGCAATCTAATTTTGCTTATGTGACGCTCGCCACACACCGAGCCACCCGTAAGCTAAGCAACAGATAGCGCTGCCGCTTGCATTGCTCCATTTCAATAATATTAGTACGAATCAGCTGTCTGACTAGCAATTCAAGTGCTCATATGGCAACGCCTAACGGAAAATCAGGCAGTGCTGCCAGATGGCACAATTATTACCATTAAACGACACTGGCGCACCGGCCACTTGACAACACTGCTTGTGTGCAAAGAAGAAGAAACGGAGGCAAATCAAGCTACGAAAAATGTGTTTATAACATTTGAAAGCATACAGATATTAAGTAAAACTTTTTTATGTTACAACTTAATAGGTAAGTGTTTAGCTAACAGCGGAAGTTTTGCGTTTATTTAAGCAATATGCACTGCTGCCGCTAAGCGTTCGCTTCATTTATATACATATTTGTATATGCGTGTGTGCGTTTTTTTTTTTTTTTTGCTGCCTGGCGGCAAAAACTATAGCATCCAACGAGAAAGAGGAAGACAGTTTGATCAAATTGAGGCGATTTTCTTGCGTTCAATTTACCTAATCATTTACTGTACAAATTTGCAGCATTCGTTTGGCAAAACATTTGGTTCAGTCTCGGAAACAACAGAAGCATCGTCACAAACAACAATAACACCAGCAACAGCAGCTGCAGCACAACAATAATTAACATTTCTGGTGAGTGCAAACACAGCATTCAATATTCTCAACATGATATAGCCTGTGGTTTTATTCTTACCAGGTTTTCGAGAGAGATAGAGTGGACTATCTGAGAGATGTCGCATACAATTTTATTAGTTCAGCCGGGCGCTCGTCCGGAGACGCGCACATATTGCGATTACGAGAGCGTCAATGAATGCATGGAAGGCGTGTGCAAGATTTACGAGGAGCATCTGAAGAGACGCAATCCGAACACGCCGACGATTACCTATGACATTAGTCAACTGTTTGATTTCATCGATACGCTCATCGACATTAGCTGCTTGGTTTACCAGAAGAGTACCAACACATATGCGCCCAACAACAAGGATTGGATAAAGGAGAAGATTTATGTTCTCCTTCGTCAGGCGGCCTTTAGTCCAAATGCCTAGAAAACCCCCAATCAAAACCCTAACCAAATATCAACAACATCAGCAGAAGTACCAGCAACAAAACCATACCCAAAATGTTACTAATACTAACAAAAGAGAGAGTGAGAGGGAGATAAAGAAGGAGGACGTCATCAAATTGCAAGTGGTCATTAATTAATTTTGTACAAATGAAGCTAAGGATCATTTAACTCGAAAGGCATTACATATGCTGTTTTTTTTTTTTCTTTTGCATTACATATGCTTTTTTTTTTACTTTTGCATTACATATGCTGTTTCTTTTTTACTTTTCCATTACATTTTCTTACAAATGAAACGACTGTATTTGTTTTGTAGGCAATCGAATGATCCACAAAACGATAAATGAAAACATAATTTTTTTGTATTTAACAATAATAATAATGTATGTATATATATACACATAACTACAGCCTTTTTATTGCATTTACTGGTGGGGGCCCAAATATAACTTTTATTAATTGGAAAACATCCATTTGTAGAAAATTCTACGTTTCAATATCGAATCTGTTATTTTTGCCCAACAAATATTCAATTTCGAAAATATCAAAAACTGCTGCGTTGATTAACATAAATCTTTATTTCGATTTGAATATATTGAAATTCTTTTATAAATCATTTTAGCCTAATTGTTTCTTTCATTTTTATTTTACTCAACTAAATTTCTGTTGAATATTCAGTTTTTCACAAGATGTATTTTTTATTTATTTTAACTATATTCCTATTATGCTCTCTGTGTGCTTTAAATTTCAAATATTTTTAAATATGATTTTCAATTTATTGTATGTTTCCATAATCGTATGAAATGGTTTGAATTCATGTTGGCTATGCAATTTTTTGCATTACTTTTTGATTTGGTAAATTGTTTTCAAACAATGCCAAACAACAACTATAATATGAAGTTATGCAATTTACTTTAGAAAAGCTTTAAGCCAAGATAAATGGATTCCAAATGAGATGTTTCACCTTCAGTTTTGCTGCTTGCCATAAATCTGTTAATTGGCTATTCCTGTTAACTTGATGTGTGTGTGAGAGATAAATAGAACCTTTGCTCATCAAATCAACAGTAAGAGCAGAAGCCAATAGAGCCAACAATTGTGCAACAGAAACAGCATCAACAACAAATGCTAATTTAATGCCGGCTCAGCAGCGGCCTTGGTTAGCGTCGGCGTTGAATTGAACTTGGCGTGCTTTATATATATATATATAATATATAATTATATATATATATAAATACATACAATTTTTAATTAGCCACCAAATCCGTATAATTAAAGCAAGCTTAGCAATTTGATTTCGGTGTAAGCATTTAGAACTGGTTTTTCACCTACAGTTTTAAATGTAGCCTGAAAGGAAAACCAGCATTTGTAATTTAACAACGACAACTTTACTCTATCAATGTCAAGTTCATGCCATTTTTTTGTTCACCTGCTCGCACACACACACACACACACACGCACACACATGAACAACCATGACAAGTGAAATATTGCAATTATTTGTATCTCTATCTCGTCTTGCAAAATATATATATCTATTTTTTTTAGAGTTCTTATTCACAATACAAATTTTACTTAATGTAATAAACATATGTTTTGTTATTAATTTAATTGCGATCTCGCTTTTCCTCTTTTCTACCTCACTAATTACGCATTTCCCGTGTCTTAGCTTCATATTCCATTTCATATTCCAATTGCAGTTTGGGTTTTCGTTGTTTGTTTGTTGTTCTTGCGATTGTTGACTTCCTCCTCTTTTCGCTGTTGTTGCCGGTCTGCTTGCTTGATGATTTCACTGACACGTGCGTATCCTTTGGTGGAATGAGTTTGAGATAAGAATTAATTAAACACTGTTCTGTTATTTTCGATATTCGATTTTTGGCAATTTGTCACTAAATACACGCCACAAATTGGAGTCCAGCTGCGCGCGCGCGACACCGCTGACTGTTGCGCTCAATATAAAAAACGGCTCAGAATAAAACGCTTCAGCAGCAGCAGCTTGGGCAGCACGTAAGCAGCGCTGCTGCTGCGACGGTAGGTAGCCGGCAAAAACCAAGTAGCTAAGCGCTTTTTTTTTTCTTTTCTTTATTTTGAGATTCAACTTGTCTTGTTTTCATTGCAAATTACGGTAATTAGCTTAATGCAATAACGTTGCATAAATACAACAAACGCAACGAAACAAAATGACATGCAAATGCCAATATAAAGTCCAACACAAATTGCCAATTGCGAATAAGAAAATATATATATATGTATAAGAGTATTTATGAGGGCAAGCAAAAAACTATCAAACTGTTCCCCTTGATAATATAATAAAATTGGCGATTAAAAGTGATACCTTAGAGGTTTACCCAATAATAATAACGTCGCGTGCTGTTGCACAACTTAGTTGCTAATGTAAAACATTTCCAAACAAACGTTGATTTGAACATTTTTTTAAGATTACAATGGTACTGAAATATTCTCGAATTACACAAAAAAAAAAATAAAATATAAAAAAAATAACGGCAATATCTCAAATCTAAAATAAATATTTGCAACTTTTGTATATCTATTTAAAAAGAGATTTCTAAAAGTTGTTGTATTCAAGCGGACAATTGACCCTGGAAACATAATTATTTGCTCAGCTCTCACTAAATGCCATAATACTATATATATTAATTTTTATATATATTACTGAATAATAAATATGTACCTCGATATCGTCAGCATTATCATCATCACCATCGGACTCCGCGAAATCGCTATCCATTTCCACCTGTTCGCGGTGACCCGAATCGCTCTCGTAGTCAGCCTCATCATCGTCATCCTCGCCAACGTCCTGCTCATCATCGGTGTCGGCTTCAACAAACTCCTCTGTATCGTTGAGAGCGCGTCGCAATTCGGCTCTCTCGTGTGCATCTTCGGCTTCCATTTCAAACTCTTGCTCCTGATCCTCCTCCTCCTGCTCCTGTTCATCTTCATCAATTTGTTCCGCCTCCAAGGCCTTATTGAAAGCCGTCTGTGAAAAGTTATAGATATCCTTGTACGTGCCCATTTTCAGGCGCGTCAGCAGCTCCTTCTCAATGTGATTATCAATTTTAGCAGCAATCAGAGCCTTCTCCTCACGACGTTTCTCACGCCGCTCGATCTTCGTCGAGAGCGGCACAATCAGTTTCTGACGCCGCAACTTTAGCTTCCTCATACGCATCAGATATTGGGTGATCTTGAGGAAACGCTGCTTATTCTTTGATATAATATATTTGGGCCAAAATACAAGATTTTCATTGATTTGCACGATGGCCTTCTCGAAGTTGCGGGACAATTTAACGCGCTCCCACAATTTGTGGGGCATATGCGACCGCTCCGCCGTCTTCATGAACAGATAAATGATGCCCTTCTCCTCCCGCACAGTCGCATACTGTGAATTCGCCAGTGGGCAGGTGCGGCGAGTGCACATGCCTGTCAGATTGTACTCGTGGCGGCAAAATGTGCGCGTATCGGTTCTACAAAAAATTGCATTTATACAAGTTATTGATTTAAATTTCTATTAACATTATTCCGTTTCATTTACTTGACTTTGTGCGAACAGAAGGATTTGTTGATGATGCTCCAAACAACCTAAGACAGAGACACATTGGCATTATTTTGTGACACAATTGTGTACTGAATTCCCTCCCTACTTACATCGTCGTGCTGCATTTTGTGGCTGACTGTGTTATAATCGACGCTTCTGCTTAATAATTATTTTATTATATTTGTATAAACACGTGCAACGTGCGAGCGGCTTAAAAGTACAACAACAAAACTCACGATATGTGCTTGCCATTTACATGTTTACGTTAATATGGTTGCATTTGACAATCGAAATCGATAACAGCAAATCACCTTTCTTATGATTGGTACAAAAACCCAACTGAGTTAATAATTTAATGCTCGTTATTAATTATTGAATTATAGAACTCCAAATATGTAATCCGATATGTACATACAAAATAATAGATAGTTGCAAACGCACTTTAGACGAGTCATGTCTGCTGCATACCATGAAACAAACTGTAAGAAAAGAGAATAAGAGATTTAATCTCTCATTGTTGGAATTTGCTAAAATCGTAATCATCGGAATGTCAAAAATGCATTATCTAGCTGAAAAGTTAAAAACATTAAATGAAATAGTGTGCATCTAAATTTAAAAGTAAAATTCTTTGCTTTCAACAGTTTTTAATTTACAAAGCATAACAGTTAAATGAAATCGCTGTCATAGGAACGATCGCTCGGAAGACGAGTCTAGTATGCATGTTTTGAAACCTTGGATGATTTGTTCAGTATAAATTTAATCGGATTTATTTGCTTGATTTGAATATGTTTCAATTAAATTAAATCTGTAATGTATATCACGTAAGTTTAATGTGCATATCTAAACAACAAACAAATAAATTAAAAATAAGCGAAATTACAAATATTCAAAAACGTTAAAAGCGCTGTTAGATGCTGAGTGCCTTGAAATGCAGGTGGCAACGCTACGACCCGCCGGAAAAACAGCTGTACATAAAAAAAGGAGAAAAAAACGACCAACAAAAACACTTTTGGGCCACTGGCCAAAGGCTGCAGTAAACGTTGCATGTTGCACCGTGGGTTCGCAGTCAGCAGTCATCAAGCAATCTATAGATACACCATAGAGCATTTTCGCCTACTATACAGCAAGACGAGCCGAGAAGAGACTGATAAGAGAAGTGTAAATCGATTGAATTGGCACGATGAGCAGCCAGCAACGGACGGTGATTATTTTCAAATCGGAATCGGAAAGTACAGATGTGTATGCGGAGACCTTGCTGGGTCACAATTTTCGGCCGCTGTTCGTGCCGACACTGAGCTTCGGTTACAAGAATCTCGAGCAGCTGAGGGACAAGCTACAGACGCCGGACAAATATGCTGGAATTATCTTTACGAGTCCCCGTTGCGTGGAGGCGGTGGCCGAGTCCCTGCAACTGGCTGAGCTGCCCGTCGGTTGGAAACTGTTGCATAACTATGCCGTCGGCGAGGTTACGCACAATCTGGCGATGAGCACTCTGCAACAGCTCTTCACCCACGGCAAGCAGACGGGGAACGCACGCAATTTGGCCGATTTCATCGTGGACACGTTCGATGGGTCGAGGAACTTGCCGCTGCTTTTGCCGTGCGGCAATCTGGCAACGGACACACTGCTCTCCAAGCTGGTGGAGAATGGCTTCTGCGTGGACGCCTGCGAGGTGTACGAGACGAAGTGCAGTCCCCAGCTGGCCGAGTGCATGGATCGTGCATTGAAGGCGGAGAACATTGAGTTTCTCGCCTTTTTCTCGCCGTCGGGCGTCAACTGTGCGAATGAGTACTTTAAGGCACACAACATTGCGCCGGACCAGTGGAAGCTGGTGGCAATTGGGCCGAGCACGCGGCGAGCCCTCGAATCCCTGGGGCTAAAGGTCCTTTGCACAGCTGAGCGACCGACTGTGGAGCATTTGGTGAAGGTGCTGCTTAATCCGCAAGATAGCCGTGAGCGATTGGTTCGCGACATGGAACGCAAGGATCTAGCCTAATTTAGTTATAGTAATTTTTTTTATTTAGTTGTCTTATGGGTTTTTTTAAGATCGACTACATATTTCTATCTTGTTCTGTGTGTGACCTCAATGAGTACAAAATTAGTGAGCTCAGCATGAAATGCTGCGCATTTTAAGTTATTTTTGATGCCAGATACTCACACCTCGATTGAAGCTAAATAAATAGACTTTTTCCGTGTCTAAATTTACATTTGGCCGACATATTTCAAATGCCAGCGCCAATTATCGTTGCATTGTGGAGGGCAGGCGATTAAAAGTGCGAGATAAAAAATTAAGTTCCACTTTTGCGGCATATGTATTATCGATATTTATTTACCATCGTTAATATGAACCACCGTCAATGCTAATTGCATTGTTTTTGCTGTGAAGTCTAGTAACAAAAACTACCGATACTATCGATTGTGGTCCAGCTCTAGTGACATCCAAGGCGAAGTCATTTTTGTGCTTTTGTGCTCGGCGCGCCACTGGAGCAGTTTTATTCTATTATTTTTTTTTCGTTAAACTTTTGTGTGATTCTCTACGCATTTATAGTTTATAAGGAACAGACTATAGTAAATTACTGTTTTAGTGTGTATTTTGCGTTGTTCATATAAAAAGAAAAGGGAAAACCATTACGAAAAAACTCCACGCAAACACTTTGTGCCGGTTTCAGCAGCTGAATTTGCAGGTGAGTTCAATCAAAAGAGTTAATTGGTTTCCATACCATACACATATATACCAACTTATGTAAATTTAATATATATATGCATATACTATATATGCAATTGTGTATATAGCCAAATATACGTTTGTGTGCGTGCGTGTGATCATGCAGCAGCATTGAAGACAATAAAAAAATAAAGTGGGATGGCAAGAAAGCAAGCGAGAATCGAGCAAACAGAATGAGTGTGTGTAACGCAATGTTGAAATACCGGTGTCTCTTTGTGTGCATACGCATACACATGCATATGTCCCACTGGTGGTTGTGTGTGTGTGTGTGCAATATAGATAGAGAGAGCGCGACTTGAGTTGAGAGCAGTTGGTTTGAGTGAGTCATTAACCGGCCTGCGCGCCGCTGTGTCAACGTTTTCCATAATTTGCAAATTTTGCTGTACTTGCTAAAAACATGCAACTAACACAGTTCCAGAACATGAACAATAAACCAAACAAAATCAAACAGTGGCATCACTCAGGAAAGTGAGAGTGAGAGAGCCGTTCGCTGAATGCTGAATAATGTGTGCAATTGGCTGTGGCTCTCTTCGCCGTCGCCATAAATCAAATTCGCCAAAAAGTCTGTTAAATTTTTGAAATCGCAGCTTAACTTCGCCTTAAAAGCTGTTCGCGCGCGCGCGCTCTGTGCGCTAGAGCGAGAGCGAAACAATGCAAGATAATGTGAGAGTTAAAATTTTGTTTTTTTCTTTCAGTTTTCTTATGTGAAATGCGCCAGATGCCATAAATCACTGTCGCTGGCCGACGGCTACCTTTTTGTGTTGTTGCAAGCGCTTTGCTATTGTGTGTGTTTGGCAAACCGTGTGAAAATTACAATCAATGGCGCGGTGCAACCACTGTTTTTCCATCGTCGTCGTCGAAAGTTTTTCCACACGCACACAAAGAAAACGCTTGATGCGTTGCGTCGTCGTCTTCTTATTGGTTTTGCGTTACTGTCTTTCTTTGTGTCTGCAGGTCGCTTCCTTACTTCCGCCTTTATCATATGTCACCGCGCACACACACCTTTTATACATAATGCACTCTTGAAGCAAAAAAGTTAGTTTTAGCTTTGCTTTCAATATAATAGTTCTGAATCGATAGAGACAGCATGCTAGAAATTGTAATCTGTGCTAACGTTTGTTGTTACAATTGCTCAATATTTTATTCTATTGGTTCACAAAGTTCCCAAAAAATAAACAGATTTAAAAGGCTGAAATAGCAGCACAGATTGCGTATTCTTCACTTGCTCGCTTTTGCTTTACAACACACGCTTATTACAGTTATTTTTTTTTCGAATTTTATTGAACCGGCACATTGGTTTTCTGTTCTAGTTCTTTGTGATTTAGTCAGCATTTCAACTCAACTCAATTTAACATTTCCCAGCTATTTGTAACGGTTTGTTTTGTGGCAACAAGAAAGTCGCCAAAAGCTTGCGCGAAAGAATGGAGAAAAAAAGAAAACAAGAAAATAAAAAAAAACCGCAAAGTACCCAAGTTCTAAGCAGCTTCACTCTTCTCTGCTGCGTCGCCAGACCGAAAGAAGAACAAAAGAAAGAGAGAGAATAACAGACAGTCAAGAGGCCGGGAGGAACAGTAAATTGACTAAGCAGCGGATGCTGTGGCGCTTTTGTTTACACTCGCTCAATGGACTGGCAACGCCAGTACGCTCTCTTTCAATATGTGTTGGCATATATATATATAGCATATATAGCATATATATATATATATAGCATATATATAGCATATATATAGCATATATATATATATACACATATGTGTTTGCGTTCATTCATTATTTGATTTATCGGTCGAAAGTAGAACTATTCGGAATTAGCTTCTTGAACATGGCCAAAACTAGAAGGTGGCAAAATCAGTGTCTCACTCTCTCTCTCTTTAGCTGTAGATCTTGTCAATTATCACCTTATATCTATGTATACACATGTATATATATGTAGCTGCTTATCCAGTAAGCTGAGACAAAACCAGTTTTGAATGGCAGCGTTGCCATTTCGTGCGAAATTTGCGTAGCTTCCACTAAGCAGTATTTGTATTGGCTGGAATAAAAAAAAGCGCTGAGAAGGAGCAGCAACAGCTGCAGGTAGGCGACATCATCCCCCTGCCCCCTGCTGATAAGCGTTGAGTATTCGGCGCGTGAGCGTGAATAATTATTATTTTTCAGAAAATTAATTCTTAGTTTCACAACAACAATACAGCTAACGTGTCGTTTAAATGATGGCAGTACATCATATTATTCGATATTTTTTGTTGTTCACCCTTTTATTTTATCGTGCTCGTAGCTATTGACAAGCTCATCACCAATAGTGTGTTCATATATATATATATATATCTGTGTGTGTGTGTGTGTGTTATTGTTTGTCACTGAATTTTTTGCATAGTAAGAATCAACATCAATTGAAAGCAGAAGAAGCAACAACAAAAACAGCAACAGAACACGCGCACTGACGTCATCGAAAGCCGCCTTTTAAGTTTTTATTCAAAAGGGGCGAATATTTTTAGGGAATGGAAATAAAACAGAATTTACAATTTGCATTTTGGGCGAAGACAGCGTTGCGGCAGAGACGGCAGGGAATGGCAACGTCGTCGACGTCACACAAATTTTCGAACTTGGTTTTCGAACTTGAAATTTTTGATGGTGCTGCTTTATTCTCGCTCTCTCTGGCTCTCTCACGCGTGCTGGCCATGAAACAGAACTGCCGACTGCGCAGTCGCCGCTGTCGCTGCACTCTCACTCATTTGTTTGCTCATGCGTCGACTGCGCAGCGTTTGGCTGACTTTACATTTATGTTTTTTTGTGGGCTATGCAACAAGTGTGTGCAGCGGATTGTTGTTGTTTCTTTTATTTTGTAGTACCGTATTTTATGTAAATTAACCAAAACGAGTTGTTTTCGTTATGCTTGAATAATTGGGCGGGCGCCGAGGCAGCGGCGCGTACAGCATAAAGTAGTAGTAGTAGCAAAAGCAGCTTCGTCGCGCGTTACGTAACAAAACGAAAACTGAAATACGTTAAAAGCGAGCGCTTGCTTTTAAATTTCAATGAGCGTTGCCAACTCTACCAGCGTTGCCACCTGGCAGCAGCAGCTCCACCACCAACACCAACACTTGTGTTACGCTCAGCGATCCTCATACATGTGTGTTGTTGTTGTTCTTGTTGTGAAGCTCGCAGCTCCAGCCGCGTGACTAGCTTTTTGGGGGCTGCTGGCCGGCCATTACAGTTTCATGGGAGCATCTCGCGAGAACCGAAAGTCATCGCCCCCTCTCCCCTCGTCCGATGCACACAGATAAAAACGTTGTGCGCTCGCACTCGCTGCGCAGCGCATCGTCCATCGGCTCATTTCGCATTTGACTTTCGGTACGTGCAGTCGGCGGCAGCGCAGAAACCAAACTGTTGAAAGTGTTGTTGCTTTCATTGTGAGTTTTGCTTTTCCTTTTTTTGTTTTTGTTTTTCTGCACGTGTGCAAGTCAGAGAGAGAGAGAGAGAGAGCGAGACCGAGAGAAGAACGCGAGCGCAACAGTGGATTATAGTGAGAGCTCGGTCGGCGCGCGCTTTTATCTTTGCCTAAAATTATTTACATGTAAGTACAAATATTTCTATGTGTGTGTGTATGAGTAAGCGCATGTGCATGTCTTGTTAAATACCGTCACTTTATCAACGCCTTTAACTACCGAGTTTCTGCAGTGGCTGCTATCCAGTCAGAATTGCTTGCCCTTCACCCACTTAATGAGGAATTTAATCAAAAGCCCTCGCCCTGACTCAGGCAGAGTCTCGGCGTCTGCGTCGGCGTCGGCGTCGTTTAGTAGGTCAAATACAGAATAACCTCCGGCGCCGACCCAAAATGGTTCCATTCGCTTACATACCACCTAACCCCCCAGCCACCAAAACAGCGTCTGCCTTCTTTTGTTATCTAATCTGCAAATAGTCTTTAAGCATTGCGTGCAACACACACACTCGAACGGATACAACGTCGACGTTCGGCCGATCTCCTCTTCTTTCTTCTACACATGGTTTGCTCATAAAAAAAATGGCGTGGGAGAGCTTTTACTTTTTTTTTTTTACTTTTTATGCTTTTGAAAGTGAAGAAGCGGCTGCTGCTGCGCCGCCAACTGGCTAGCAAGTCAAGCCGCGCAGCTGACCTTACAATGAGTGCAAATGAGTGCAATACGTATGAAGAAGAGATGAACGGTACAATATGCAAAGTGTAATTCAAGGCAGACATCACATTCAACAATGAATTCCCCTTCATTTTTATTGCCTCTTGTGAGTGACTTTGAATTGCTGTTTATTATGCTTGTTTCTCATTCTTTTTGTAATCCCTTATTTTAATATGATGTGCGAATATTAAATGAATGTTAAGACCTTAATTTAACTATCAGAAGAACCAAATCTTTCACAGCTATAAATTATTTTTGTTGATTGCGTATTATGTGGTATGTGCTTATGCCTTTTTTGTTTATCATAAATAACGAAACTATTTGAACAGTGGTTACCTATACACACACATACTAATTTGGGTTCTAATTTGGGTTATGATTGCGACAACGCCTGCCAGTCGCGAATATTTCTCGTGATGTGCGTGTAAATTGATTCATGTGTTTCTCTAATTTTTACGTTGTCTCTTATTATTATAACTATTATTACTGGCCTTGCACCTAGCACTGCCACTGCAACTTTAGCTGCATCTGCTGCAGCTTCAACTGTAGGGCTTTTTGTGGAGCTTCAGCAGCTGCTCAGTGCTCGTAAACTTAACTATGTATTAGTTATACTCTCCTCTGTCTCTCTCCTTCTCTGCTACTTATGCACTGCTGATATTGATATGCCCAGTCATATCACACCAAATGCCGCATCTTTCTCTCCCCCTCTTACTCTATGAGCGTGAGTGCGATTGCGATATTTCCTGTGCTACTATCGTCGTTAGCAGCAACAATGTTTTTTAGCTACTGCTTTTGACTCTCTTTCACTCTCTCTCCCTCCCTCTTTCTCTCCAACTGGTAAGCTTTGACGTTGTTTCAGGGCACAACTTGCGCTATTATTAAATTTGCCATTTAGTCGGCAGCAAACTTGCTAACGCGTCTGTACAAAGCATCGCAAGCACCAGCGGCACTTGTTGAGCAGCAGCAGCAGCAGCAGCAGCACAATCACTCAATAAACTGACTCGTCGCGCTCTCCACTCTTCAACTCTACTCGACTCTACTCTCTTTTTGGGAGTCATCGAGTCAGCAGCAGCAAGATATTTTATTTTTTTCGTTTTGTTAGATAGTCGCGACGGCGCGCTCGTTCCAGTCAGACGCGTAGTTATTCTTTTCGGTTTTATTCCGAGGAAATTGCAAATTAGAATAAGCGTGGTTTTTTTTCGTGTGTTGTGTTCTAGTGCAATTTCTTTGAAAGGTAATAACAAAAAACCAGCCGCAAATAATACAAAAACCAACAAAAAATTAACAATATTTCGCTTGGTTTGGTTGGTATACAACATCAAATTGAATCTAATATATTAAAGCAAGCAACACATGCATCGAAATCGCCCGCCGACTGGCTTGACTGGCTGGCTGCCTAACTAGCTGGCTAACTGGCTTGTTGTCCAGTCAACGGCTTTTCTAAATTGACATACTTTCTAAAAGCGCTAGTCAAGCGGCAGGCAACATCAGCAACAACAACAGCAACAGCCAATCTGACCAGAAAAACGCAATAACAACAACATCAAGTAATGGCTTAGTGCCACAAAGCAAACGTTGCTTGCAGCAGGCCAGGGAGGCGGCGGTCAGGTTTACAACGCCGGAGACACAGAAGCAGAAACAGAGACAGTGCCTCATAAGCAAGTAGTTGATAGACAGCAATATTATCATCAGCCAACTTCAATTGTCTGCTTGGCAAGCTTTCAGCAACAGCAACGGCAACAGTTAAAATGCAACCAACATGCAAAAAAAAAAAAAAATTAAAAAAAACGAATTGGCAAAGCCAAATTAAACTCCCTTTTTTTATTTAACATTCTTATCATTGCTTAAATTTATTGCAATCAAAAGCAGCAACTTAAACTAAGATCAGTTTATAAGAAAAGGCATGCGAGCTGTGCGTGCTCAAAATGCATTTAAATTGGCTCTTAATTCATGTTGTTATGGTTTTAAAACGTTAAACAGAGAAGATTGATACCTTTCAATTTCTCCCTCTCCTTTTCTCTCTCGCATTTCTGCAGTTGCAGACTTGTCTAGCTGTTTTGTTGGGCACAGCGGGGTGGTGGTGTATAGTAAGAGGAGGAGGCAGGCCATTGGCCGCATTGCTAAAATTCCGAAGCTTTCTTTTGTCTTTTTGCAGCTTTCTTCAGCATTCAGTGGCTCTTATGAATTTAACAACTCTTAACGAATGTTGTTAATATGCTAAGAGACGAGACGTGCACAAAAAAAGCAGATAAAAACTATAAACTGAAAATAAAACTCTCAGTTGAGGGTCAAAAAGTATCGTCGTATTCTAAGCTGAGTGCGATGATTTAATCTAAATAAAATGTATGCTTCATTGACGCCTTCCAAATTCCATTGATTTAATTGAGTTTGTCAAAGCGACAAATGTCAAAAGCATCAAAAAAAAAAAATATGTAAGGGAACAGGTTCTCATTAATTTGAGCATTCCAAAAAAAAATATGTTGTTGTTGTTAAAGGTGAGTGCTGACAAATGCTCACTGATACGATACTGCAGCAGGCATAACTTAGTTGTTTCTCATTGCCTTCGCTCGCAATCTTTTTTCAAATAACAACTCTGCCTATGTCGAGCTTTGCACCAAGTGCACCTTTTTTAGTACTGTTGCGTCAAAGTTCAAGGTGTAAACAAAATTGAGATAAATCTTGTTAATAAGCTGTGCACGTAAGTGTCGCAATTTTCTCTCTCTTTCCCTCTTTCTCTTTCATCGGCAACAGCAATAGCTAGCTGCAAGCACGTTTAAAAATAGCTTATTATTAATTGATAAAATGACTAATTGTGCACTTGCTGAGATTGTTTTGTCGTATGTGATTTTTTTTTTATTTTTCTTTTGTATGCGCCAAGGAAAAAATCGTCAGTGGCACACAATAATTTAACGGCGCACCGAGCTGATGAATCAGTTAAAACTCAATGACGCCAATGCTCGTTCATAGCCATAGCCAAATCATATCCATATACAGTTAGATATTCACCTACATAACACAAGCAAAGCAGTCGTCTCTGATTCAGAATTGGTTTTCGCCTACTGTTTTTCTCTTTTTTTTCGGTTATTTTTTGTTATTTATAGATTTTTATTTATTTATTGTGCCGGCTTTATTGCTATCGAGTGGGGGACATGGCCAGTAAACTGTTCAATTTGAGGTTTTGCTGACTACACTTTCGTATACGTCGATTAAGTTTCGCAGGAGCTGCGCAAGCTCAATCCAAAAGGACATCATCGCTTCTACCTCGCAAGAAATAATCATTTTCTCTCGCTCTCTCTCGCGTCATGTGAGGTCGGACGCTCTGTTTGCTTTTGTTTTAATGTTGTTTTAATGACAGCTGCGATGTTCACGATATGTCACGACGTTGGCGTCGCTGTCTCCAACTCGTGTTTTCTTTTGTTGCTTCGTCTTGTGTTTTTTTCTTTTTCTCATTTGCTCTGCATAAACTAATAGAAGAACAAAGCTTATTAATCCGCACTATGATTTAAAGTATTCAGTGGATGGCACTAATTACGATTAGAAGGATAACCAGCATAAGACAGCATAATATTTAAACAAAAAAACACACTTACTCACGTACATATTCATACACTCAAAGTGGAGACTTTGAGAAACTCTACAATTGAAGTGCGATTGTGGCTTTGACTGCATATATCATATGCATAACCTCAACCTCAATGTCACGCATATTATTACTTAAAAAATTTTTTTTTTCTATGTGTGTGTCTACTGCTTATGGGTGTCTTATTGTTGTTGTTATTGTATTGTATTGTATTTTGCTTTGTTGTTGTCTTGAAATTAGCTAACGAGTTGCGGCTGTGGCTGTCAGAAAATAAGTTACAAATAATAAAAATAATAGCAGCAAATGGCAGATGAGACGACGATTCGTCGTTCTCCAATATCTTTATCTCTGTTGCGCTCCAACGCTTACGCTATGTGTGTAATGTGAGTGTGTTGCGTTGCATCATAAAAAATTGCTCGGCGCACAGTTTTACATACACAAATTGTAGTTTCATAACCAAACTTTATTCATGCAAATATAATTACATTAGTTTCTATACATATATATTCCTTTGCAATAATTTGTTTTAAAAATGTGCATGCATTCAAAGTAAAATCTTAAAGGCGAATTTTTGTTTTATTTAAAAAAAAAATGCATTGATAATAGTCGAATTTATTTAGTCAGCACTGTTAATATGTAGGCATGAATGTGCAAGGCTTACACACATATGTAAACATACATATATATATAGAGCATGCATGAGCAGGTGTGACCGTATTTAGTCAAGCGCATAGAAAATAAATATAAACTAAAGCGATGGTAAAACGTTGCTTGTGAAGTGCTCTCTTCTCAAGAGTTGAGAGAGCAGCACCGTCTGTTCAAAAAAGCTTTTTTAGTGTAACGGTTAAAGGTACTTCTTAATAAGCCAGCGTCAAGCAAGCAGCGCATGCCATTTAGTGAGGGCAAAAGGACAGAGGCGATAAATGAGAGCGATAGAGAATGTTCTTATGGTGCGTGCGTGCGTGTGCGATTCTTTACTGCTTCTGCCTTTGTTTATCAATAACGATTTTAAACAAGGCAAACTACCCAATTGTTTGTTGTTGTTTGTTTTTTTTGCCAATTTATAATTGTCTTTTTCTGTCCTTTTTCTGAACTCTTTTTTTTTGCGGTTCGGGCATGGGGCGCATACAAAATTCTGATATAAAATATTTTTGGAACAATTGGCAAAGAAATGAGCGCGAGTCTGTGTGTGTATTGTTAGATAAGATAAGCATATGATTTCATTGTACAAAAACGTACAAAACAGTTTACCAACGGAAGTGACGTTGACAAAAATTGAGAACAAAAACAAAAAATCAACACACCCGCATTGCAACGGCAATTTTATTTTATTATTTGCTTTGCTTTGATTTTGTTTTAGTGTTGGTTTTACGTTTGCCTTCTGTGTTAAACAAAACATGAAACATTCTCTCAGTCCACCCACACCAACAACGACTACCAAACCGTGTGCATTATTTTGATTGCCTTTTTTGCGGGCAAGGCAATAAAACGGAGAACATGTTCACAATTTGAGGTTTGCTTTAATGCACGTTAGGCGTGCGGTCTTTACGTGGCCAACGCTGATAAGCGACACGTCTCCGTTATGTAACATAAACCAATTGAGATTATTATGGTGCGATACATACTTTACAACAACTACAACGAAAGTTGTTACGGTCGGGCTGGTCAGCAGCAGAAAAAAAGCACGTAGTGACTATTGACTCAAATTAGCTAGCATGAAAAGTTTCCATTGATTGTGCTGCAAACGATACAAAATTGTCAAAGTTCCAACTGCTGTCAGCTGTCCTTCAAAAGAAAACCAAATAAACAACAGCGAACACAAAATGTTTGCTTTGTGCTTGTGTGTGTGTGGGCTTTTTTTTTTTTTTTTTTTTTTTTGCTTTTGTCAACTTTTTTGTCACATTGACAAAAACAATTAACGAACTAAGCAGCACAATAAATGAGGAGAACGAGCTTAGTCACTTAACTAACGGTACAATGATGCGAACATTACACTTTTTTCTCTCTCTATATCTCGCGTAGGGTGTGTTTATTGTTGTTGCTGTCATTTCAAATGCGACTTTCAATTTGCTTAGGTGCCCTCAGTGTTGGTAAATGCGTTTATTTATTTTTATTTCAAATAATGTTTTCCTGAATATCTAAATAAAGATATTTCTTGTGCGTGTCATTTTAATTATGGTGTTGCGTTGTCCATGTTCTCCCCATTTAGTTTGCTTCATTAAATTGTCAACTTTGTTCTTTGGTGACTCTGGTGTACTTATCTTATTATTAGACAATTTTAGTACAAATACATTTGCCATTTGAGCTCTTTATAATTAACAACTGCAGTAAAAATATACATTTTTTAAAGCCCGTATTTAGCAATTGTTGCTAAGCAGCCACGTGACTCGCCTGCTTGCTTGAATGTTTTTTTTCTTCTGCTTCTGTCTTTTTTTTTACTTGTTCTTTCTTGTTCTCATTCACAAACCGATGGATTGAAGTCTGCTCGATCTACCGTTGTTCTGTGTCAAGTTTTAAAAACTTAAATATGGTTTTAATTTTATGGAAAGTTAAAGCGTATATTATCAATCAAATCAATCAATATGACAATAAAGATAATACAGAAAATTATAAAATGTTGATCCTAAAAACTACTTGACTCCGTAGATTCTACTGAACTTTACACAATACATCATATTTACATATGCACCAACAACCCCTTTTACGTTTCTGTAGGGTATCGAAAAACGACGAGCAAAAAAAGTTTACTTGGTCAAACAGAGAAGCAGAGGTAGAGATAGAGAAAAGAGAGAGAGAGAGAGAGAGATAGTGAGAGATCTATTCAATCGCTTGATTGCTCAATTTTAATTAATGACCGCAGCAAGCAAAACGACCAAAGCATTAAACTAAGCAGCGTGCGAAAGTCGTAGAGAGCGGGGGAGGGGAGAGAGAAAGATATGGACGCATAACTGTTGAAATTAAAAGTTTGGCGAAGAAAATGTTGGCTATTAATTTCATGTTTACTTATGATGCTTACTTAACGACTCGAAATAAAAACAAAAAGTAAAAGCAGAGATGAGTAAGAAGAAGCAAGGTGCTTTTAATTTTGTTGTTGCTGTTGTCATTTCGCTTTCATGTCTGTATTTATTTGGCTTCCATTGCGCTGCGCATACGCAATGTGAACATCACGTCGCTCTCTTTATTTTATTTTATTTGTTTTATTTTTGTTTTATGTTTTACCTGCGCTTTGCGCTCAAAAGCTTATTAGTTGTGTTAGGCTTTGTGTGTGAGTGTGTGTGTCTGTGTGTGTGTGAGAGTGTGTTTGCTTTGCGCTGCTGTTCCGGTGGTCAAACAGTAAACGTATATGTAAACTTAAACGTAACCGTTGCCCCGCTGCTTATAGCTTGAACTCATTAAATGCACTTAATGGATATTTAACATCAAGCAAATGTTGCGCGTGGGTTAAACAAAGCCAGATTATGTAAGCGCAACCGCGCTTAGCAGGTGGACAAATTCTTCATTCTTATTTTTTTTTATCGTGTGACTGTCTGTCACTCATCTACGCATTTCTGCTCAATCATTTTCATTTCCGTTTGTGCCGGTAAGCTTGAAAGCAAGCGCATCCTTTCGTCCACACTCCCCTTTTTAGTTTTTCCAAGAAAATAAAAAGTAAAAAATCAAAGAAAATATCAAGTCACGGATTAAGCGAACTAAAATCAACAAAGCAATCAAATGCAGTCGGAAATGACGCATGTTTATTGAAGACTGTGGATACATTGAGCGAACCCACTCGCAATTAACTCTTAAGTTGATTTCTTTTGTTTGTGTTTGTTTGCATAACATGCAAATGATTCATCTGCCCCAGAGTCTACCAATCTATGTAGTCTGTGTATTGTTTGATTGAACCTAAAGGAATTTGTCGCTTGCTTGGCCCTGTTGCTGATTACCGGCACAGCTCATTTGCAGCTGGCGAAAACAAAATGAGCTCATTTCAAAATTAACTGTTTGAGTTCAAGGCAACAACATAATATTTACAAAAAAAAGAAGAAAGATAAAGCAATCGCACAACGACGTCCAAATACTCTTGTTAGAATTAGTTAAAAAGCCTTGGAACGAAAAGAAGAAATTCTTAAGAAGCGTTCAATATCAGATATTTTTTTTTTTTTTTTTTTGAGAATCTTGAGCAATATCGTCATAGTCTAGAATGGCATTTTTCTTAACACTTAGCAACAGTTGTCGTTTTTATTTTTATATTTATTAACGATTAAAAAAAACACGACTTTGATGACACGTGCATTAATAATGAAGAATTTGTTTTGTAATAAATAACAATGCGAATTCCCTAAATAAATCTTGTGTGACAAACAACTTGACAAGGTTAATGTATTTAACTCTAGATTGTAACATAACTCATGTATTTCACTTTATATATATATATATATATATATATATATATATATATATATATATATATGTATACAAGTGTGAGCTAGCTAAGTGTGTATTTATGAAGTTTACGCAGAAACGATAATAAAGTCCGAATGATGTCATAATTTGTGCAAACCTAGCAACAATGAAAATTTTGAAACTTCGGAATGTCTTCTGCCTGCCTTTGCAGCTAATGATTATTAATTTGCATTTTGACGGAAACCGTTGTTTGTTCAGCCCCGTTTTAAATTTATGTATATATACATATATATATATATATATATATATATATATGACTATTCAAACAAATATGGCGTCGCGTGTGACGTCAGTTAGTAGCAAGCAGCATTTCAAATGTCATCTGTCAAAATGTCAATTGGATTTTCATTACGTTGACGTTTACCACCTGCAATAAAAAACAAAAAAAACAGAACAAGCAACATTAAAACATGAATTTCATTTTAGATTTCAATTCAGAAAGCAATCATTTTAAATGGTTTTTGGGGTTTTGTTTGTTTGTTTTGGCGCCCTTTGGATTTCTGTCACTTTGAAAAAACATAATGCAGTTGTAATCTCTAATTTGTATATTTTTATGTATTCATTTGATAATTATTATTTATTTAGAAAAAACTAGAAGCTCGTGGGGCGTAATCGACTGGAGAGAACGTTGCAGTCGGTCGTAACAGAGGGGAAGGTGGACAGGACGGAGGATCCGCACAGAATTTTAGCCGTACAGATTGGCGACCGCACAGTAGGGTGGGTGGACAGAGGCGTGGCCTGCCAAGGGGCGGGTAAACAGAGGAATCGGCCGACGCACAGAGGGTGGCCGGACAGAGGGTCGGGTGGACAGAGGACGCTGCCGACGCACAGTGGGTGAAGAGGGGCGGGAAAACATTTCTAACGATCGCCAATTGCAGTTCTCAATTAATTAATTGCATATATTTCTCGTTGCAGTCGACGCCAGAGCAAAGAGAGCATTCAAAATACAAACACAAACTTCAAATACTTTGTGCCACACCCAAAAGCCGTTCAAATCAACACCATCAAAAACTGGGCAACTAGACAAGCAGCAAAATGTCGCCAAAATCGGTAAGTAAAAAAATGATTTGAAATTGAATTTTAATCGTTATACGATCAATCACAGCAGGCCATTTCCACTTTAGCTATTTCGGTGGTCGTTATCAATTCTCAAACATGAAATGAATTTCTCATTAGTAGAATTTCTGGGTGTAATTGCTTACCGCTTATCAATAGTGATTGGCAGCTGATGAACTACAGCGTTTAACTTAACTAAAATACTCATCGGCCGTCTTCGATTTGAATCTGCGCCAATAGTAAAGGAAGATGACGTCAAAGACTTGCTGCCGACGTCATTACACCGACGTTCACTTCACTCTCCACCACCCACTTGGGTGTGGGTAGCCCCACACTTGACCTTCATTTGCCTTAAATTTCGATTTGATTGACAGCAAAAACGGCAGACAAAAACGTCAAGCACTAAATTCATCAATAACTTTCAGTGTCATCTAAAATAATGTATTTATTTATTTTTTTTTTTTTTCTGTATTTGAGAAATAACCATTAACCCCCATGAACCACAAATATTTTTCAACATAAATCGCTTTCAGAGCTTTCATGTGCATATGAAATGAATTGGTGATTTTACACCCACGCTAGCATTAATTACTAGAGCACACACACACCCACACACACACACACACAGACACACACACATACGCAATTGTAAGCTGTGTGTGTTTGTTTTTTTGACTGGCGTTGGCTTATAGGCTTGGCTAATTGCAGCTCTCTAATAGACTAATAAAATGACAGCCAACGCGTCGTATGAGTGACGGTGATTTGTTTATCCAGGCCGGGCCCCTACTAACGCTACTGCCCACTACTGACAAAGAGAAAACAAAGAAAGAACACGATGGAGAAAGAGAACGCGAGAGAGAGATAGAGAATAGGTTGGTGGGGGGCGGGGGGGGCAGAAGTACAACCTGTACTTAAACTAGCCTCACGCGGCAGTTTAGTCAGTTGTATCTATTTTTAGCCACGTAATTAACATACAATTACAAAAAAAAAAAGGAAAGAAATGGAAAAGAAGAACATTCGCCGAGGAGAGAAGAGCAGGCAGGGGGCAACTAATAAGTTCCGCTGTGCACCTCAAACAAACCTCAAAAACATCGCATCTCTTTGCGCCGCCCACTTTAACAACCTGCTCACGTGCAGCTTGGCTCGGGCCTCGTTTGGGGCACTTTCTCGCCGGTGGCCTTACTGAGTCTACTTGCCTGTCCGTCCGTCTGTCTGTCCGTCTGTCTGTCTGTTTGTCTAATCGACTTAAATACCAAATGGCGCTATACAATTTTCCACAGTTGTCGCTGGACAACAGAACCGGGCGCATTGTCTTTTGGATTTCTTCACGAAACTCATTTTTGTGTGTGTGTGTGAGTTTGTCCGCGCGCCACGCGCCATCGAAATCTTTGTAACTATTCAAAATCTACGTAAAAACGGCTGGCTGCCCAAAATGGTCGTCGTGTCCGACAGCCGTCCGCGTCTCTCGCGCTACGCCGGCAGCGTCAAGCGGAAAACGGTGCGTTTGCTTTTCTTTTTGGAGTGTACAAATACCCTTTCAGGGGGAGTATTTAAATGGTGATACAAGATAATTGATAATTTACTTTAAAAGTTTTTTTTTTTTTTTTTATGCTTTAGCTTTATGATCCAGCTGCAGCAAATAGGCGGATATAAGCCAAGTTATTACAATTTGGTTTACAAATTTTTTATCGATTGCCTAAAATTTGTTAAAAACAACTGACTAAAGATTAATGCAAGTTTTTCTATACATTGATTGCACATTTTTGACTTTGAGAGCTGAAAAAATCAGCAAATGCATAATTCAATTAAAATGTGGCACATATGGAATTATTCCCAAAAACAATGAGAAACTGGTTTTTGACTATTTTTATCGAGTTTCATTCGACGACCGCCAACATTCCACATTCCATATTTTAAAATCGAGGAGTTGTATAAGAGTTTGCCATAATCTCTATGATAGTTTTACAAATATATTGAATAATGCACAATTTTCCTGACCAGATATTTCCGACAATTGCGAGTTTTTTTTTTTTTTTTTTGTGGTTGTTTTATGGTTTCCGGCTTCACCAAAAACTACGTACAACAAGCTGCTTCTCGTAGGCCAATATTTGCGCATTGCTACGAGCAATTTGTCATGCAGCAGCAGCAGCAGCAGTCGCAGCCTATCAAAATGCGACAAATCGACGCGAATCAAGCAAAAAAGGGGGTCGTGACAATGTTATGGAGAGGGGGGAGGGGTTAAGAGAGAGAGAGAGGAGAAGAGTTAAAGCATAAAGCAGAGTCGTCAACTACTGGTTTGTTATGCGGCTGTTTCCGTTGCCACATTCGCATGATGCACTGGGGCCAATGAGCGAGGTATGCTTGTGCATACACTACACACAACAACAACAACAACAACAACATCCACAGAAAAACAACAACAACAATAACAACACCATGCATTAACCCACAAACGTTAATTGGATTGAAATGAACGTTTTCAATTTCCTTGCATTGTGTCACGTTTGATTTACATTGCGAAAAAAGAGCGCTTAAGACCAGCGAGAGCGAAGGAGACAGACAGACAGAGAGAGAGAGAGACAGAGGGAGAGAGAAAGATCTGAAAAGCCAAAAAAGTAACAGCTTTAACAATAACTAAAACCCAACAAAACACGTTAACTTAACGCAGGTAGCCAAAACAAAATAAGTAAAAAAAATTAAATTTAAATGGGAGACTAGAACTGAAACCATCTAGAAAACGCATCGTAAGCCGTAAGCCTAAGACCAAATTTCAAAGTATTTTGCATATGTTTTTAGTTCACGTTAAAATTGCGTACAGAATGACAACGACGAGTTTGCAACTTATATAACACTTCATAGTGATTATTATTTCTATTGGCAATCCAAGCAAATATAGCAATCGAAAGACAGCAACTATATTATCGACGTTCATTTGCCGCTGCGTAAGATCTCTATCGGGCAACTTATTTACATTCAACTAGAACAGAGATAAACAAGAAAAACAAGAAAAACATCGAACGATAAATCGATTGTTTTATTCCGGGAAATTGCTGTCACTGCAATTAGAGCTGTGACGTTAACTGTCAAAGGTGGATTTAATGCATGCATATATGTATGTGTGTGTGGGTGTAAAAAAAACCAGCAAAATATAATCAACCAGGAAAACCACCAAAACAATACGAAGAATCGGCATAGATAGCAAATTTATAGAGGGGTGTGTTGTGTGTGTGTGTGTGTGTGGTGGGGGGGGGGGGGGTGGTCAATTGGAATTGCAACAGCATTTGCAAAATTTATTATACAAGCAAACCACCCCCATCCCCCCCCCCACAAAGTGAAGGAGAACCATTAAGTTAATTAAGTTGGAACAGGGATTGGGCGATGTACGTTGCCAATTAGCAAAAAGTAGGGGCGAAAAGAGCGTATGACAACCTACCTGAGGTATATATATCTATATATATATATATATATATATGCGACCTATTTCTATCCAATCGAGCAAATCATATTTTCACTTATTTCCATTCCTTTAAAGTATCCTTTTGCTATTGTCCTTGATTGAGTGTGTGCCTGTGGCGACAGTTGCCAAAGTCAAACTTCAAATTTGCCAGGAACAGACTAAAGTGTAGAAATCTATAATAAATTTGAGGTTGGGGGAATCTCGCCTGCCTCAACGACGATGAAACTGATGATGACAGCCAGCCTGTAGACTTCAATTGTTTCAGTCATTTACAATTAGCACAACATATTCAAATCTTGTCATGTCCTTGCAGCTAAATGTGCGCGTCACGACGATGGACGCCGAACTGGAGTTCGCCATTCAGTCGACAACGACTGGCAAACAACTGTTCGATCAGGTGGTCAAGACGATTGGGCTGCGGGAGGTTTGGTTCTTTGGCCTGCAGTACACGGACTCCAAGGGTGATTCCACATGGATTAAGCTATACAAAAAGGTAAGCACATCGCAACTAAACTGTAATTATTGGAACGATGCACATAACTATATCGATTGGCATAATCGGTGTATAGAATATTAAAGGTGTTACGCATTTATGTTTAGCCCGAATCGCCAGCCATAAAAACGATCAAATATTTAAAACGTGTTAAGAAATATGTGGACAAAAAGACAGCTGATAGCAATGGACACGCCCAGACGGATGAGAGCGAGGAGGATGACGATGCTGACGATATGGTGGGCGAAACGAAACCAAATACAAAATTCAAAATGATGTTTCCTCCCCCCCGCAATCACGCTACGAATTTGAAAACATTAAATTTATATGCAGATGTTTACCCAAATAAAAATATGATTTTTCAGTTGCAAACTAGGTTAGAAATGAACGTGAGAATTATTATTTGTAGTGAACATTTATACAATAAACATGCTAAATTTACTTAAGTAGAGTCGAAAACTTAATCCCCCCATCCCCCACCCCCCTTCCAGTTGTGTTTATAGATTGTCAACTTGCTATTTGAATTGAGGATTGAAAAAAGTGTTTTACATGAAACTAAATAAAGATATATAAATATTCTTCATTAAAACATGCTGCGCACCTTGCACCGTCTGAATACACACATACAAATGCACAGACTGGATCAATGCCGTTCTCGACATGGGTAACCCATAGATATATATATATAGATATTTATATGTAGATATAATATTTGAAGGATTGGATTAGCAGAGAGAATCATTTGCTATTTGTATACTAATGCAATTGTTATTGGGTGTGTTTAGGTGATGAATCAGGATGTCAGAAAGGAGAATCCATTGCAATTCAGATTCCGTGCCAAATTCTATCCGGAGGATGTGGCCGAGGAGCTGATACAGGATATCACACTGCGCCTGTTCTATCTACAAGTAAAGAATGCCATATTGACCGATGAGATCTATTGCCCGCCGGAAACGTCGGTGCTGCTGGCCTCCTATGCGGTGCAGGCGCGCCACGGTGATCACAATAAAACCACCCACACAGCCGGTTTCCTAGCGAACGATCGCCTGTTGCCACAGCGCGTCATCGATCAGCATAAGATGTCCAAGGATGAGTGGGAGCAATCGATAATGACTTGGTGGCAGGAGCATCGCAGCATGCTTCGCGAGGATGCCATGATGGAGTATCTGAAGATTGCCCAGGATCTGGAAATGTATGGCGTTAACTATTTCGAAATACGCAACAAAAAGGGCACCGATCTGTGGTTGGGCGTTGATGCGCTCGGCCTCAATATTTATGAGCAGGACGATCGATTAACGCCAAAAATTGGCTTCCCCTGGTCCGAGATACGAAACATTTCCTTTTCCGAGAAGAAGTTTATTATTAAACCGATCGATAAGAAGGCGCCCGACTTTATGTTCTTTGCGCCGCGCGTCCGCATCAACAAGCGCATCCTGGCCCTCTGCATGGGCAACCATGAGCTGTACATGCGTCGTCGCAAGCCCGACACGATCGATGTGCAGCAAATGAAGGCGCAGGCGCGCGAAGAGAAGAATGCCAAACAGCAGGAGCGGTAAGTCGTCATAAAAAAAAAATATATATATATATATATATATATGCTATATATTCGCATTGATATTGATTTGCAGCGAGAAGCTGCAGCTGGCACTGGCAGCCCGCGAACGTGCCGAAAAGAAGCAGCAGGAGTATGAGGATCGGCTAAAGCAAATGCAGGAGGAGATGGAGCGTTCGCAGCGGGATCTGCTCGAAGCGCAAGAGATGATCCGACGCTTGGAGGAGCAGCTGAAGCAGCTCCAGGCCGCCAAGGATGAGCTCGAACTGCGCCAGAAGGAGCTGCAATCTATGCTACAGCGACTCGAGGAGGCCAAGAACATGGAGGCCGTAGAGAAGGCCAAATTAGAGGAGGAGATCATGGCCAAGCAGCAGGAAGTGCAGCGCATTCAAGACGAGGTCAACGCCAAGGACGAGGAGACCAAGCGCCTACAAGACGAGGTCGAAGAAGCACGCCGCAAACAGGTAACCACACTTGAATCACCAACTTCTATCATCTTATTAATTACGCTTTTTTTTTTTTAGGCCGAGGCTGCTGCAGCGCTGCTGGCTGCATCCACCACGCCGCAACACCACCACGTTGCCGAGGATGAGAACGAGAACGAGGAGGAGTTGACGAATGGCGATGCCGGCGGCGATGTGTCACGCGACCTGGACACCGACGAGCATATCAAGGATCCCATCGAGGACAGACGCACGCTGGCCGAGCGCAACGAGCGCTTGCACGACCAGCTCAAGGTGCGTGCAAAACAGAAGCAAGCCCAAACCAAATGGGCCGATTTGATTCAGTTATACAATTGGAATGGGGATCCGGCACCACAGATAAATTGGTTTTTTATACGTTGATAAGCCAGCAGCAGTATTTGGATACGCTTATCTGCCGCCGCCTTATCATACGATTTTTCAGTTTTCAAAATGGCCAGTCATGGCTGGTATAAAAAGTGTAGATAATATATATAGCCAATAGATATGTAAACCATTCGAGGATGTACCTAAATTATGGTTATTGTATTTACTTAGATTGCAAGCAATAGTTTTGAAATCTGGTTTGATTGCTGATTGCTGGACTTGCATTGCTCGAATCAATCATTCTGTGGAGATTTGTGGAACACTTTAGTTTTAAATTGAAGTCGCATTATTTCTCCATTTTACTTAAAGTTGATATTTATGCATTTTTGTCTCGCTCTTTTGCAGGCCCTGAAGCAAGATCTGGCGCAGTCACGCGACGAGACGAAAGAGACGGCAAACGACAAGATTCATCGCGAAAATGTGCGCCAAGGTCGTGACAAGTACAAGACGCTCCGTGAGATCCGGAAGGGCAACACAAAGCGTCGCGTCGATCAGTTTGAGAACATGTAAAGCGTTGCCACGCCCCATTCTCTTTGCCCCCTATCCACCACCAGAAAGTGGTGGTGACGCGACTAAACGCGCTTAACACAAAATGACCCCTACTTCCGCCCTCCGCACTCCGCACTCCTCCATCCCACACCTCCTTTATGTGCAGATAAAGAACTTGACAGATGTAATTTTCTCTGTCAACTTCAAGTTCAGAAAGAAAGTGCATCTTAAGTAACAATAATAATAAAACAAATAATGTAAACATTCGCTAATGCCTTGTAAACAGTATAGTGTTAAACGACCATCCGTTTACGCGCACACACACACCTACACACACATATTACCCTCCTTTAGCAACCACATTCGATCATACCCATACATTTTTTTTAAATGATAGAATGGTCGCAAATCTTGTTTATTACGCAACGTCCGCCGCTTCCCGACCGCATACCCCATTTTCTTCGTTCGTTTTGTGCGCGCATCGAATTGAGGGAAACAACAAATATATGAGAAATAAACAACAACAACAACAAAAACAACAGCTATTTGCATTTTCGCCCGTTATAAATATTATTTTTACTACTATATAATTACTATTTTTTTTTAAATTTGTATAATTAAATAAGAATTTGATTGTTTCTTAAATTAACTTGCAAAAGAAAGAGAGAAAAAACAAAACAAAAGGAAAAACAATATTTTTAATTATTATTACAAAACAAAACAAAAAAAGCAAAAAAAGGAAACAAGTGAAAAAAAAAGGAAAAAATATATTATAATATGTATAAACTATAATTTTCTTCTTTATTTTTATTTAAAAAACAAAAATTTTTACAAAAACTATTGTCGAAAACCAAACAGTTTTTAAATTAAATAATAAAAATGTAAAACAACAACAAAAAAAAACAACAAACCTCAAAAAATTATTTGGAAAATCTGAGTTTAATTGGCACTACAAATGGCAAAGTTTAAAATTAGTATTTAAAATTTCATTTTGTTCAAATATAAGTCACTCTCAAAGCAAAATTTTATTATTATTATTAGAAATTAGTTTCTGTTTGTCTTGGACTATTTATTTAGTTTTTAGTTATTTAGTTTGCCCGAATACGAGAATATATTTATCTTCTGTATCCACAGTTTCTTGTATGCTGGTGAATAAAAAGTCTTCTGCATTGTAATTTCTGTAGTCGCCCGATAAGTGGCTGTTAGCGCTCTCTCGTCCTCGACAGGTGGCGCCAAAAAGAATATATGGCATAATCGTATTCGCCAGATGGCGCTGTGCAAGCGGCCATATTTCTAACATTGTATTCGTCGTTCACAAGAAGCCATTAGCAAATTTCTGCTCCATTTTCTGCCTGGTCATGGTAGCTATCGCTTTCGAATGATGCCGCAGCCCTCGTGTCAGCTGTTTGTGGCGGGGCGACGATAACTCATTGATGGCTGTCTGCGCTTAATTTCAATACGTGCGGCACGAGACAATAATAACAAGGGCAATAAACAAGTAGCAACAACAAAGAACGATGCACAAGTTACTCCGCGGTGTTGCGTGTTGCCAACATGCCGCCAACAGCGGAGCTAATGCTAATCAAATATTTATACAGCAACTGGGACACCGTCTGCTGAGTAGAGCGACAAGCACATCCGACGAGCAGGTGTTGAGTAAGCGCAAATTTCAGCCGCAACATGCCGGCGACTTGAAGGAGCAGCTAGCTGGACAGCTGCCGCCACAGGCCCGTGTGGTCATCTGTGGTGGCGGCATCACGGGCGCCTCTGTCGCCTACCATCTGGGCCTGCAGGGCTGGGGCGACGAGACGCTATTAATTGAACAGGATGGCGTTGGCGGCGAGCTGCCGTGGAGCGCCTGCGGTCTAGCCGGCCGCTTCGAGCCCAGCTACACCGAACTGAAGCTGGCAGAGTACTCAATTGATCTGATAAAGCAGCTGACAGAACGGGGATTGCCCACCGGCTGGCGGCCTGTGGGTAGCCTGAATCTGGCACGCTCCTTTGATCGGATGACCTCGTTTCATCGTATGAAATCACTGGCTGTGGCCTGGGGCATGAACTGCGAGATCCTCACGCCGGAACAGTGCCATCAGCACTGCTCGCTTCTCTCGGTGGACGGCATCGAGGGTGGCCTCTGGATACCCGAGGATGGTGTCTGTGATCCGAACCTCGTCTGCAAAGCATTCATCGAGGAGGCACGCCGCCTTGGCGTGCGCATTGTGGAACACTGTGCCGTCAAGAAGATCCACAGCGATGGCGGCAAAGTGGCGCGCGTTGAAACCACCGCCGGCGACGTTAACTGCGAGTACTTTGTGAACTGCACTGGGTTCTGGGCGCGCGAGGTGGGCACACTGTCCAAGCCGGTGGTCAAAGTGCCCCTCAAGGCCGTCGAGCATCATTATCTGCATACCAAACCGATTGCCAACTTGGATCCGAATACGCCGTTTGTGCGCGACTTTGACGGACGCATCTTCTTTCGGGAGTGCGAGGGCCACATCCTGGCTGGAGGCTATGAGCGTGAGGCGAAGATGGTCTACGAGGACGGCATCATACCGCTGTCGCAGGAGGCGCGACAGTATCCGCCCGACTGGGATCACTTCCACGAGCTGCTCGATGCGCTGCTGCAGCGAGTGCCATCGTTCCGGGAGGCATCGCTAGATCGGCTGACTAATTCGCTGCAAGTGTTCTCGCCGGACTGCAAGTGGATCCTTGGCGAGGCGCCGGAGATACAAAACTATTATGTGGCCGCAGGCAACAAGACGATGGGCGTGTCCGCCTCTGGTGGCATCGGACGCGTACTTACCGATCTCATCACGAAAGGCTCAACGTATCTGGATCTGCATATATTGGACATCAGTCGATTCCTGGGGCTGCACAACAACCGCAAGTTCCTGCGCGATCGTTGCAAGGAGGCACCCGGCAAACATTTTGAAATCAACTATCCTTTCGAGGAGTTCCAAACCGGTCGCAATCTGCGCATGTCGCCCATCTATCCGCAGCTGCAAGAAGCGGGCGCCGTCTTCGGCCAGTCCATGGGCTACGAAAGACCCAACTACTTTGATCAAAATGATAAACAAGGTGCGTATTTTGGTGTGGAAAGCAGAGACCTTTTTCAACAATTCCAATCCCGTCTCGTCCACAGATGAGTTTGGACTGCCGCGCTTCCGCATCTCAAAGACGCGCACATTTGGCAAGCCGCCGTGGTTCGATCACGTGGCCTCCGAGTACCGCGCCTGCCGCGAGCGCATCGGGATTGCCGACTACAGTTCCTTCACCAAGTTCGATTTCTGGTCGAAGGGCAACGAGGTAATCGAACTGCTGCAGTATCTCTGCTCCAACGATGTGGACGTCGCCGTTGGCTCAATTATACACACTGGTATGCAGAATCACAATGGTGGCTATGAGAACGACTGCTCCCTGGCACGACTCTCGGATCGACAGTGAGTGGGGCAAGATGAGGACGAGGCGGAGTAGCAAATGCGGTTCTTTAGAAGATCTAATTTATATTGGAATTTAACTTTGCAGCTACATGATGATTGCTCCCACCATACAGCAGACGCGCTCCATGAGCTGGATACACAAGCAGATGCCGGACCATCTGCGCGCCAAGGTCAACGTGGCGGATGTGACCTCTATGTACACTGCGATATGCATTCTGGGTCCCTATTCGCGAATCTTGCTCTCGGAGCTGACGGACACAGATCTCACAGCGCAAAGCTTTCCCTTCTTTACGTACAAGGTGAGCGAGCTTCTTGCTCGGATTCCCTTGCAGTTCATATTTAACTATTTCGATGTATTCCGTTCAACAGGAACTCGATGTGGGCCTGGCCGATGGCATCCGCGTGCTAAACATCACGCACACCGGCGAACTGGGCTATGTTATGTACATCCCCAATGAGTATGCGCTGCATGTCTATTCGCGACTGCACCAGGCTGGGCAGAAGTTTCAGATACAGCATGCAGGTGAGTGACGCACTCCTCGCCCTTCCATGCATGCCCATGATTCACTTAATCCGTAATCCGGCTTGTGCACAGGCTACTATGCGACTAGGGCGTTGCGCATTGAGAAGTTCTATGCGTTCTGGGGTCAAGACTTGGACACGTTCACCACGCCGTTGGAGTGCGGACGCAGCTGGCGGGTCAAACTCAATGTATGTGCAATGTGTTAGGTGAGATCCAATGATGATGGCGGAGTTAATCCTTTTTGGGCATTATCTTTTGCAGAAACCCATCGACTTCATTGGACGTAAGGCGCTGCTGATGCAGAGGGAGGAGGGCGTGAAGCGAATGTATGTGCAATTGTTGCTCAACGATCATGATCACGAGGTGGACATGTGGTGCTGGGGAGGCGAGCCCATCTATCGCGATGGTGTCTATGTGGGCATGACGACCACAACTGGATATGGCTATACGTTCGAGAAACAGGTCTGCTTGGGATTTGTGCGCAACATTGATGAGCAGGGCCACGAGCTGGCCGTGAGCAACGAGTACGTGCTGTCCGGGCACTACGAGGTGGAGGTGGCCGGGGTGCGGTTCGAGGCCAAGGTTAACCTGCACTCGCCCAACCTGCCCACCAAGTTCCCGGATCGCGAACGCGCGGCCTACCATGCGACGCGCGACAAACCCGACCAGGCAGATCTGCTCTCGTTCAACTCAAATCTGACGATGACGCGCCACTGAACCCCACTCCACTCCACCCAACCCAACCCAACCCCCCATCCGCGCATCCTTACAGCCAAGCGAAAATGTTCGTCTCGGCGCTGTTTCCCTTGATTTCGCTTCGATTCGTTCACTCGGTCGTTTCTCCCTTGTACATCCTCAAATCTCAATTGCAAAGCGATATTAGTTTTATGCCATTATATAGAAATGTATATATACATATGCATTTTTATATATATATATATAGATCGGCGGGTGAGCGAATCGGGCGTGTTCGAGTGGGAGATGCGATTATTTATTGTTATTTTTTTTGCTCAGTGCATGCTGCTCCAATCGAGCGTTTCTCCGATATTAGTTCTCTATATATATATATTTATTGTTGTCGGATGTGTTTTGATTTGTCGTGTCAATTATTATATAAATCAATTTAAACAAATTATTGGACAAGCGCTGCCAAAACAATTTTCGAAATTTACCAAAACCAAATACTGAAATTAATAAATAATAATATTTCCTCAATTTTCCCCAAACATTCACTTTGTTAAAATGAACACTAAACTTCATAATTAATCGCACTTTTTCTAGTAGTGCATGTTAAATTGTTAAATTGCTCGAAGGATAATGAAAATCGAAATATTATGCTTCCCAGATCAGTTCTTGCCAGATTCATATCATCGCAAAACATCGAAAATGCCTTAAATAAATTAAATTTTTTACCGTACACTGCAATCAATTAGGACACACATAATACATCTGAAATATTTATACGCATTTTTTGTGTAATATCGTTGAACTTTATATATATGCTAACTACACACACACACACACACACACACACATACATATATATATTTATATACAAATAAAGTTTATACAAAAAAAGAGAAGCGACTAACATTTTTTCTTGGGGTTAATAGACACAGGCTGTGGCAAGTGTTATCCTACTAATGCGGCTTGCGCTGCCCAACTTTGCGTTGGCCTAAACTGCAAACTTGGCCAGCAAGCTTGCAACAATAGCAACTTCTAACGGCGCCTGTGGGTTGGAGGGGTGGGTTGGGGTTTTGGCTAGAAATATTAGCCGGCGCAGCTGTTGGCTAATATGCAAAAACTTTTCAGTCCCCTTCTTCAAGTGGGTGTGGCTAAATTTGCATTAACTTAGTTTGCAGTTGTTGTTGTTTTTGATTTTGTTGTTGTTGTTGTTGTTGTGGTTGTTGTTGTTTTTTTTTGGGTTTAGCCAAGAAATTCAGGCGTGTGCTAATGCGAAGCAAACTCGTTGCCAAAGATTTGTGCACATGTATTGGGCCAAGAAGTTTAGCAAAACTAACCAACAACAAAGAACAAACAAACAAAACGGACAAACAGCTACTGGTCCTCATCAACAACAACTACAACAACAACAACAACAATAGCAACAACAACAACAACAACAACATTATCATTGTTGTTGTTTTTTGGTTGTTTGGTTGTCCTAGGGGCACTTTTGGACACGCTCGACTGGATTTCTTGGCCCGGCCAACTGCCAACTGACTCTGCTGACTGGCTGGCTGGCTGGCTGGCTGGCTGGCTGGCTGACTGGATAACTGGGGGCTCTGTGTAGGATTACAAACTATCTTTTTGTTAGTAATTAGCTGCACACGATAAACGTGACATTATTATTGTTGCCCAGTTGTTGTGCAAAAGTTTGCGGCCTCCGCTTCGGTTTTCAGCAACAGCAGCCTACTATTTTCCCTTGCCACCCCCTCCAGCCCACCGGCGCCAGGCTTTGTATACCCTGCACCTATATTGAATCAATCAAATGGGTATTATGAAATAATATAACCCCAACTTACTCATATTTCCACCAACGATAGCCCACTATTTCGCCAGACCTTCAGCCATCAATTCATCCCAATTTGTATACAGATGTTAATTACAAAAAAAAAACACCTATTTTCCAAAGATCGGCACAGTTTAGGGAACTTTATATTACAGGTTGTCTGCTAGTCGAGCACTCTCGCATGGAGCTTGCTCACTTGCTGGTTGCTTGTTGCTTCATTTGTTGCAAGTTGCATTTGAATTTTGTTGTTGTTGATGCTGCAGCGGCTGTTGCTCGCCAAAAGTTTTGACCGTTTTACAAATGAGACTTTTGTTAAATCAAAAATTCAAGTGGCAATGCCGCACTCGATGGCGCCACACAGTCAGTCAGTCAGTCAGTCAGCCAGTCACCGAGTCCGAGTTCAAGTCCGACTCAGTGTCGCAAGTCCAAGGAAATTATCAATTTCTGCAACTGCGCACATCACAATCACAGCTCACATCCTTAACCAAGTCTGAGTCTGAGTCAGAGTCTGGGTTTCGGGTCTGGGTCTGGGTCTGGCTTTGGGTCTGCTTCCCATTGGGGGCTTCATCATGTTTTGTAATTTATGCCCATTTATTGTGTGGTTTTCTACCGCATTTCGTCTTGTCTTGTGGTTGACCAGTCGAACATGGCTAGCTGCTGCTTTTGCGACCGTAGCTGGAGCTGGAGCTGAAGCTGGAGCAATCAACAAATTTGCATATGACTGGCCAACCAGCATCCAAGCTGGCCACGGACTATGGCTAAGGTCAATTTGCGGCCAGCTGCTGACTTTCAAAATTCAACTTAAACAAAAGTTCGAGTTGGTTATTGCTCACAGGTCCGACTGACCATGCCATGGGCTCAACATCTTTCTGCCCATTGCCTGACTGACTGACTGACTGACTGACTGACTGACTGACTGATTGACTGAGTGTCAACCAAATGGCAATTGGCAAATGGCAAATGGTTCAACAGCAGGACAGACTCCCTTGCAGTGGCTTAAATATAAATTATTTAAGTTTTTCCAATGCAGCAATTCAATCAAGCAATTTCAATATATATTTAATAATTACGGTCTGCAAAGACCACATTTCAGAAATTCAGAAATTCAGAAATTTGTGTTCGCTCCACCATAACCAGGACTTGCTTCGATTCCTTCATTGCAAAGGGTATCCACAAATGGGCCAATGGTTTAGTAACTGATCTGAACATTCTTTTGCTGCAAGGAGCGCAGTTACTCTAACGGATAAATCTCAATCTTGCCACCATAAGTTGTGGATGAAGCACCATGAAAGATTCTCATTACCACGTGACAAGCCTATCATGGATCCAGGACTGAGGTGGCAGGCTCAACTTGCAATAAGTTCATGACGAACTAGTAAAATGCTTTTAACTTCACTTGCATAGTCATTCTCGGCCAGAAATACATCGGTTTGAATCTGCCCATCGTCCTTCCGTCTCCGCCATAAATATTCGTATTGCCTTCATGTGCCTTTTCATTAACACTTCCGGAGTTTCCAAGGGAACTCTTCCACATCTGAATGAACTGTGACAATAATCCATCTTCCATACATAAATACGATCCAGATGTCCTTGCTCTTTAAAGGCGCTAAGCTCGGACTGAAAAAAGATAGACTCCTCTGCATCATAGGGACGAGAGAGCATGTCGATTACTGCATTCTCATCCCTCTCTACCATCTGTACCCTCTCTATACTCGACCTGAAAGTCATACTCCTGAAGGATTAAGGACCATTTCGCTAGCCTACCATCTACGCATTGAAGACTTGAATGATCCGTTGTGAAAGTGAACGGGATGAGATTCACATATGCTCTGAATTTTTCACTGCTGCCATGCATTATTTTCCAGGAACACTGCAATTTAACTGGGTATCCTGCTTTATCCTTGTCGAGTTGAAATAGTTTATAATAAATGGCTCCTTAAAATTGGAATGGATCAACAGTGGGGCACTGGTGACTGCCTTTTCAACTTAGTGCTTAATGCTTCCAAAGCGTCCTCTGTAATTTTAAGCAGTGATTTTTCTTTCAAACAATCCGATTCCTGATGAAGTAAAAGCACGGTTAGGAACGGGCATTTTCGTAATTGCCTGTATCTCTTTTGGATCAGCTCATCACCCACTACATATCCGAGGTATTTTAATTATTTATAGCAAAACTTGGATTTGTTTATGCCGATCATCAAATTTGCAGATTGCACACAGTAACTAGCAGATCATCTTGATCATCTTGTAGCGGATATGCATCCTCGATTCTCCCCCGGTTGCATCCCGGCACATATGGTTCTATTCTGGCTTTTGCAGAAGCGTTACTATGTTACTCGTTATTTTACTACCGGTAGTGTGTCCTTGACAAGGCGAACTTCGTGCTTTTCCAGCGATGTCCTGCTTAAACCAAGTTCAGCGAACAATCTAAATTTGGCTGTAATCCATTCCAGTTGCTCCTGTTGTTCGCTCGTCAAGGTATTGGGTTCCGTAGGTTAGCTTCTTGATAAGTGTGCTCCATCTTGACTTCGACCATCATCTCCACGCTTCTATACACCGGTTACCTCAACAAGGGAGACACGAAGAAATCTGTGTTCTGTGGATGTCCATATCTTTCCCGTGATTCGAGCAAGCTTTGTGTATACCTAATCCTAGCTCCTTTACCAGATCAGTGCCAACTCATGGATATTACTTGCTTGAATCGTTCCTCAGTTGCTGCATTCAATGCTGCTTCCCTGTGTCCCAGTGCTCATCTTAGGGTAAGCCTATTGTGTGCCCCGAGTTTGTCAAGCCTGCATCGTACCTCAGAGATTCCTTCTGAAGTTATTTTAAAAGTTATCATAGAACTTGGCTTTAGTAGCGTTGATACGAGAGAGGAGTAAGTCCAGACTCATTTCAAGGAAAACTGGCAATAATCCGTCCATTCCTCGAGATTTATAGGGCTGGAATGTACCAATTGCTCATTTTAATCTCTCCACGGTGACTGTTGACTTGTCGCAGGTCCATTCGTCAGTCGACGGTCTACACTTAGGCTGGAGGAGCTCTACCTTCTCCATATTAATCCTCGTACATGAATCATCTTTACGTTTCAATGACATATTAGCATCCAGCGATTAGGCAGCGCTCTATGGAGCCTAGTACTTAATACTATATACTGAATTCTATTAATTTTTATTTTTATTTTATTAACTGATAAAATATTCATCAATTACGGGCAAAATAAGCAGACATTTCTCATCACTGATGCATTATGGGTTTGGGTCGATGAGCTGCGTCTGTTGCAATGCTGCTAATCGTCTCACTATTTCCTGGATTTGACTCCTTGGTACCTGGTGTATCCCAGTTGTCCCTTGGCGAAATCTTCCTTGATGGCGGCTTTGGTTTACTCCGCCTGATTTTGCCGCTGTTTTGCTTTTATTGGTATTACTTATTTAATTTGTCTATAATAAATTCTATATATATATATACACATCTGTATATAAAGATTATTTTACATATTATTTTATCTCCATATTTTTACAATTTTTTCTCCTCTATTTTTGCCTTTCTATGGAAGGTCCAACGATCGATACCCGAAACGCATCGGTCTATTCGCCAACCATTATAAATAGAAATTTGTTTAATTTGGTCTGCGATACAGAATTTGAAATTCAATGTAACTCGAGAGACAATGTTAATATTTATTTATATACTTATTTGCCGCTGGTGAGATTGCTGAAAAGTATCGAATGTTTACATTAAATTAAGAAAAAAAACACAAAAACTGGAGTGGAAAAAGACAAAGTCGCACACAAATAAGATTAGTTTCAACGGGATAATGATTTCAAATCTCTGCCTCGACCCCGCAGTATCTTGCTGCTTGCTGCCTGCTGCCTGCCCCATGCGCTGTGGCCAAACAAAAGTAATGCGCCTCATTAGAGGTTAAGCTGTGGGCGGGTCCAATTCGTGTGCTCTTAACTGAGAGACTGAGAGACTGAGAGACGGCCGGCGGCTAGCCTTGGGCATCTGCTACCAATCTTAGTGTCCATTGCCCATTTCAATTGCCACATTCCCCCGATACAAGCAACATCAAGAGCCGAAACCCAATTCGGTCTCCATTTTACCGTTGGCCGCTTTTGTTTGTTTGCTTAATTTTCCACGTTGATTTTCTAGCCGCAAAACAAATGAAACGTTCGCTGCATATTAAGCATCTAATTTAATTTGCGAGAGACCAACAAAAAAAAAAAAATACAAATAAAAAAAAAAAAACGCCAATAGGAATATTCCAATAGAATGTATCCGACACGAATATACATATATCCTATATTATTTATTCTATTATTTGCTAGAGAAATAACACTTTCAAAAATACAATACAAAAATAAATGCAATATTTGAATACATTTAATCTTAATTGTTTTTTTATTTTATTATATGGTCACAGTTCTACACCCGTTCAACCACATGATTATATTATGGCAACAGGGTATTTAAAATAGAAAAAGCACAAATCCGTTAGTCATCAACCCCTGAGAGCGACCGCAAGGGTGCGCAGTTTGCTTCGGTTTCTGTTTCGGTTTCTGTTTCTGATTCGGATTTTGGGTTTCTCAATCTTTTGGGGGGGGGGGGGGGGTTGGGGTTTGCTTAAATGCTTCATAATGAAAAGCTGTGATAACTTGGCTTGTGGCTTTGATTTAGCCATATGCTTTTTCAAGTGGTTGATTGTCTGTCAATATACCGACAAGTTTTGTGGGTGGCTGATATCGTAGCTTAGTGGAGGGGTTTGTCTTAGCTTGGGGTAGGGGAGGGATTACAATTGCCAAATTACGCACGTTCGTTGCGGCTGTCCTAAGCCTTTGATTGCCAAACATTTAGTGACCAACTCGAAGCTAAAAACCCTCTAACCTCATGCCCAAGCTCAACTCCAAGCCGTTTCCTCGCTCGCTATATTACAGCTAAATTTGCTTTTGTGACTTTTATGTGCACTCAAAGCAAATTGCATTTCGATTCGATGGGTGTTTCCCAAAACTCTTAACCCCACCCATTCCCCACCACCCCTCCCAGACGCAACGCTACTTCCAAAACTCTCAGTTGTTGTTTTTATACCCTGAATCCATTAAAAATAGGCAGCAGGACGCTTCACCGTCCCCAAAAAATATATATATTCCTAATCCAAAATCGAATCGATCCAGCCAAATGCATATGTACGTGCAATGAGAATGTGCGTGCATTTTGCCGTATCTCAGATTAATGATTGGCAAACAGGGTATCTTCCAGTCGAGCTCTCTTGCCTAGAGCACTATTACTTTTTTTTTTTTTAAATATATATTTCTTTTGTGCCTAAAGGATTTGCATGCGACGAGTTTTGCCGCTGTTGCCGTGATTTATGCGCGAGAGGGTTGCAGCCGTTGGCGAGAGGGGAGGGTGACTTGATGGGTGGGTGGATGTGTTATAACTCAATGAAAGAAAAAACAACAAAAATAAAACGATATAAAACGCGATGCTGGCAGCCAAAAAGCCAGCAACATAGAAAGCCAACAGCAAACGGGCCGTGTTGCCCATAGACAGAGCGTGTCAGCCAGTCGCAGGCGTCAACAGGATGCGCCGTTGCTCCTGCCAGCGACAGGGTGTGACACTGCCTGCTGCTGCTGCTGACTGTCATGCGCATGGGGCTGGAGGTTGGGTGGTGATAGGAGGGTTATGGGGTAAGGGGTTTGACTGTCAGTGCCAGCGATGGCTGTCACTTTGCTCTCCGCCGGGCGCAGCCGACACAAAATTGTTGCTCAAAACAATTGTAAAATTTGTATTTCGTTTTTATGGCTTTTGGAAATTAAATTGTTGTCCTTTTGCCGCTCATGCAAAATTACCTAAATGCGTGGATGATGCTGTCAACGGCGCTGCTGATTTGCATAGTCATTGCCACAAAGAGAGGTGTGACCTGTCGCCCCTGTCTCTCTCTCTCTGTCTGTGTGTGTGTGTGTGTGAGTTGTCATTTGTGTTGGTGTTGTTGTTGTTGTTGTTATTATTGTTTTTGTTATTGCTGAAGGGCACCCGCTGCGTTTTAGGCCGGAGGCATTTTGTTAAACATTTGATTGTGGTTAAGATTACACGCAGCTGGAATCAAGCTTTAACAATGCGGGGGGAAGCGCTTCGAGCTGGGGAAGCTAAAGAATGATCTACGAGATTTGCACTGGCAGCTGCTGACAGTGCCACAAAGTGTTGACAGACTCTTGTTTTGCTTCAACAGAATATGCACATTAAAAAGTACTTGAATAGCTTTGGGTTAATTTGAATCCACAAATATTACATCGCAGCACTTTCGATCATAATATATATATATATAATATATATATAAATAATATATATATAATTTATCTATATCTTCCCTGGAATCTGCTCTGCAGTTTGTGATCGTTTGTTTTTGCGAGATTGCTTTTATGTGTCGCATTTTCCGATTATTCAATGTTCAATATGTTCCTAATAAAGCCAATTATTTAATCGCAATATTTGTATTATTTATGAATATTCTTGGTCAGCTTCAACTGCCGAGTGGAGCATTCGAGCACGGCGTCTAAGTCCTTCAAGACGATCTCGCATCGACGCATCCTTGGAAAGCAAGGGCAACTGGTCTTTCAGTCCTTCAGGGCTGGGCAGGAATGAAAATGCTGCGGAGGATTGACTACTCCTTGGTGCCATCTTCAGTAAAATCAACGATTTAAGTTCAAATATTTTGACATTTATACAGTGATATATATATATATATATATATATATATACCTCTGCAAGGGTTGTGACAGCTTTAAGTTAAAACGAACTTTTCCTTCGCCTAAAATAAAATATTCAATTTACGGGTAGAACAGAAATCTTCAACTAAAATCTTAAGTTGATATTAGAAGCATGCCGAAGACCAAGCCAATTTGCAATTTGATGTTATCCGCAACTGGAAGCAGGGGCCCCGTATTACTGGACAGCCTGGCCAGTGGGTTAAGGAAGAGAGCAGAAAGGGCAATAGGAAAGCAGGGCGTGCATGCGATTTAATCCCGCACAGAAACCAAACTGGCAGCAATCAATCGATTAAAAAGTTGCACAAATTTAAACAGGGATTTGCTGGGCCTCTCCCACCCAGCATCATTCATGTCAAATATGCTCGTGGTGCTGGCCAAAGCTGAAAGGACGCCCCGGGGACCCGCAGCCGAATGGACTTTGGCCTGCTACGCTTCTGTTTTACTCCGCCCCACCTCAGTTAACCTTCCCGTCCTATCCGGGCGTAGTGCGCTGCTTATCTCGATATTATTTTGCAATAACAAACGAGCAAGGAGCAAGGAGTAAGCAGCCAGGAGCAAGAGGCAGTACAAACATGTATAGACGCAGACACGGCTACATGTCATTTGTTATGTGACATATTTGGGTTTGGTTAAGGGGGGGGGGGGGGGGAGGAAGTGGTGGCCGTCTCCGACCTGGTCAATCCTCCTTGGAAGCCCCTTTTTTTTTTTGGACGGCATGCAAAATGTTGTACAGTAGCAAAAATTGGGGCCGGGAGATGAGAAAAAACTCAAATAAAAAAAAATAAGTGAAGAAGCAGCAGCCCAAAAACTTTTCATATGTCGGGTAACGGACACTGAATATGCGGGGGTTGGTGGGAGAGGGTGCGTGGCAGGGACTAGCATAAGACGATGTCGCATGGAATCGACCGTAACGAATGCTGCGGGTTCCGTTGATTTCTGACTGCGTAAACCCCACTCCGTCAATGGTCGCAACACACCGGACACCGAGATAGCAGCACCCCGGAACAGGAGCAGCACCAGCAGTGCCAAGAACTGGATCAGGAGCACTCGACTGCTGTCCACGCGCGTTTCAAATCCCTTTAGTTACACTGTTTCAAAATTAAATATTTACATTTTGTATGCGGCAGCATCAGCGGTGGCGGTGGCACTCGCTGTGGCAGTGTCGGATGTGTGTGTTCGCATGTGGGTGGTGCGGGTTACGTTTGGTGTGGGGGGGGGGGTGGTGATTCAGAGAGAAGATACTGTGCAATGCTGCTAAACTTGAGCCTTAGGGTGGCGTCCTCTTGGTGGTAACTGTGCAACGCTGACTTAGCGATAGATACGCAGCCAATTGCTTGGTCAGTCCTTTGACAAGGATGCACAGTGGCGTCGACAGAGTTCTGGCCGAAAGGGGCGAAATCCTTGGGAAAAGCGACCAATTTGCAGAATGGAATAAGATATGCTAGTTTAGAGTATTGCCACCCCCCCCCCCCCCTTTTGCCAACGCCAGTTGCTCAGTTGGCAATGCCTGGTTGTTCCCGTTGTGGCTGCCAGTTTCCATGTTGTGCTCTTTGCTATCAAATCGAGCTCTCCTTTCCAATCATATCCGTATATGTGTATATTTATTTTATTTATATTTTTTCCCCATTTGGTTTGGTTGTGTCGCGTTTATTTAGTAATTTGTTTGTCTCTCAAATTAGTCACGGTTTATGGATGACATTTATTTTATGGGCGTGAAAAATATATCACTGCGTGGTATCTCGCTGTATGCCACAACACAATACAACCCCCGCGTGGCCAGTTTTGGTGGTGCAGGTGCAGGTGCAGGCCCAAACATACCACTTAAGCCAGTTATGATTGGGCTTTATTGATGGCCTGCGATTTGAGAGTTAGTCTCGCTCGATTTTTGGCGCATCGCCCAATGCCAATTATTGATGGTGTGCAACAATTTTAGATGGATTTGCAGAATATTTTGATTAAATCAGCACAGCACGCTAAGCATGACTGGGCCAATAGTCTTATAAATTTGTTGTATGGTTATTTTCTGTACGTTACTTTTGTATTCTGGTTTTTGCTCTTTGAATGTTTCCTGCTTTCCTTTCTTTTCCTTTCTTTGCTTTACTTTGCTTTGCTTTGCTTTGCTTTGCTTTTCTTTTATTTTTAAGCGCATCAATTATGTTATCAAGAGTGGTTTGCTTGGGACTGAAGGGCCTAGAGCCTCGAGCCTCGAGCCGCACGCATAGAGAGTTATTGGCCTATAAACTAATCGTATAATTGCACAAAAGTAATTATCCCTGGCCAATGCTCATGGCTCATCCTTATCCTGCGCCCATCCTGCGCATTCTTTTGTACACCTTTCGCCTAACCAACTGCCAACTGTGCCCCGCACATTTCCTACTGATTTTTCCAGTCAGCTGACGAACTATGCGGCTTATGCGCTTCACAGCAGCAGCAGTAAGGAAACCGCCAGGACGCAGGCAAACAGTTGGAAAACTGCGAGGGCTTTGCCATTGTTTTGCAAAAAAAAATTGTAAAATCAAGCTGTTGATAGCAATCACACACTTGAGGTAGTAGTTGAAGTGATGGATGGCTGACAAAACCAAACTGAAACCGAAACCGAAACGAAACCAAAACGAGTCGAGACGAGGCGAGGCGATGTGATGCGTCGGAGGCCAGTGACAGTGCAGGATCCAGTCTAGGATGTATGCATCAATGGCAACGCCGGCATATAGCCGACTGTTTCCGGCTGCAACGAGACCGAAGACCCTTTGCCCCTTTGCCCCCTTTCCACCAACCCATCTCCGCTGATTTCTGTGTTTGTGTTTGTGTTTGTGTTATTTTATTTTCTTTTTTAGTTGACATCCTGAAGAGCCTTTGCCTGTGCCTTTGCCTGTGCCTGTGCCTGTGCCTGAGCCTGTGCCTCTGCTTTAGCTAGGTAGGAGGGAGCTGCAGTGCTAGCTTTTGTTGTGCAGCATTCAGGAGTAGTTTGCTCTGTTTGCCCGTTCTTGTTGTGGTTGTTCTTGGCTTGTTCCCTGATTTGTTTGTTAAGCGCGCACTAATTGAGTTTAAGAGCTCGGCGCACAGATGCTTCCGATAAGGATAATGAAGTAAGTTCACAGCAATAGCCGGATCAGAAGTCGGCACACAACAGCCGCAGCCAAGTGCCGCACAATAGTTGTGCCACTTACACATGCTCCACGCAAGATTAATCAATTTTTCATTAATCTTGTGATCTAATAATGCCCAAGGCAAGTGCCACTTCCCGAAGCAACTACTAAATGAAGTCGGTGATGCTTCCATCTGCCATGCAATTGGAAATCTCGGAATTGATTTTGGATTTGTAAGAAATGCTCCTTAAGAAACCTACTTTTGAATTCTGGAACTTGCTACATATTCCGAGAGAAACTTCAAATGCTGGCAATGCTCAGCCTGTAAGTTGGTATTATTGGTAAATATTTTGGCTGCCTAAGTTTTCTAGGGAGCTTTACATATCATTTTGTGAAATCAAAATATTTGAATTGATAAGCTAAAAGTTTAATTTCCATATTAAATGGACATTTAAATGAGTAGAATTGGTGGAAGATTGTTTTGAAAGATGTTGCACTGCCGCCACACTCATTTTCGGGAGCTATTCAGCGATCCCTAAACACTCTGCCACTCTGCCACTCTGCCACACTGCTACTGCCGCTTTGCTTCGATTGAGAGGCAAAGACATCCAATTAGCAGACGCTGCAAAATGAAAACATTTCTCACAGCTCCGCGACGTTGATGCAGACGAGTCAAATGTAATTAATTGCAACTGCAACTGCAACTGCAACTGCAACTCCAGCCAGCCAGCCAGCCAGCTTTAGAATATTGCCAGATGGAGGAGCAAGGGGTAATCAGACTCGTACTTGTATACTCAATTCTCATTCGCATTCGCAGTCGCATTCACATTTTTAAATGGCCAACCAATCGGCTGGAGAGCCGCATACTTTCTAAAGCAATTATCGAATGCCAGCGTGTCCCAGAGCCAGGATCCGCTGGATCTCTCCCTCCATACCCTCCATGCCCGCTAGACCGTCGTCGTCATCTGTCATCGCCTTGGCGTCGCCATCGTAAAGAAAGAAGAAGCAGCAGCAGCGCTGGTTCCAAAAAGTGCAGCGTCAATTGCACCGTGGGCTGCTTGTAGTTTCATGACGCCAACAACGCCTCATCGTGTTTGGTTAGCCGCCGTCAGAGCCGCCACCGACGCCACACGATGGTTATTGCCAGCCTCGCAAGCTTTGCCAGTTGCCAGTTGCCAGTTGCCAGTTGCCAGTTGCCAGTTGCCACAGCCTGCTGCTGGCCCCAACTGGAGCCTCAGTTCTGGTCGTGATCAGCGTCGTGTTTGCAAAATATTTCTACGCATGCCCATTCTCCAAATTGGCCTTGAGGCAATGATTGGCTGCCGCCGCCGCCGCCGCAGCCGCCACAGAGAGTGTTCAGCGTCTGTGTCTGCACCTAACTGCTCCCTCTTACCTCCCCTCTCTAACCAAACACTCTTCCACTAGCCACAAGCTGCTGCTGCTGCTGCAGTTTCTATAAGTCTGCAATTCTTAAGCCTGGCCCCGTCTTATTTTGTTTCTTTTCTTTTCGTTTCGTTTCGTTTAGTTTTGCTTTCGTTTCATTCGCACTGCCGCACGCCTTGTGCACTGTGTGTACATGTGTGTACATGTGTGTGTGTGTGTGTGTATGTGAGGCGTTGATGGCGATGGCGCTGAAGCTGGCGCGCATGCGCAACGCAGCGACCACAAAATCGCATTGCCAGGCAGTCAGCCAAATGTTGTAAGACATATTTCGTTGATGTTTGTTGTTGTTGTTGTTTGTTGTTTTTGTTGTTGTTGTTGTTGGCGTTTTACCACGAGAGTCTCTGTGTGGACCTCCCGCAGATAATTGCCCATCATCTCATCAAGTTCCGCCCAGCTATTTAAGTGCAGCAACAAAAACCAATGAAACCCACAAAACAAGACACCAAAATGATGAACGCGACCACGCGATGTAGAAGTAGCTGCCACACAGCCACAGACTCAGTCTGTGGCACAGCCATAAGCTCTGAGGTCTGCCCCAATTAGCCAAGGCGGCTTATAAAGTTCAGACAGCCATTCCAACCTGATTGCAAAAGAATCGGTATTTCATTTTGCTCTTCAAGCACCAGCTAGATGTTGAATTAGTAGCATTAGTTACATTGGTTGAGCTATATATATATATTCATGTTCATAAAGAATTCGACATAGAGAAAGGCTTTTCCTTTGAAATATGTCTAGTTGGATTTAGGAGTTAGTCAAGCAGCAAAGGTTCCCCGAGTCAATCAAATTGAAACTGACTGTTTGATTAGCGACTGAGAAACTGCTTGAGTGACCCTCGCTGTGGACGTAGCGCCACCAACGACAACTTTGAGCCAGCCAGCAGCAACAGGCCATCAATAGCACCACCGACGACGACGACGATGAAGACGACGACGAAGACGAAAACGAAGACGCCAACGACGGAGACGATGGTCCAACCACGTTAATCGAGTCATATCGATTTTGGCGTGGTTCGTGTCTTGGACGTTTTACTTTGAGCACTGGTCAGCCAACGAGCCAGCGACTCAATGAGCCAGCCAACCAGCCAACCAGCGAGGAGCCACTTACAAAGATCTCATCAGCAAGCGGTCGCGACTGAGACGGTGGCTAGATGGGGGGGGGGGGGGGTTAGGTTGTTGCTGTTGCTTTTGCTGTGTAGACGAACGAAGATCATCTGCTCTGGTTGGGACTGGGACTGGGACTGGGACTGGGTTTGGTACTGGGACTGGGCATGGTGCTGATGCTGATGCTTGTGAGTGCTTCTAACTAAATTGAATGCAATTGCAGACGATACCAAATAACCAGCAAGTTAATGAATGAGTGTTGGCAAAATTGTTGGCTCCGACTCCACACGGCTAATATCTCAATCCGACGACCGACAACGACAACGATGGTTCATTGCACTTGGCCAGTGGCAAGTGGCAAATGGCAAGTGGCAAGTGGCAAGCGGCATGCGGCATGCGACGAGCGGCAAGCGGGCCACCCACCAAGCTTGACAGCTGCTCCAGTTTTTCAGCTGCTGCTGCTGCTGCTGCTGCTCCTGCTGCTGTTGTTGGTGGTAAACAAGCCAAAGGCTTCAAAACTTCTAATTGAATGTAAACATGTTGCAGGCGGCAGGCTCCAGGCTGTAACTCCCTGCGTCCATTCTCTTCCCCTTCGCCGACCAGCTCTTCCCAGTTTTTGCCTCCCAAGCTCCCAAGGCATTGTCATCCTGTAGAAATGTGGGCGTTGCTCTCCCAACTATGACACGCTGGACAACGCCTCTCAAGCTCTCAAACTCTCAAGCCATGTCATGGCTGCTTGTCATTGTTGTCGTTGCTGCTGTTGTTGCTGCTGTTGTTGCTGCTGTTGTTGCTGCTGTTGTACTTTCCACTTGATGTTTTCTTGGCTTCCTATTTTTCGTGATTTTGTCATTGCCTAATGGGCACACTTGCCAAGGGGTCTGCTGTCGCTGCTGCCTCATCTCTTCAAGCACTTTTGCTACCTTGGAGAGGCACTTGACCTGGTTTTGGCTCTGGTTCTGGCCATGGTACAGGTTTACTTGCTGTCTCCACCCTGGTGCTCCATTAATGTCGCTTGCCGGTGCTTTACTTTTCAATTGATGCCTCTGCCAAGGCAGCTAATTGCTTCGTCTACTCCAGCTGCTGCAGCTGCTGCTAGAAGCAACGCCCAATCACAGCTTGAGTAGCGTACGAAGTGTGCCTAAAAAATGTCTTAAACTAAGTGGTTAACTGACTTAAATATTCGCTCTTTTGGGAGCAAGCAAAGCGACTGTTTGAGCTCCGTCATTTTAGGGGAAGATTGAAATCAATCCGCTTAAGCAGTTCTGATATTCTGATAATTTATCTAAATTTAAATTAGATATACTAAATATATACGGTATAAATTCATACGGTTTGACATGGTCCAAAGGCACTTGCCGCCCACACACACATTGACAAACACTCACATATGCGAAAAGCTAATAAAACATAATAATAATCGCAGGCAAGTAAAAAAAAAAAATATGTATAATAAATTGCCAAAATGAAAACAAGAAAAATGCCGCCAGTTGGAGACCACCGAATAGGTTTTTGCTGCTGCTGCTGCTGCTGAAGCTGGCGGCTGCTTGATTTACTGTTGTTACTTCCAACAACCCACACACACACACATATTAGGGCTTAAAGGTATAAAGGCTGACGCCAATTGGCCTGCGCCCGGCTTCTTAGCGCCAGAGCAGAAATCGCGAAAGCAAAAGCTGAAAACCAAGTGAAACCAGGAGAGACAAACAATTTTTCCCCTACCCATGTTGCTGTTGTTGTTGCTGTTGTTGTATAGACATTGCCGCCGCCGCCTAGTGGCGCCTCAAGTAGCCGCCGCTGCCCAATGCGGACATGCAAGGCAATGGACACGGACATGGACACGGATGCGGACTGAAGACATGGACCAGGAGAGTGGGGAGCGGGCAGCGGGTAGTACACACACACACACACACACACACAGGAGGCACGGGCGCATAACTTGCTGGAGACGACTCTCTGTACTCTGGCCGTTGGATGCGGCGGCGTCGGCGGCTTCTGATCAAACGACAACGGCGGTTGCTGCGGCCGCTTTCAATGCCCAACAATAACAACAACAACAACAACAAATACAACAAACAAAATCCCAGTTTTTAAAACAAAAGCGCGTTGGCAGTCCAAGCGCAAATAAAAGCAGCAAAGCTGCAGATGAACTGCGCAAGAAAAAAAAAATAAAAAAAAAAATAAATACATAAAAAAAAAAAAAAAAACAGACGCTGAAAATACTACCGAGGCCAAGAGGCAATCCTTAAGTCGTGTTCTTTTCATGTCCTTTTGCATTTAAGTGTGCACTCGTTCGATTTTTTCGGATTGGATCGTCTTTATTTTGCGAGACAACGTCCAGCGTCCAGCGGCCATTGTCCACTGTCCGCGGTGTCCAGAGTATCCAGGCAGAGTTGTCGACGTCGTCAAGTTATTCAAGTGGCGCCAGTCAAACATTTTTTTTTTTGTTTCTGCAAGCCAACAAAACAAAAAAAAAAAAAAAAAACCCAGAAAGAAAACGGCTAAGAAAAGGAGAAGTTGCAACTACAGCAGGCAACCACAACTTTTGGGGGCTGCACAACAATGAATGGTGTGTGTATGTGTGTGTGAGTCTCAGCTGCATGCAGTGTGTGTGTGTGTGTGTGTGTGTGTGTATACAGTACACAGTCACTCTCAAACTGTGAAATAGTACTAATTTGTCAACTAGAGGTGATGCAACTGTAGCACAGTGTCCCTCACACTGTGCCACACTGAGCAACTGTGTTAATTTGTCAACTTTTGAGCGCATCTCTATTGAGTTCTGCAAAGGATGGCGGGTTGATTGGTTGGGGGGTAATCAAGATTGCCACGCGGAAGCGCACAAAGTGAAAAGTGCAAAGTCAGCGACAGAAGCGCGATTAGCTGACAATTTGATGTGGCAAACAGTCGAAACTATGTATCTCTGGACGCATATCTTAATAGCTGTGCCTGTGGCTGTGGCTGTGGCTGTATCTGTGTCTGCATCGGATGTATCAATTCGCAAGTTGCGCTTCCTTCCGATCACGTGGCGCAACGCCAACTGCAGCCGTTGCTTCCGTTCAGTCGATAGCTTCCGTCCGTCCGTCCGTTGAGCCACCCTCAGGTCCAACAAAATCACCCGAAAACACTTCAATTGTGTCAGGGACAAGCGCTGCAGCAACAGCAGCACCAGCACCAGCATCCTTCCCCCACCACCCATTTTTTGCTTCCTCCCCCATGCCCATCTCGGCGCACTCACCATGCCGCGTGACAATTACTCATGAATACATTTTGCGCCTGGGCCGCCGTTTGCGTTTTATTTATGGTTTTATTTGTGGCAAACACAAAGGGAACACCAGCGACAGTCAGGACGACACACACACACACACACACATGCACGGAGGAAATTGTAAGCTGCCGCATGCGTATTTGAGCATATCAATGTATCTCAATGTATCTGAATGTGGCCTCGAGGAGAGTATCTCTGCGGCGCGCCATAACCATAAAGTCAATTTATTTATTAAGTTTTTATCGCAATCGTCTCGAAAAGTGAATGCGACAATGAAACGAACGAATTACATTTGGAATAAACCTTTCCCATTTTTGGATTTTGGCACAGCCATTAGATGGGAATTGTTGGTGTGCTAGTAAGGAACACACACACACACACACACACACTCACACACATAGATACGATAGAGAAGTAAGTGTATACTGCATATGCAAATGTCTGGGAAATTAATGAGTTTACTTTGGACTGGGGCCAAGTGGTATGAATTCGGCGAAAAAGAGACTTTGGTAAACCAACAATGCGAACTAATGTTTAATTATAAAATTATTAGAAATTTTCAAATAACTGAAAGTCATCTTATTATTGGTTATTGATAAATAACATTTTCAACACTTGATATAATAATAAGGACGTACAGTCTTGTCAAAGTAAATATGATCAGCTTAGTTAAATCAATTTGACTCAGTGACAAAAAAATTTACTGTATTTTTGATACAAACTTTAATTGAATTATTATATGGAGGCCTATTGACCTATTCCTCTATTCTTATGACTCGGTTTTCTTAGTATATTATATGTTTTCCCTTTGGATACCTCAACATCTTTAAGCCAAGACGACTCAATAATACTTTCCCAAAATCGCCATATTCCGCTTTGGATTATACATTTCAATTGCCGCTAATATTTGTCTTCGTGTCGCAGTTGTTGCCGTATTGTGGATTACCAAAAATACAACTTTACATTGTTCAAATACTGCTCAGATTAAAATATATGGGCAATAATTGTATTATCTTAGGCAGTTCACAAGAGCTATCAATATTTAAATTTTCGTTCGTTTTGGCTGCATAAAATTTTTTTTTACATAAATTTTGAACATTAAGAAAATACATTTTTGTCTAATTTTTGGTTCAGGCCGATTATAAGCAAATTTTGTTTAGAACTATTTCGAATAAATGCTATTAAAACTAACTTTTTTGAGCTCAATATAATTTTTTTTTACCTAAATTTTGAACATTAAGAAAATACATTTTTGTCTAATTTTTGGTTCAGGCCGATTATAAGCAAATTTTGTTTGGAACTATTTCGAATAAATGCTGTTAAAACTAACTTTTTTGAGCTCAATATAAAATAAAGGAGGTTTCAAGTTTTGAATATTTCGCAATTCATTATAAATAATTTGTATGGTTTTTATTGTAGTAGTTGTTGTTGCTATGTGGTGCAGCAACTTTAATGTTGCTCTGGTCGCCCAGAACCAAGCAACCATTTGCTGCCCTGCTTAATGACACGGAAATCAAATGACGACGCCTTTGTTGTTTTTGTTGTTGTTGTTGTTTTTGTTGTTGTTGTTACTGGCGTTGTTCAACGTCAATTGCAACGCTTTTCCGCCACTTTGGTCAGCAGCAGCTCTTCCCCCCCTACCCCCCACCCCTTAGTTCAAAGTGAGGCACTGCTGCTGCCAGCCTTCAGCAGACATTTGCTTTAATTAACAGAAATTAAGTGCAGTCAACGACAGCCTCACCGTCGAAGCCTACGCACCATGTTTGCTGCTTTCAATTTGAGAGTTAAATTTGAGAAGCAGCTGCTGCGGCTGCTGCTGCGACAGCGACTGCGGCTGCGACAGCGACTGCGGCTGCGGCTGATGTTGTCTGTGATGTTCTACGCGGGTGCAATTCTCGAGCATTTGTTTTGTATGTAAATTAACTTAAATAGCCTAGAAATTAATTAGCAGCGATTGAGATCGCTTGATAATGACAACAGCAACAACAACAGCAGCAGCAACAACAAAAAGAACAACAACAACAACAACAACAGCAAGCAACGACCACCGACTGTTTTCGAATGTGTTTCGCCGGTTTTGAACCCTTTTTTTTGGCGCTTGAGTTCGAGTGGCGTCGCCGTCGCCGTTGCTGTCGTTGTCGCCGCTGCGGCGACAGTAATAATGATGCGTTTATCCAAAACGAGCATCAGATAAGCGTCCAGCCGCAGCCGATCGACAAGTTTGATAAGGCGCCGCTGCGCGGTCGCTGGGCGCTCAGTGATAAGCCTGCTGAAGGAACGGGCGCAGGTTCACATTTGAGATGCAGAGAGGGAAAGAGCTACATATATATATATATATAAAGGGATAGAGAGAGAGAGAGAGAGAGAGAGAGGGGCTATGAAGGGAGCCCAGCAAGGAGCGCGGCGTGTGCACATCATTCAAATGCCAATTAAAGGCGCCGGCGAACACAGAATTTGAGAAACTCCAAGCACAAGGCACCCAAACAGAGACAGCGAAACAATAAGAGAGAGAGATAGAGCGTGAGAGAGAGTGAGGCAGAGAGAAATAGTAGCGACAGCGACAGTGAGAACCGCGATCGAGAGCAATCAGCTGTCATTTGGAGGCAAACAAAGTGGACATGACTGTGGCTGCATTTCATTTTGGCCACAAAAACGAACAACGAAAAACGAAAAACGAAAACCAAAAAAAAAAAAAGCCACGAAGGAGGAGAAGGCGAAGTAGATATAAAAGAAGGGTTTCAGCCAACCATCAAATTTTAATGCGCTTCACTCACCAAATAGACCGTAATTTACGACCCTCCCTAATTGGCTCCATTTGCAGTCATTATTATGACAGCAATATCTTTTCCTGCTGATTATCATCAAGTACAGGAACGAAATAAACTATCCAGCGAATCATCCACTATATACATATTATATATATATTATATATGCCAATTTAAATCGGTCTAATCAACTTTGGCAACTGGCCATAAACCTGGATTCAATTCATATAGTTTATGTGCCTGATTTGAGTCGCGTTTAATTCGATTTTTAATCGATTGATCTTTCAAATCAATGTGAACGCTTTATTGCATTTATATATGTGATTGAATTGTTCTTAATATACATATTCAATCATCTTTGAGCAAGTGGTTTTACAAATCACACACCCGCTGCCGCCACATAGCAAATGGGGTAGCGCATGATGGCAGTGGGTACAGCTTAATCCAGTGTATAAAATAAGAGCAGAACTGGAGGAGATGAAAACAGAAACCAGAACTGGCTCAGAGATCGATTCAGTGACTGCCGCTGCTGTCTGATGGCTGTTAGCCCGTTGGCCCGGGCATTTGGGCATTTGGGCATTTGGTCATTGTGTGAGCCCAACTCAAAAGCGGCGCTTGAATTCGCAACGGCAGCGGCGCCGCGTGTCTCTGGACCAGGCCAGACCAGCCAGCCATCCCAGTCGACCGACCCGTCGTACCCCTATCCAACCAAATGCCCATTCATCGATCAAGTTGCAAGCGCCACGACGAGAAACGTGCGGCAACAGCAGCGGTAACGACAACAGCAACAGCAACAACAACAACAACAGCAACAACAACAACTATAGCTTGCCGCAGCGTCGATCGGTAGTTGCATTTGAATACATTCGTATGCGGATTGGTATGTCCTCCCTCACGTCCCCTTCTCCTTCCGCTTGCCTGCCTGCCAAGCGGCTTTTCAGTGTCGCCAAAAAAGCAAAGCGTCGTCTTCATCGGCGCTGCGAGCTGCGATCTTTCCTTCTCTTCGATCCGCGATCCGCGATGCGAGATGCGAACTGTTTGATTCTTCCGTTCAGCGATTCTTATTGTTGGGGCCCTGCCGGGATTTTGCCTTTGATCGACGACTGTTTAACATCAGGCAACTGGCAACTGGCAACTGGCAACTGGCAACTGGCAACTGACTGCTGACTGCTCTTGACTGGCTCGACTCTGCTGACTGTTTTTTGTCGCTGATACCGTTTTGGCTCCCATTTGCTGGCCAAAAAGCAGGCGCAGGCAAAGGGGTTGAAAGCCCAGGCGACCCGCAATTGATTCGCAATTCTCAGCCGCATTGATTTTGATCAACCACGACAGGGTGCTCCACAGTCGTATAGTCCATCGTCCATCGTCCCCCCCCCGCCCCCTCCTGCAACGAGACAGGCCACCATCACTCCTCGCTCCCCTCCACCTCCAGCAAATGTATATATGCCTTCCTTGCGGCCGTCTAAATCAGCGCCAGACGCAAATTTTATTGACAGCATCAGTTGGCAGTGAACGGTTTTCGGTTCGAATCATTTGGCACTCGTGTGAACGCGAGCTTCCCTCTCTCTCCTCTCTCCTCACTCCTCTCTCCTCTATCGTCTCCCTCGTCCCGCGTCCCACGACCCTTGTGCTTGAGCTTATGTAAGCGTACAGTGACTGCGAATGCACTCGCCCAACACATCTGGCGCTCAAGCGGAAGTGCAAAGTTGGTTAGGTCGAGATTCACTTAAAACAGAATTGATTCACTCATATGAATGTGAAAGTTTCGAGATGGAATACGTGTGGAACAGCAAGCTACGCACTACAAACCATGTCCAATTATTTAAATAATATATTAAAGTTCAAGTGAATTAACTTATACCATACCTGATCAGTTGAATAGTTAATTGCTATAGTTAATTGCAGCTAAGTTTGGTCGATTCGGTTTACGGATATAAACCACATTTGGCATTAATTGATATATGTTTGAGAAGGTATTCATTTGTGAGCAAATTAGCAGGCATCTTTACTGCAAACTCAGAGATGGGCATTGTTGGCAAGGGGTTGCCACGGACAACAAAAAAACGAAAAAAAAAAAACATACACATAAAAAGGCAAAAGATTTGCCGCACCATTTGCACTTGCAGCGTGGCATGACTACAAAGCGCCCCACGCTAATTGCGGGAATTAGGTGCACAACAATCTAATGACAAAAATATTTAAGATATTTGGCTGATTCAGCGAATCATTCAGTGGTCGGGTTGGGCCGTCCAGAGGATTGGACACTGGACAGCAAAAATAGCTGTTGCGGAGAGAGAGGGGAAGAGTTGGAGAGGTACCCATCCACGCTACCTGGCTTTTGTTGTGCGGAATTCGGCGTTAAATGCTCTGCGCCCAGTTGCCGTTTGGCTTTTGAAGTTTAATAGCGCCGAGCGTCTGTGCGGCCTGGTAAAATATATCATCCAAATGACATGCAACAGGCACAACATGCCCAACAGTCACACAAGCAAACTGCCAAACAGTCAGCAATTGCAGCAAAAACACAATTTTGTCGTTCCGACAGCATGTCAAAAGCCATCAGGCAATCATCAAAAGACATTCTCCCCGATAATACCGAACAGCAAATACTCTATCATAAATGAGATATAAATAGCGAGTAAGAGACGAAGGGTTTGAGTGAGGTTGGACAGACAGATCTACGATCCCATAGAAAATGGTGAGTATGAAATGAGGAAAAAAATTATAAATAAAAAACACACAAAAAAAAGTTAAAAAATGGCAGAATTTATTCCACAAAAAATGTAGATTTTCAGTGAAACATGTTATTATTTGGAAATCATCAACTTCAAACTCAAATTAAGTTTTACTAAAGCGAAACACAAACTGATTGCTTGAGTTAATGTACCTATTAACATATATCTTTATATATATATATTATATATATTTGTTTTTTTTTTTTTTGTTTTGTTTGCCAGCGTAAAAGCACTTTGATAGACGCCAGATGATGTCACAGCAAGATTCGGTGCTTACAGACAGATTCCGCACCAGATTCAGTTGTGTTTTGCTCCTTTCGCCAATTCCTCCTACACATTTTTTTTTTTTTGGTGCGTTATCTGGGACAAGGCAGGAAATTTGCTGCCATGCTTTTGATATAAGAGATCGGCCGACGCGTCGTGCCACTGATTTTTTGATGGAACAACATTTTTGCTTGTCTGGCATGTGTGTAGCGCCAATTGGAGGATTGCGGCTACGCGGCACACTTGGCGGCGCGGCCAGCTTTTAGTCGGTTGGGGAGGATGGAAAAATCCTGGCTTATGTGTTTGTCCCAATCCTTTCCTTCCCTGCCTCACCCTCCATCTGGAAGAGCTCTCTCTCTCTCTCTCTCTCTCTCTCTCTCTCTCCCTGTCGCTGGTCGCAGCTTCCTGCTGCTGATGACGCCGCGTTGACAAGCCGATGACAGATTTCTGCGAAATTTTCGCATTAGGCTTTGAACTTTTGCATTTATTTGTTTTTTTTTTTTTTTGCTCCTGTTGTTGCTGTTGTTGTTCATGTTGCTGTTGGTCGCAAGTGACGTTCGCAGCCGGCGCTACTGTTTTCGCTCAAGCGCGCAACTCTCTGACGGGACGGAACGGCCACCAAGTGGCGCTGCCCTTTGATGCCGTCGAGCCCCCACCACTGCCTCACCACAATCATCATCAGCACCAGCACCGCCAGCACCATCACCACTGTGCTGTCTGACTGGTCCATAACGGTTTTAGATATGCGACTCGATTTCAGCGGAATTGCTAATAGAATCACTGAGAGTCGACCCCAGCAGCAGCAGCAGAAACATTTGACTTTTAATCAAAGGGTTGACTTTGTCTAAGCGTCTGCTGCAGATTTGTTGCGAATTTTCTGCTGTGGACTGCTCTCTTGCCTGCCTAGGCAACAAGAACAACAACAACAACAACCAGTCGCTGTGCCTGCCACAGCCACCTGATAGCGGCGACACGTAGCTCGTTTAGCCAAGCGCCGTCTTGCAACGCCTGTGAAAAAATGCAGTTGCATGATGTTTATGTGTTCTGGGTGTGGTGCCACCATAATTCAGTCCACAGTTCCCAAGCAGGCATCGTCGTCACTGCCTGAAACTGCCCGTCTGAGGCACTCAGCGCTTTGACCAGTCAGCGTAAATTGTGCCAAGAGTTCGCCAAATGCACGATCCAAGAGTTTTAAGAGATGCTCGGAATCCCCATCAAATTATAATTAATTGAGTTAACCACAAATTGTCATAGATGAAAAATGTATTAAATATATTCTGCAATTTATCTATCTTGTATTCCGGAATTAATTCTGAAGAGATTCATATTGGATAATACTGGCAACACTTAATCGCAAATATTTTCAATATCTATAATCTTCCGTCAATGAAGGAATTCTTTAAGGCACATTAAGATTAAGGCTTTCAAGTTCTAATTTCAGAAACATACCCCCAAACACATACTAAACAAATTAATGGCGCTTTTGCCAACATGGGCACAAAAAAAAAATGTGATCAGAGATGATGGGCCGATAACTGGGCGACATTTGTGGCTAATGGCCGGCGACGATAAAAGCCCAGATAACAGTTAGAAGTTAGGTGAAACTCACCAACTAGGCAACAATGTAACTGTAGATAAGAATCAACTGATCGATCGGAACGTAGCGCCCAAAAGGGTCACACAACAGTTGCAGTGGGAAGCGACTCGTTAGTTTAGTTTTTCGGGTGCAAATAATGTCAAAATATTTGCTGCTGTGAGGGTTACTGAATGCCATAAATGAGTTGGTTGGGCCGAGAAGCAAACAAACAAACAAACAGAGAGACAGGCAGACAGACAGACAGACAGACAGACATATGTATTCATTTTGCAGGATGTATGTGTGTGCATATCTAAGCTACGAGTTGACAGTGTTTCGAGTGCCAAATGGACAAAGGAGGCCGCCCGCCAGAGCCATTGAGATTTAATTGCAGCAACGGCAGTTGAGCAATAAAATTTATGACCTACAAATAATAGGTCTTGTTCAACAGACAACAACAACAACAACAACAACAACAACATGAAGAAGAAGAAGACTCGGAGACACACAATGCCAATCGATGGATGGGCTTTGATGAATGGGCTCAAGCCGACAGCAACAACACAACAAGAACAAAGTTGTCGGTAGATGGTTGATGGTTGACGATGTGCGGCAATTACGCGTAAAGTGCCCAAACAACTGAATGAGGCTGGGGGTGGGTTAGGGGCTGCTGGGTAGTGGATAGTGGGTAGTGGGTAGTGGGTAGAGGGTGTGCGCCCAAACGGGTTGGCAGGCAACGTGTGGGCGGGCGGACAATTGAGCGATTGATCAGAGCTGAAATGCTGCACTGCACCAGCGCAGCAGCGCCACCTGCCGACCGATAACAAAAGAATCGGCAGCGGCAGCTAAGCCGAATGAGTGAATGAGTATTTTCAGGGGCAGGGCTCTTCTAGATAGGTAGGTGTAGGCAGTGGTAGGGGCAGGGGCAGGGGCAGGGGCAGGGGCAGGGGAGTGAGCTGCTCTCGTTTTAGGCAACACAAATGCGGCTGCTCAGGCGCACTTAATGGGCCTAAACGATTTGGCCCATTGTCAAGAGCCCAACCCCCGCACTCTTAATGTGCGTGTTGTTATTGTTGTTGTTGTTGTTGTTGCTGTTGTTGTTGTTGCTGTTGTTGTTGTTCTTGATGCTGTTTGATTCTTCGCTTTTGTGCTGCGCCTTGGCAATGTAATCGATAGTTTTTCGCAAAGCAACAATTGAAATCAATGAAATTGAGAACATTTGCAGCAAATTGTGAAAAAAGAAAATAATAAAAATAAAGTAGAATAAAGAAAAATCCGGAAAATGGAATTTCGTATGAAATGAAATTGAGGGCTTGCTGCAATTAAATCTACTTGACTGCCTCCAGTACGGGCGGCAAACTAGCAGAAACTATCAGTGCACATACGGTACGTACACACACACACACACACAAACACACACACACTCACACCCCCATATATATTTATGAATGTGGGTAGAGACAACATCGAACGAATTGACTACCCATATATCAACACAATCCCAAGTCCATCGCTATATTTCAGTTGAACTCTGGGCAGCTGTGCGGATTGCAATCCGGACAAAAATGAATTCAAAACCAGAACAGCAGACCGCGCCGCCTGCCCCTCTACAACTTTAACAGATTAGTTAGGATTGGATATACAAAACCAAGAACAACTCAAAATTCCCTCCTATTTGTTTAGTTTTGGTAATGTAACGGAAGTTCGAAATCTTTAAATAAATATAAAAAAACTTGGAAGGAGAAAATTTGGCATTTATAATTACTTTTGGATGAACAATATTTTCTTTATTCCCTTTCTTGGTTTTCAATCATTTATCCATGTATCGCAAGGCAAAAAATTGGCCATATTCTAAAGCATCATTAAAGGACTATTTGAGTCCAGAAAAATTTGACGATAGTCCAATCCAATTGCAGTAAACTATATATGCAGGCCCGATTCAAATAAGGCAGGCCCTGAAATTCAATAGACAATTGAAATTATTAAACTTTATTATTTCAAAGAATATTGTCTCAAGCGATCTCCTGCAATATTTGATTTCGTCAGAACGTACATATTTGATTGGTTTTTTTAATACATTCAGGGTTTCTAATTTGGTTTATAACAGAGTTTTTTTTTTTTTCTTTCGGTGCGTTTCTTTGACCGTTGCTATTTACTATGGCAACTGCAATTATAATATCAATTTCGTAGTGCCCAGTTACAAATTCACCGACAGTTTGTCAACCGGCGAACCGACAATAAAGCCGCCCCCTAATTACAGACACATTTTAGAGCGAGCAACAACGCGAATTCCCTTGCCACAAATCGCAATCGCAATCGCAATCGCAAATGCGAGATGCGAGATGCGACAACGGTCGAGTAGTTGGCCGTCCACAGCGTTCACCTCGTTCACTTTGTGGCCATCTCGTTCAGTCTTTCCAGTTTGATTGTGGGTTGCGTGGTTCGCTCCAGTGACCGAAGCAGTTGACGCCCACATGTTGCGACGCCTCATTTATATAATATTGAGCTTAACATATCTATTTTGTACTTTTGTACTTTTGTCTTTTTGTTTTTTTTTTTTTTTTTTTTTTTTTTTTTGTTTGTCATGCGAATGCCGAAACAATGCAATTGTTGTGCAAGTGCGTAGCCTCCTTGTAGCCCTTCCCCTTCTCCACTTATGACGATTTTGTCACAGTGTGTGAAAAAGATAATCAAGCGTGGCCCCACAGACAGGCGAGGGGGTTACGCTCCGCATGTGTCTGCCTGTTGTCTAGGTGAAAGTACCCCTTGGAGACCTCTTAATGCAGCCGTCTCTCCAAACTTCCATCCTCATCCCCAAACCCCTTTCCCATTTTCCTGCCGATTGCGACGATCGACGTAGTGGACTCCAGTGGACTCGTCTTCTGGGTGGGCAACCTCAGTTGTTGTCGTGAGAGTGGTAGGTGTAGCAGAGGGTGCCTTTACTTAAGAGTGGGGGCGAGTGGGTGATGTGAAGCATTTTGCATAACGCGACAACATCATGTAAGCTCTGCTCTCCTGTTTTCTTTCATTTTCTCAGGCCAAGCCAATCAAAAGGCAAAAAGGCAACGGCGAACAGACAACGAGGCAAAAATTCGAAACCACCAAGTTGGTGACTCTGTTTGGTGGTGGTGGTGGTGGTGGTGCTGGTCGCCAGCATCGCCATCATCATCATTGTCCAACGACGTCGTCCATCGTCGTGCATTTACAATTTTCTGCGAATTTCTTAAAAATCTGAACGAGCCAAAGCAACAACAACAACAACAACACAACAGCAACAACAACAGCAACAAGCACATAATACAAAGTGCTTCAAGTCGATCTTCAGGCTGGCAACCCTCTCACTCTCTCAACTAGCCCTTAGTCTCGTCTACCCCGCTATTTGCCCACTCCTTTCTTGAGTACAAGCAACTGGGATGGCAGTTTTTAGTTCAGCTCAGTTTTTTTCCCAGTTTTTTTTTTTTTTTTTTTTTTGATTTTTTGAATTTATTTAACAAACTCTGCTTGCCCTCTATCATCGCTTCGCAATTATAATTAAGTTTAATTGAGTGATTGACGTTTTTAGAGAGTGCGCGGTCACCCACAAATCTACAACAACAATCGCCAGCAACAACAACCAGCAAATGGCAGCGGAAGAGATTATGAAATCAACGATCGAGCGAACCGAACGAACGAAAGACAACATTGACGATGATGACGATGATGACGGCCGCCCCGCCATAATCACAACAACTCAAAATGTTGAAAAGACAACAACAACAACAACGACAACGACAACAACAACAACGACAACAACAATGGCCGGTTCTGTTGTTGTAGCATCGCGTCGCACAAGCCGCTCAAAATTGTTTTTCATACGCCCCGTTGGCGGCGTGGGTGGGCACCATTCCCTGCTCCGCGCTCTTCTCCTACTCACCGTCCAACACATTTCGTAGTCCCGTCTCCGTCTTCGCACTGCTTCTATAGACATTGCTGGTTGCCGTTGCCGTCGCGGTCGCCGTTGCAGTTGCAATTGCCTCATGCCGCCGTTGGCCACTGGACATTGCACAAATTCGTCGCTTAGGTCAAACAACAATTGCCAATGTTGACAATTTCTTGCGTCTCATTTATTATTTTTTTTTTTTTTGGTTTTTGGATGTGAGGCGGGGGCTTGCTTTAGCTTTTGGGTGGTCAGCCCGAGTATAGTCTGAGCACAGTCGCGTGTTGTGAAAAAAAACAGGCTGCGCTCACATTTCTAATTCCCACCGATATTGGCATTTCCCATCAAAATTTCCCACTTCAAGTAGCCGCATGCAACCCTCTGTAGGAATCGTCTTTGGACTCAAAAGGGGTTATTAATCAAAAATTTCCTTGCCCTTTAATAACTAGTATTTAATGAATCTTAAAAAAATTTGGTATTCTATATGTACAATTCTTCATCGATTATGCAGTCTTCAATTATGTATGGTAATCAAAACCTTTTAAAGTAAAGAAGGGGCAAATTGGAGGAACTGTCGCTTTGGGGCAACCTGTTTCCCTCCGTTGCCTCCGTTGTGCCAAAAATTGTTCAACCAATCAATGATTCCTGATTATTCCATTCGAGACACGCATCAACTTATGTTAATTATAATGTTTCATATAAAAGATTATACAAATCAACCGTTAGGTGTTACAAATGACCAAACACGCAACCGACAACACCGCTCCAAATGAACTAGCCTTGAGTATAGTGAGTGGCAGGGACAGGGCCAGGTACCGGGCAGGTGCAGGGACAGGTACAGGGGCAGGGGCAGGGGCAGGGGCAGGGGCTACCTACACGACAGCAACGTGCGTTGCCCATTTTGAGGGCTTTCAACGCGATGATCGTTGATTTTGATTTTGATTTTGATTAGATGATGACGAGCAGAGAGACGAACGGATGCTGCACCTTTAGCCTCCAGCTAACACATTCATTCCTTGCCTCCTACCAGCCCCCCTCCTCTATATCCTATATCAGCTACCCCCTAACCGAGACACCATTGGCCAGCTTGTGTCGACTTGGCGTGCGTGAGTTTTATTACGCGCGGATATGCGATGGGTCTATCGAGATTGGTCGTTAGAGACCGCGATGGAAACCAAGACAGCAACTGAAACCGTGACTGCGACCAAGTCTCTAGACGACGACGGAGATTTTTATGGCCACAGATATTTGGTTTAAGTGCGACGACGACGCGTCGTTGGCCAAAAAGATGATCGCTTTGATTATCAGGCAGACAAAGTTAAAGATTCGTGGAGCTGAGCACTGTCAGAGTCGAGAAATGGAACACCAGAACCACCAGAAACGTTTTCGGTCATTAATGATATTGATTTTTACGACTCCTAAAGGTCATGTCGTGTGCTTGCATCCGAAAAAAGGAAACGTTTAACAAAGTTTAACCAAACAGTTCTCAGAGAACTGCGAATGGGATGTCTTTTATACGAATGTTAAGTTTTGAGCACGAGGATACTAAAGTAAAGAAAAATAAATTAAAACGTTTTTTGAACAGAGATTGAGGTGTGAGCAAGATAGAATGGTTAGCTATGTCAAAGAAAAAATTAACTCTGCTGATGTATAAATGTAATGTAAAATGTAACTTCAAAGTGAACCATGTTGACTAGATGCCAAGGGGCACAATTAATGAAATCTATTATACGATTAGTAGCCTGAAGGAAAATGTCTAGGGTAAATTTTAGTCGAATATCTTGCAGTGAGCATATTGGGCTTTAGGCCTTTGTAAGCATCACTTCTGCTAACGTATGAGTTGGACAAGTGTGAATTTGAGCTGAGAGGGCCCCAATCAGGCTTTATGCGCCTACGTCTATTGAACAGTTTAATTATGAGTTAAACTTTTGGCCAACACACAGCTGTAACTCATTTGGCAATGGAGATGACGATAGAATTGGTTGGCTTATGACTTTCACAGGCTCGCTTACAGTTTGGGAAGCATTGGATGTGTGTATGCTGACCAACAGCATATCACAGCAAACCTGTTCGCTTGAGCTTGTTAAGGCGAGGCCTCACATGCATGCTGATGAAAATGATGATGATGATGATGATGATGGTGATGATGGTGATGATGATGATGACGATGATGAGGCTGGCTCTCATCATAATCAAAAACTTCACTCCAAGTCATAAGCGGGCGGACGCAAAGACCTCAACTTTGTTTCGGCAGACCCTGCAGCTTTTTGTGTGGCTCCAACTGTGCCAGCCAGCCAATGATGGAGTAAGGGGGCACAGGGGGGGGCAAGGGTTAAGGCGAGGCGAGGCAAGGGCGTGGGCTTGATCTTGTTATTGTTGTTGCCTTTGTTGCTCTTTATATTACTGTGCTGCTTGTCGTTAAAGTCGTTATTATTATTTGTGGCTCTTTAAGTGGCTCATTCGCTAACTGCACGACGACGTTGGCGATATTCGTGTGCCTCTGCGCCTCTGCGCCTGTCGCCTGCCCGACTCCCGGCTCCCGACTCCCGACTCCCAACTGCCCGACTGGCGTCGATGCTGACGCTGACGTGGACGCTAAAGCTGACGCTGACGCTGACAGCGACAGCGACGGTGGTCCACTTGGCGCTCTTGTGAATTGATTCATAAAATATTATATCTTTTTTTCCATACACTTGCCAAGAGTTTTCCACTTTTGTTGAGAAACATGTTCCGCATTCACAGATCAATAAGTATATTTGGCCTCGCATATATAGAAATTGGAAATTTTCAAATTCATTGAGTAAATTTTACTTTGCCAATTCACTCAAGTCTGAGATTGCCACCAATATGAAATTCTTCTTCTTCTTCTAAATTGGATGTAAAATTACATAACGCATCGACAAATACCGACAATTGATAATCTTAAGAATATAAATACTTCCTTCTGCCTAATTTTGCACTGCTTTATTATACATTTAACCCATTTTAGTGGGCACAATATGTAAGGGTATTCATTTGTCAATAATCAAAGGCTGATATACTTTTACTGGTTTACTTTTTTGTATGTTTTTTTTTTTGAAGATCGTTTGAGGCTTTGTAATTAGCGTGCATGTTTACCCGAATAATTTCACTTCATGGCGCTCGTTGAAGAAGTTATTATCAAGTCTGTGTTTTGGGGCACGAACCGAACGGTCGGCTGGCGACGTCCGCCAATTAGCGGGGTCCACTGTCCAAAAAATGTTGTATTTTCTTGTTGTTCTTATTGGGACTTTTGGTAATGTGGGCAACTGTAACGGAAGGAAGTGGCCCCGCCAGTTCGGAGCTGGTGGGCAGAGTAAAAATTTTGGATCAGCTTACTCCGACTACGAATCCGAGTTTGAGAATTTGAGAGTTCATCTTGAGCGGAGCCGCTGGCAATTGCATAAATCAGCGGCTGCTGAACCTTAATTGACATACTCGTATATGGACCACCGTGCTGATGTTTTCCGGCGAACTGTCGCCAATTTATGGAGGGTTGCAGAAGGGTCACGTCATCTGCCCGCGCTTGACAGCAGCTCGTAACTTTTTGGCGGAGTCCCATCAACAGCAGAAAACAACAGACAAAAACTTAGGGTTGAACCATTAGACATCTTTCAAGAAGCAGGCCTTGTCAGGCTCTAAAGTCAGCCAGATGACAGTCGTAGATCTGCATTTGACAGGTAATGGAAAGATGCACGCAACGGAATTAGAGGCAGAAGGGTAACGATATCATTGTAAAGATATTTGAGTATATTAGCCACATCATTTGCTTAGGCACGATATCGATTAGCTTTCATTATGCGTATTTTTAATATATTCTTCGGCTTTTTACCCCATTGAATAGTTTGTGAATTGGCTTTGCTTCAATTCCGCCCATTGATTTCGGTGCCGCTGTCGAAGATTTCACCTCCACCTCAATCTTCGCGGACCGCAGCTCATTAGCTGAGCGACGGCTTTTTGGCTCCTCTCAGCTGAACGACCCAGGCCTGGTGCAGGAGGTGGAGTTATCCTGCTGCTGTTTTGTGCTTGACATAATGTATGTATATCCTTTCAGGCAGCTCAAATTACTCGAGTTTCGGATCGGTCGCGTCTCTCTGATCTTATCATTGTTGTAGTCTACGCTTGTTTTATATTTATATTTATTTTTTTTTTTTTTGCTGGTTGTTTTTTACCGTCTAACCCGTTCGATTCTGATCAAAAGTGCCGCATATCCTGTACTTGAATTTCATTCATTGAGCCAAGCAGCTCGCGCTATATGTTGTGTGTGTGTGTGTGTGTGTGTGCTCGTTCGTCTTTAGAGGATTCACGATCCTTTGATTTTCACTTTATGCTAATAGATGCTTAATTAAGTTGTTGTTCTTATTGTGTTTGTTGTTTTCGTTGTCAGCAGCTGTTGCTGCTGCTGCTTTGAGTCTAGGTTACCTGTCAAGTGTCAAAAGCTCAAAGATTAGTGATCAGGTGTGTGCTGCCGCCTGCTTTGGAGCAGCTGTTAAGCCAATTCAATTTTGAAAAAATACCTTTAGTTATGTGCTACACTTTAGACAGACAATTGTATTGCAGATGCACAGATGAACTGTGTACTGTTTTCAAATAGGTAACACTCATTCAGAGCAAATTTATTCAATTTGTCAAAATAATCATATATCTTTGTGTAATTATGTCGTACTTGAAATTGGCTGCAGCTACAAATGAGTGCGATTCACATGGGGAAAGGTAAAGAACTATTGGGTTGCAATCGGAGAACTGTTCAGCGAATATTTGCTATGTCGTTGAACTGCTTTTTAAGACTTAAAGCCGCCACGCGGCTATATGAGCCGCCAGGTGGCTTGAGTAACTCCTCGCCAAAGCCCGCAATCAGCACTCCCTCCCCCAAGCAATCATTCACATGGCACTGCTCCTCCTCCTGTGGCTGCTCCACCCCTGGCATTGCTGAGCGTAGCTGTCAAGTGCCGGAGCCAATGCATTGACCTCCTTCACACACACACAGAAACACACACTCATACACACTTTCATGGCACTAGGAAATAATGGTTGCTCGGCTTGAGCTGCAACTCTGTGTGAGTAGGGAATAGGGTGTAGGGGTTGGGTGGTGGCAGTCTTCAAGTATTAGCAACCCCTTTTTTGGGCCCGGCCCATCAGCAACGCTCTCGCTGGCTTGGCGTTCTTGTGATTTCCTGCAAAAAGTGCCCAGGCCCGTTCTCTAAGTGGCCTAATTAGCAACCGTGCGGCGATCAACACCACTCGTCACCAGTCGTCGCCGCCGCCGCCAACAGCAACGACGGCAACATTTTTATATTTTTTTTTTTTTTTTTTTTTGTATTCTTTCATGGAGTGGTTAATGCTGCGTGTGTGTGTGTGTGTGTGTGTGTGTAGCACTCCCACTTTCAAACATGTGTGTGAGTGTGAGTGTGTGTGTACGTGTGCAAGTATTTTGCATATTATTTCACGCCATTGTAACGCTTTCAACGCGAGCAGCACCAGAGAAAACTACCAACAATGAGGCGGCTGAGTGGCATAAAAAGCTGTCGCCCAAGTTGAGACACCACCTTCATACACACACACACACACACACACAGAGACACATACACAAATACATATGCGCACTCACAGGCCAGCCACCGGCAGGCGCACATGCAGCACATGCAGCACATGCCACATGCACCTCCATGTCCACTTTTGGCTTTGGTCTTTGGCGTTGCTGCCAGCACTTTGGGCGGTAAAATTCGCTCAGCACACATCAGGCAATGGCGTCGTCCATAGTTTACAGTTTGATTGTAAGGCATTCCGTATGTGTGTGTGAGTGTGTGTGTGTTGGCTTTGGCATGGCTTCCGTTTGTTGATGTGCTACTCTGCACCACACGATGCCACACACACACACAAGCACACTGCCATACAACACAGCCACATGATTTGCTGCTGTTGTCGGTGTTTTTTGCTTTTGTTTTTTGTTTTTTTTTTTAACCAATACCACTAAGCTGGCCCACGTTTATAGTATGATTTTTTTTAAGCCAGGTGCTAGGCTTGGCCATACAATGGATCATTTAGACATCATCATCGTGTTCTCTTCGAGAGTGCGGGTATTCTATTTGCATGTACGCTCGCCTGTCACTCAGTTCTTCCCTCGACCGTGCACCTAAACAACGACACACAGCCAATCGAAATTACACACGCCCAATTCCCAATTCCCAACCTGCACCCCCTTCCCCCCTCTATCAACCCAGCGAGAGAGGGTTGTCTGTTAAATGCCCCAGTTGTTGCAGGCCAACCCTGCCCCCCTTTTTAGCATAGTCGTTACTCAATCAAAATTTATCCATTGTTGACGATGTTTTAATTGAGTGCCACTGCGCTTAAGTGCTCTAGAAACCCACAATCAATCTCCAACCCCAACCCCCAACCCCCATCCCCATCCCCATCATATGTCTAATAATTCTGGATCAACTGATTGACTTGACAAGCAATGTTTTTTATTTCGATAGCTTTAAAATTATGAAAAAATTTTATGTTTATGAAAATAAAACGAAATGTTTTTTCCATAAATCTTCCCTTGGAGACCCTTAAAATCATTTTCGAAGTTTTCATTTAGGCACTAGACCCATAGTTTCTTTATTTTCCGAAGTAATATTCGAATTAATACTTACAATTTACTAAAAATTCAATTAAAATTGGTGTATCAATCAAAGGTTAAGCATTAATCAAAAGCTTGAAACGAATATCTTGGGCAATCTTCAGATTACATACTTTTGTAGATTTATTCTTCTTAAATTTAAATTTAAATTAAAATTTAAATTTTATATTAATACGTTTTAAATAAATTGTATTCACTTATTTTCTGTTTTTCGACTGACTGCGAGCTAAATATTCTATGTGTGTAGAAAGGGATGATTTTGAAGTCTTTTAAAACTTACCTTTTCTATAGGATATATAATATCACAATGTGGAACATCGAGTCCCGAGTGTCCCAAGCTAAAAGTGCGATGTATGGCAAGTTTCAACAAGATAGCTTTAATACTCAACTTATTAAAAAATGGGTGCAGTGCAAATGCTTAAATGCGCTGCAAATATCCCAAATAAATATAGCCTTGACAAGGATATTGAAAGTTAAATAACGTTTTTTTTGAAGCAGACTTTAATATAAATAAAATAAATAAAATAAATAAAATAAATAAAATAAATAAAATAAATAAAATAAATAAAATAAATAAAATAAATAAAATAAATAAAATAAATAAAATAAATAAAATAAATAAAATAAATAAAATAAATAAAATAAATAAAATTAATAAAATAAATAAAATAAATAAATAATATAAATAATATAAATATAAATTCTGACTGTCTTTTAGATATAAGACAATATTAATGATCGAATCTTTTGAAATTGAATGCAATGCAATTGAGACTTCTAAGCCAGCTGCAGGAGAAATCAAGAAAACAAAATTCAGCCATGATCATTGACGGATTTGACCTGGGCACAGAACAGATATAGAAGCAAATAGATGTATTGAGAAAGAGAGTGGATGAGGGTAGAGCTGGGGTACAGTTGTGCGTGAAGTGCGCTACAGCAGCTGCAGTTGGTTGCCTCAATTAGTGGCACGCCTCTGTCTCCATCTCAGTCAGTCGCTGCTGTTGCTGCTGTTGCTGTACTGCTGCAGTCAATGCAACGATGTCGAGGGGCGAATCAAAGCAAAGTGTGCAAGTGTATGCCATTTTAGCTCAGTGCCACACACTTTGTGTGTGAATGACATGGCATAGCCAGCAACAACAACAACAACAGTAACCACAACAACAACAACAACAACAACAACTAAAAGACAACGTCGACATATGCATAAAAGTTGCAACAACAGCTACGTGGATGATGTTGACAACAACGACGACACATGGAGGCGGCTTTGTCAACGCTGGTTGACAGTCATAGAGCAAAAGGCACCAAGTGGCTGCCGCTGTTTGAAAGCTATGGTGTGTGGAGCCTGGCTGGGGAAGGGGGCTGTGGGTTGCAGTTCATCGTGGGTTCGGCTCTCGGCACTGTGTGGGAATGGGAATGGAACTCTCGCTGTGGCGAGTGCAACTGCAACTGGCATGCAAATTACTGTCGAGCATGCTCATCTAAATTAGTAGACGACTATGACGACGACGACGACAACAACGATTGTTGCACTCGCACACACACAGGGCATAGTCTAGGGTAAGGGAGAAGGGTGAATAATAGGGGAGTAGGGAAATAGATGGCGTATGCCAAGGGGGGGCAACCGGTGGCATATGCATAATTATTTTTATTATTATTATTATATTTTGCGGTGCGAGGTGAGGTTGAAGCAGAGATTGCTGCACCTACTCTTTAACCCAAGCTTGTCAACCAGTCCCAACAAGCCCTCTCACCCTCTCACCCGCTCCACCATACTCCCCCCACCCACGTCAGCCGGCGACTGCGACTGCGACTGCGACAGCGGCGCAATGTGCCGTAAAAATAATTATGGCTGCGAACTGCACAATTTGACTCCGTGCAACGAGACGCTCAAACTCATACTTAATGGCGCAGGGGCAGCAAGGGGTACTAGGGAAAGAGGAAGCGATTCGGTAGTTATGTATAATTCCACACTCGCTTGCAACGCTTTCTGCGCCCAACTCAAGAATCCACCGTGCAATTTTGTGTTGCCCACAGGCCACGCCTGCTTAAAAGGATGCACGCATGTTGCGCGCCAACCCACAGATGGAAGGGGCATTGGGAGTTCACGTAATGGGTGGAACCTAGTGAACTCGTTGGCTTTTTGCTTTTTCCTGCAGCAACTGTACCCCTGTTCAGGTGCTAATAATGCACTAGGAGATAAAAGAGCCAATGCGACATGAGATGAAAGTGGGTTGCGGGAGGAAGACAAAAAAATCAATATAATAATGTACTAATTGCCTAACACGATTTGTACTACAAATTTCACATTCCAATAATTTATGTGAGCGACAATATTTCTATTGAAACGGCAATAGTCAAGGTGAAATTAGTTTTAGTTAAGTGCTCCCAAAATCCAGCTTTTGGTTCACAACAGAATCAAAGAGTGTCAAGCAAAGATGGGAACTGCTATTTTCTGAGCTCCGAATAATTCTCAGAAAGTAGTCGTCAATATTAAGTAGTGATTCGACAGATTCGGTAGATTCTGACATAGATACTGACTGTAATAAAAAGTTTCATTAAAATAGCTTTAAACTTTAAAATGGTAGTAAATAATCTACTGTATCAAGCACGTCTGCCCCCCCCCCCCCCCCCACACCATCCCCTTTCCATAATGCGACGGCTAACTGGTTGCTGTTGGGTGGTTAAAAGGCTTTGCATTAACACCACTGCAGGAGCTATATGCTGCCATAAGAAGTACACAGCAGCAGCAGTTTGAGGAGGAGAAGCAGCCAGCCAGTGGCGGTGGCGGAGGCGGAGACGAAGGGGATGGGACTAGGTGAGGCACAAACACCCTAAGCGAACAAGTTGACGTAGCCAACCAAACGTCAAAGGAGCATGTTTTAATATTGTATTCATTCTTTGCTTTTTTTGTATTTTTTTTTTTTTTTTTGGTTTTTTGCTTTTTGCGTTGTTGTAATGGGATTTACCTAAATGAGAGCTAATAATGCCTGGGTCAGGTAGGGAAGGGGGGCGAGGTGACGAAGGGAGGGAAGTGGGTAGCTGGCAATGAGTGGCAATATTTCCGGGTGACGCGACGCAACACGATTTCGACTGCAGCAGCACAAAAATTTCACATTTGATGTTCAAAAAAGGGGTACAGGGGTGCTGGGGTGCTGGGGCAGGAGGCAAGTGGAGAGAAGGCTGCCATGATTATTATTAGCACATTAGTAGAGACGATGGCTCATACAGGAACAGGAACAGGAGCAGCAGTAGCAGCAGCTGCAGTAGGAATTGCAGAAGCAATAGCCCAGAGCGTAAAGTGCATAGCCCACTCAAACAACACACTCGACACTCGACGGCAGCCAAGGGGGGTTGGCATGTGAAATGGAGTGTGTGTGTGTGGGGGGGGGGGACGGGGGGAGAATTTGCTTGCTGCTGACCTGGTTGACATTTTGGGAGTTGCTACTTGAGCTACTCTTGTCAACGGAAGCGGCAGCGGATCTTCCATATGTAAGCAACAACATCAGAACGTGGAACGCAATCCTACGCAAGTTAAGACCCACAACAGCCCACCACCCGGCCAATGCTTAGCCACACCCCCTAACTAAAGTCAGTGTGCGGGCAAGGACGTCAATTGTCGCGTCTAGAGGCCACTTACGCTAAATTGCATTTCACTTGTGAGCTGGGCACATACGTCCTGGGAGAGAGGGGGGTCTTGGGTGCTGTATGCTGTGGATGAAAATAGGGATGAGGATGAGGATGGAATGGGGGTGTAGTTGGCACTATATACTAAACACCATCAGGCAGGTATGGCAGTCAGTCTCTGAGAGCTTCACATGCAACAGCTGAAGCAATTCATGCAAATACATAACACACGATCCCAATATGATCACAGACACACTTCAGTTGCAGGGGGGTTGTGTGTGTGTGTGTGTGCGATGGGGTTGGGGTGCAGTTAGACCTGCAGCCAGTTAAAAATAAAAAAAAAAATAGTGCTCAACGCGCATCTCATAATTATCTCTTCGCTTCGCTGCTGTTCTGAAGACTCACAGAGACAGTTTAATAATCATCGAAATAGAGACTCTACAATCGGTGTAAGAGAGAAAGAGAGAGAGAGAGAGACAAAGAGTGGAAGAGAGGGGCAGAAACAACAGCTTGTTGCATGTCTGGCGTCCCATGAACATTTGCGGTAAGTATGCAACACGCTATATGAGCTGTATGTCAGCTGTGCAACTAGGCTAAAGGTTGCAAACGAAGAAGCTTCAAATATTTAAATTATGGTTATAAATTATGTTTTTACTTTCGAGTTCGTCGCAAAACTCCTGTGGTTCCATCTTGGATATGAGTCAGGCATACTTGGCAATTATATCAAATTTATTGATCATTGACATTTTAGTAAATCAGTTAGCTTGATTATTTGTTAGATTTGCAGGCAGGGTGTTCTCAGGTGCGACTTGCTTGTATTATTTGTATAGAGTTTCTGTCCAAGTCAATTGCGAAAATAAAAGCACAACAAAATGATTTCAATTCGTAACTGAAAAATGAAACGTTTTGTTGTTGCTCTTGTTGGTGGGTTGTTTGTTGTGTTGTTGTTGTTGTTGTTGTCGTTGTTGCTGTTGTTGTGGATTGTTTCATGCAACTTTTACCATAATTGCAGGCCATGCAGAGACAACGGAGACAAAAAACACCGACATTATGACATCGGGAAGCGACAAGCGAAACGCAACTGGGTCCATAATTACAACAATTTGTTGTCTAGTGTTTGGCCAACAGAAGCAGCAACAACCACAGAAACGGCAACAGCAACAAAAACAGTGTCTTTATTGTCATGCTTGAATGATTCAACTGGAAAAGGCCAAAACGTATAATGTCGAGAGGGCAGCGAGATTGTCACGCACGCACATCCAAAAGCCATTCACGTTCACATAACGCAGTCGAATGTGGCAAGGTGGGAAAACATTGCCCCACAAAAGAGCAGGAAAGCTAGAGCGAGAGAGAGGCAGATTAAGAGTGAGATAGGGACAGATACAGAGAGGGATAGATAGGAGTTGGGCAGGAGTGAGAGGGCGAACAGAAATACATTTGCTACAACAGACAGAAAAACAGACGATTGTCAACCGCAAGGAAAACTCATGTAAGGCACTACGCTAAGGCAAGTCAAAAGGAGTTGTTCCACTGGAGGATGCCCTACAATTAGGTTAAAATCGGGATAGTACCGAATACTTTTACCGATGATTTTAAAAATTCAGCTCACAATATAGAGCGGTAATTGATTTTTCTAAATTAAATGCAATATATTGTAATATGTAGCTCATAAGATTCACAATTCATTGATACCTCAAGTTAAAATTGTTAGCAAAAGTCTGAAGTAGTTGCAGTTGCTTCAATAACAGTGCACGTCATACCCAATCTTGTAATGGTGACTGGATATTTGGTGGAAGAAACAAAATATTCGTCACACTTCATTTCGAGGGTCTTAACGCTTGTTGCGCCTCCAAATTAATTGCCGCCTCCTGTGCAGCGCCAAAATTTAACGCAAAGTTTAGCAAATACAACAACGGCGCCCCAGCGACCCAAACAGCAGCAGCAGATCTCGCTCCAGAAAACCCCCAAGCACCCCATTATCACCCTGCGAACACCCAACTTCTACCGAGTAGCGATTTCGTCTGCAGCTTCGACTAATTAGTCAGTCGGGCAGAGGCGCCACAGTTTGTTTCGGTTTTAAAATACAAAATGCATTTCATTTTTTTTTTTTTTTTTTTATAATGAACACGTAGGATGTGAGCGCCACATGCCTCATTATCAACAATTGCATATCGTGGCATTTTTTACAGTTAATTTTCTGCTTGTTCTTTGGTTTGTTTCGGTTTTTTGCGCTTTTCTCGCAGCTGCAACGGACGCCATTTTGAAGTGCTTCAAAATGCCCCTGGCACTGGTGCACCACAATCAACTGATGAAGTATGAACATATGTATATATATATATATATGTACATATACATTAAGAGCCGTAAAACTGAAGGAGTTCTGCTCATATAAATAGATGGAAGGCAGGACGGGCTGACAGACAGAAAGACAGTAAGACGGACATGCAGGCCATATCGACTCGACTAGTGATGCTGATTATTAATAAATATATTTAGTGGGGTCGGATGTTTCTCGCACATTTCATAACAACAAGGGCATAAAATTATGCCTAAATTAAAATTTAGATTTTCACATTTTTGTAATCTGTTTAAATAATATATTTGACATGTGGTAACATTCCTTCAATATTTTGCAGTTATTTGTATTCAAATAATAAAAAGAAACTAACATCTATTTTAATCGAGAGAAGAATGCGAAGAGAAGAGCCTTAAATACTCAACAGCCTTTCTAATAGATTCACAATTTCGCACTCAGCGTCCTTTCAAAATCAAAGCGTGAAATTTCGCGCCAAAAAGCGAGCTGAACGCAGTTGCTCCGTGCGCTAGGATATAAAACATTACACATACATATGTATGTATGTACGGATGCCAAACAGCAGGATTAGTTTTGATTTCGTTTATTGTCTACGACCGCTGCTGTTTCTGTTGCTGGCCACCATTTGGCTGGACAGGACACGCTGTTTGTGTCGTCTGCGGTGTTCCTGTGACAAAATGCAGGATGCGTGAGGGCCGCTTTGAGGCGACTGAGGCTAAGGCGTTGCTTACGTCTCGCTTGCGCACACTGAGTGTCCGCATGCTTCTGATTAAGCTCCGCCCACAAAGCGATCGTGCGCATTGTTGTTGTTGCCCGTGTTGTGCCACTTGTGTGTGTGTACTATTAAGCTGTTGACAAAATTGACGAAACTCACCACAGCAACACACACAGCCAAGCAAGTCTGCTACTGCTGCTGCTGCTGCTGCTGTTGCAGCGCTGTGCGAATGCGAGTGCGAGCAGCGCCGCATGCTGCCGAAGCCTTTCGTACTCTCACGGCGTCGGCGCAGTGCAGAGAGCGCTCTCGCTCTACCCCACGCCAAGTTCTGCACCGCAATGTAAAATGGTCGTCGTGCGGTGGGCGTTGCTCTACTGTTGTCTCGCTCACTCACACACACACACATGCACACCGCGACGTAACACAAGACGTACGCTCTCTGCTCCGCTCTCTGCTCTGCATCGACTTGCGAGTCTTGTCGAATTTGCATATTTTTCTTCTTTATGCTTATTGCATATTTTATTCATTACATTCTGTCACAGCAGCAGCGGCAGCGCCAGCGGAGACGCAAACGGTGGCTGCTCTACCACGAAGCGTGTGATAAGGCATTCACAAAAGCATTTCGCTCAGCAGCAGCAGCAGCCGCAGTAGCTACGAACCACACCGCCCCATCCACCCCTTTTCTCGTTCTCTCTCTCTCGCTATACCAATTGCTGCCATGTTATTTGGCTTTTGCTTGTGCTTTTTATTTTTGTTTTATTTTTGTCTTTTTTGCTGTTTATCATTAATGACACCATTTCTTTTATTTTCATTTATTTACTTAAGTTTTTTGCGCTTTTTTGTTGGGTGTTTGTTCCAACGCTCTTACCAAAAAGCAATAATTTGGGTTGTGGCGCCATCGAGTGAGGCTTGCATGTTAAATTCTTACTTTTCTTACATAAATATACATTTACTTTTATATATTATATATTAAGCATCCAGGAGAAACCGATTGACCTTCAAAGCGACATATGCAATATTTTAAGAATTTTCATAGCTTGTAAATGAATTAATAAAATGGTATGTAAATTGTATACTTCATCATTTTCATTTTCCTTTACAAAATATATTAAAAGTGATAAATGAAGTCATATAGTTAAATCATCAGTTTATTAAATACTTGATTTAAGTGTGTTTGTGTATATATATTTAAATCAGAGAAAATAAGTCAACTTCATCACTTTTATTTTATTTTTCTGTTTCAAAAGCTTGAGCGACGAGTGAATGAATACTGAATATTGAAAATAAAAAACAGAGATAAACTTTATGAAGTTTTTTTGTTTTCTACGGCAGCTTTATTAAATTTACCAATTCTATGAACTGCAAAATAAAGAAATCAAGCAGAGAACTAAGTCGATCGCATTTAACAAGCATATATGTATATTATTTATTAACCAATTATTGTAGATTTCATTATCACACAAAGCAAACCTAAACTCTCCTCTTCTGGTGTGTGTATGTGTGTGTGTGTGTGTGTTTTGTCGAGTCCAGATCTGCTCTGTTTAGCTCTGTTGTGTTCTGATTGCTGCTCCAGTTACAGTGGCCGACATAGAGCAAGCCTTATGGACATAGCAGTCAAGTGCTCCTGCGAGACCCAAGACCAAAATGGCCCCTACGCAGTTAAGAGACAAACATATTAGAATTTATATATATATATATATATATATATATATTTATATATTTATATACATATATATATGAACATATATTTACCCAGATAGACAGAAGCAAAATTTCGCTGCTCTTTGGGTTTTGGCTAACGTAAAGGACACAACACGGGAGAAATAAAAATATAAGAAATAAAAAGAAAAGAAAAACATATTGCGAAGCTGCATGTTATCCTTGCCTGGCTCCAGGCGGCCTATAACACACACACAGATGCACGCTCGCCTGTCTGTAACCGGTTTGGAGTGAATTCCACTTACTCACTCTCAGCATTGCTCAGACAGCGTCGCTGCTGGCGACGCCATTGCCTAATTAACTGAGCAAATAGCTTGCGCTGCCAGCGTCGTCCGCTGCTGTGGTGAGTTTGTTGCGTGCGCGCAGCGCAGCGACGCCACAACTCCGACCCCGAGCGAGCCATCGTCATTTGATGCCGTCCGACGACAGGCGACGCACGACGGCAGCATCTAGCGAAACAGTACGTTTATTTTTGTTATTTCTGGCTAAATGCAGCTGCTGCTGATATCGCGCTGCCGTCGGCAATTTTGTGGCACGAACATTTGTTTTGAGCAGGATCACTTGTGTTCCCTCTCGCTTTGCTCCCGCTGCTCCCTTGCATTGCTCTCTGTATATATAAGGCGGTCTGGTGACCATTTTGTTTGTGACATGCTTATGTTAAATAGAGGGGGGCACGTGGGTGGGCAACAACAACAACAGCCACAACAATAGCGGAGAAGCAGCAACAACACACAAAACGGTGTCAAAATGCTTGTCGCGCATTAAAGCCGCCGCTGGCGACAGTGGCAGCGAAAAACTAAGCTAAGCTTGGCTAAGCTTTTACATAAAGTAGCCGACGCCGAGGTGAACATTTTTTGCAGACGTCGACGTCAACGTCAACGTCAACATCACTGCCCGCAACATTGTTGCCTGCGTCGGCTCTCTCGCTCTGCTGCTGTCGCTGCTGTCGCTGCTGCTGCTGCTGCTGCTAGCTAGCTCTGTTGATTTTTGTCGCACAGCTTTCGCTGCTGACGTCTGCGTTGCTGTCGCTGACAACTTTGACTTGGACTTGGACTTGTCTGCTGCGATTGTCTTAACCCGGCCCGGTTGTGTTGCCTGCCTGGTGCTTTGGCTTGGACACGTTTCAGCCTGTACGTTACACGTTCTGCGCTTCAGAGCTTTAGCGTTCTGCGTTTTCTTGCGTCTAACGTTTTTGCGTTTACCGTCGCGCCTCAAATTCAAACAGTGTCTTTGTCCCTGTTCCATTATCGTCGTCATCATCGTCGTCGTCATCGTCATCGTTATCGTCATTGTCATTGTCGCGTTCGCTATTCTCGTCGCGTTCACTTGTGATTTCAATTTGTAAACTTTTTGTTTTGTTTTTTTTATCGACTCGAGGGAATCGTGCGACAAAATTTGTTTCACAATATTTAAACACAATCACGAGTATTGCTGCTCTGTCATATAACACATCATATACTTAATGTTGCTCAAGTGTTGTTCCAGTGCTTAAAAAGTGTATAAACAACAACAACAACAGAAACTATTACAACAACTATCGAAAGGTTTGACAATCATTGGATTTTGTTGCTGTTCACCCATCGTTTTGGCTGCGGCTGCGTTAACAACGCCACGGATTATGGTACAAATAACTGATAATGATCAGCCCAATTTTTGTTATCTTTCATTGTTGTTCTTTCAGAATTTCCCCACTTGCTTTTCAGATTGAAATTCTTATATGGTTCTATAATATCTTTCCAATGAAAGCTACGCCAATTTTTTTTTTCATATAATTAACATATTTATTTCAAATTTAGATTGGTGAATTCAATTTCTTTCCGTTGCTTTAAAATGTATTTAAAAGGAATTTTTTTGATTTCTTGTGGACAACGTTTTATGTTAAATTGATAACCAATTTGACACTTTTGCTGATCAACTTTAAATTTAGTGAATGCAAAATGTTAAATTTGGGCTGCACATATCCAATAAATATTATGCGTACCTGTGACGTTTTTATGAAATAAATGGTTCAGAGATATAATTTGGATCAAATTTGAACTTGGTTGGCATCTTCATTTTACTGTCATTTAGGTTGTATTTGAGTGACGTCTGAGTAGTTGCCAAAGTTTTGGCGGTTTGTTGTGGCTCTGCACCGTTGTGGCGCCACCAGATGCGCTATTCACATCGCGTATGCTTGCAATAAGCAATAACATTTCTTCTGATTGGCCGATCCAAAATCAATACGGAACTTTTCCCTATTTAATATTTAATTACACAGTAATGACCTTGTGCCACTCAAAGAGGAGGTCACTTTTCAAAGAACATTTGTTTTTTTTTACTTAATTTGAATTTGAAGGTGAGTTGACATTTAACATTGTGTTACACTTTTGGTTGTAAAGTCATCAGATTCTCTTATCTGGTCATGTTCCAGTTCTTATCGTAAAGCTAAATATTCTTTGTTTTAATTAGAATTCGCTAAATTGCTCTATTGTCCACTGGCTACTTCAATTTGTTGCAGCTCTAATCTTGAAAGCTTTCGCTTATCGCCTCGCAAGTTGCAAATATTTGATGATGCGATAATCTGTTTGTTTTGTGTCATTATTAATGAAATAATGCACACTCGCAACTCTTAGCAGACTGCATTCATGCTTGACAATTTCAGTTCAACGCTCAACGCTCAACGCTTAACGCTTGTCGCTTGTCGCTCAACACGCAGCTTTTTGTTACTTTACGACAGAGTGGTTTGGACGACAGAGCTCAACTAGCAGATACCCTGTTGAGCCCAGCTGTGATATTCACTTCATCGAGTAGAACACATAATACACATGCAACACACAAAGATTATCATTCTGCTTGAGCCCTCGGACAGTGATGATTAATATGAGAATACGTTTTGATGTTTCTAAAAAGAACTTGAAAACTTGTTAAAGTTGATTAATAATATGTCAATGTATGTTTTATATAAATTTGATAATTCTATTTTTGTTTCTATCGAAAGTCGATATGTATCGAGCAGTTATCGATCAAATTAAATACACTTGATCTACACGAGAAATTATATTCCACGTGTTGATACCGACGGACGTACGGACGCAGATAGATCAACTCGATTATTGATCCTGATCAAGTATTTGTTATCAGAAATGCTTTTTCTGCTTATTTTACTTAACTTTGTAATACTCATTTCAGGGTACAAATACGAATATGCAAATAGCCGACCAGCACTTGCCACATGCCGCAAGCCAGATAGCAAATAGGTGCCAGCACTGAGAGAGTTAACTGATTGCCGGTGTTTGCACAATATGTGTCTAGATGTCTGCTGTCTACGGTCTGTCTGTCCGTTGTTGGAGACTGTCGTGTGTATATCATTTACATTTGTCAAATCAAATTTGACAGCTGCGGAAAACATAATATGCCCGCAAGTCAAAGCCCAAGCCAAAGGCAGAGCTAATATCGAGCGCAAAGCCAGTTCCGCAATACCCAGGCCGGTTTTCTATGTTCCAAACGTAGAACCCTGGCTAGACGTGGCCAGAACTTGATTGGCTTTACTGGAGGGGGGGGGGGGAGTATAATGAAACGGGTCACTTGCAGTTGGCGTTGTATGTATTGTTGCTGGTGTATTGCAGCTGCATCAAATCGATCGAACTCAGATCCTTTCCAGCCAAAATTGGGCGACACACTGCACAAAGCTCAAGGGCTTTAATTGTGCTTCCCCGTAACAAACAATTTCTTTCATTTATCCATTCTGTCTTTTGATGGTCCCTCAGGTGCTGTTGCTACCGTTGTGCAACCTCGGCCAATCCTGAATCCCAATTTGGGAGCCAGCCAAAGCTACGCTCTGAATGTCTTTCCCACTCGCTGCAACATGCCCGTCGGGTATCAATGGCCAGTGCATTAAAAATGCCAAGACTTATTAAAGCTTAATCGGCTTCTAGCATTGAAATGGTCCGGATAGCGAGGAGTGTCAGCAATAAAGGAATAGAGCAGAGCGTCAAGCGCCTCTGCTGCTCAGCCTGAGCCCGAGGGCGGCGAAGTCAGTTCGCATTTACGTTGGCATTGAAATTATTGTAAGCTATTAAGCGAATAGCAAACGCAGCGTCGCCGAATTGGACGGACAATGGGGATTCGGGTGGGTAGAACGAGGTCAGAGTCAATGTCGAGAGTTGGAATTGGGGAGTTGTGGCATCTAAGTATAAAATGCAGAGTTTTGTGTTTTGCTATTGTTGGTGTTGTTGTTGTTGTTGTTGTTGTTGTTGTTATTGTTATTACCGGCGGAAGAATGGAATTGCTTTTGGATGGATGCTTTTTACGCATAGAGTGAGAGAGAGAGAGAGAGAGAGAGAGTGCTACACTTATCGGGGGTTGAAAACTGTGGACGACGTCGTCGCACACTTTAGTAAAATATATAAACACAACAGCGAGGCCAGGAGGACAGGAGGACTGAATGACAGGGAGCAGCATTTGCTGTTATTGTTGTTGTTATATCTTTCTATCTATCGACTGACTAAGGCGCCAGCTGACGCCCCGTGTGCCGAAGGCATCCCTTTGTCAACTGGGGCACGTCTCGGAAAACTTCAATTCAGTTCAGTTTCATTTACAGCGCACGCAATTTTGTATCTATAGAAAACACTCGATTGTTGTAGCTGTCGTTGTTCTTGTTGGTGGTGGTTGTTGTTGTTGTTGCTGCTGTTGTTGCTGCTGTTGTTGTTGCTGTTGCCTGGAAGGGTACGGGGTTGTGGGGGTGGGTGTTGGTTAACTGTGGGCTTGCTACTGATTTTCAACGTGTTGTAATCCCATTTGCAGGATTGCGGATTCAGGAATCAATTACGAATTTAATTTATAACAGCCCGCGTCCTGCACAGGAAGCAAGAAATTTAGAGAACACTGCGTGGGCTGGGGAGGTGGGGAGAGCGTAGGCTGGTCATATTGATTTTGCTCAAGTGCTTGTGTGGCGCTGGGGCGATGTTTGGGATGTTTCTCTCGGAGTACTTCATTGACCTCATGAAAGCTGTCAAGTCAATGCAGCATCCATGCACAGAAACTTGCCAGCACTGTCGAAAAGGGAGATGGAGAAAATAGCGCGCGAGAGAGGGAGAGAGAGAGGTATGCAGACCAAGTCAGCAGTCTGACAGTGTCAGGTGCGCTTTTCTCCCACTTCTCCCCCTGTTACCACCACCCTTACCAAAAAACCACCGCGCCACGCCCATTATAAAGTAAAAACCAAGCCAAAATTCTTTTTCATTTCTTGACATTGCTCAAATGATTTCGGCTACGAAACTTGGGCAGCCATCCCCCTTGCCGACTTCCCCCTCTGGCCAACAGATGCACATAATGTATACAACAATTTGTGTCTAACAATTTCGCGCATTTTCACGCTACTTGTTTGTCTCGATTCTCAGTCAAAAAAAAATATAAAAAATACACTTGACAAGTTTTTGACTTTGCTTTAATTGCTATGCAAATTTTTGTAAGAGCTTTGGAGAACGGCACGCAGTATATTTTATTTTAAATATATATATATATATATATATATATACGAATGGCTTTAAACTGAATATGGCAGTTATAATGCATAATAATTATTAAAACATATTAGAAAGGTGAATATTGATGTCTACGCCTATATTGGCCCCACAATTAATACTGTTTTTGGATGATTGGTCTATATTAAGTATATAAATACCTTATGCGGATATTATAAACAAAGTTTGCAGCATGCAGCCATACACAATAAAAATATGTAAATCATAGATTATGATTAAGAAAAGCTTTTGTATTGAAGCTGATCCCAGTAATATAAATACTATCACTATAAATACTAAACCGAAACAGCAAATTTTTAAAATTTTTTGCTTTTATATTCTTATTTTCCAAATTGAATTTTTGCATTTTCATTGACGTCACATGATAAACAAAAAATATGAATTACAGTCAAAGCAAATGCGAAAGCCATTCTTAGTTTATTCAAGCCACTCTGCAGCTTATCTTTCGACCAAGAGCTATGGTTGCTGCTCCTGCTCCTGCTCCTGCTACTGCTCCTGCTCCTGCTACTGCTGCTGCTCCTGCTACTGCTGCTGCTCCTGCTGGTGATTATTTGGGCTTTGGCTTTGGTGAAATCGCCTGTGCTGTGACAATGCCTTCACCTTGTCATCATCGCACCTATGCCAAGGGGGCTCGCTGCTGTTCGCGGCATAGTTGGCCTTGCCACCGCCGCGACCCGTACTCCCAAACCTCATCATAATTGACACACAATTATTAATGTGGGAGCTGCCATTTCTAAGATTGGTAAAATCCTTAGTAAAATCCCTGTTGCTGCCACCAACAACATGCGAGGCAGCACCTCGCACAGAACCGGGCTTATGGCAACAGTGTAACTCGAAAAATTTAAATCAGATAAAAGCAATTAACTATAGCAGAAATAATATAAAATAATAAATTGGTAATAATAATTAATTTGCGTCTGTTTGATAGGGTCTGCTAATAGCCAGATTGTATCGTATATAGTATCGTATCCGGGCACTGAGATATCGAGAAAGACCTGCTCCTGACGCGTAGTCGTCGTCTAACAGCTTTGGCAATATATGGTCAAAATAGTTTAAATGACTGCCAAGCGTTCTCAAAATAAAATTTAAAATTTAGTTTTATTATAAAATTGAAATTTGCATACATTTTTGGATAATTCAATAAGCAAGAGTTCAAATGATGTCAACTGACATTTTTATTAGCTGCGGAATATTATATTGAATGAGTCTTGAATTATTAGTTTTAAATGCTTTTATTTCTTCGAGGTTTTAGGAGCTCAGTGGCTCGTGAGTACCATTCAAATTAATTTCAATTTAATTAAAGCAATATTGTGCTACAAAAATAAATTTTAGGTATATAATTGAGCAGACACATGAGGCACGAGTGTCAGCGCATCCTGCTGCTCGTTGCTATCAAACGTCGCATTCACATCCTGCACGGCGTGGTGCAGGGTGTCCGCTTGATGCAGAATCTGTGGAGTCATCCATTTGGTTGCCATGCAGGCTTTTGTACAATTCGTGCTACATTTCGCTGACCACTTGAAGATATGAATTTTTGTTGCTGCAACTGGCGCTGGTGTTGTTTCTGCCATCGATGCTGTTGTTGTACAACGGCTCTGTTATGGCCAAATCCTTGCTGCTCCAACTGCGCTCAATTGAGCCGCACCCAGTGATGCGCATTTGGTATGGATGCAGATTGTGCCAGGAGTGCGGGGCACAACGTAACGCATGCACCACCGAATTTAGATACTACGTGTTGCAACATTGTTGCAGAGTGGGACAATGTCTACTACCAGCCAATTGACACCGCTGGCATTGTCCACCGGCCGCTGTTCATCCGATGATCGAATCGAGATTTAAGATCGGGCTCGAAATCGCATTTAGTTGGTGATTGCTCCTCTCTCAGCTTTTTATGGTCATATGGTCAATTAATTCGCAATTTCACAATTAGTGTTTGGAATATTTCCGGCTTGTTATTTTAGCCTAACAATTATAGCTTAAAATATGCGTTAATAAAACGTGTACAAAACAACGTGTTACATTTTATAATGACAATTATTTTCAAGTATATCCGCATGAAGATAGGTTAAACTAGAGTTTTCAAATTGTTTCGCTGCATTTCCTAAGTGGGTAACAGCTCAATATAAAGAATAGGGCCAGATTTGCTGAATATTCAACAGTCAGGACACTGATCATGGGAAGGATATCTACTCCAATCTATTTCAAACCAAATACAAATCTATTTCTAAACACATTGTTTCGCGGATATCTTAAAAGAGGACGCATTGTCTCGACTCTGACCTGATCCCGTTCAAGCCAATCTTTGTGTGTGCGCGCATATTTGTGCCCGTCGAGAATCAAATAATGATATCCTCTTTTAGTTTGTCCACTAAGAAATTGAAAACTGAAACGAACAGAGAAAGACAGAAAGACAAGGATAGACAAGTCTGTTGCTGCTGCTATCTTCGCACATATTTCACGGTCTGCGCGATCCGTTATTCGTTATTCGTTATTCGTATAGCTGCTTTTGTCGCACACATTCACATTGACGCCTCGACGCATTGTCTGCTTAGTGGTACAATTTATGCGCTGAGTCATCGTCGCTTTGGCCTCTGTGAAGAGGCGAGTTTTTCTGACAGCATCAGTTGGCAGCGCGTAATGTATTATCATAATGAAGCCAAGCAGCTGATGGGCGCGGCTGAGGGTGGGGAGTGGTGGTGGGGGTGGGGGTGGGGGTGTGGATGTTGAGGAGGAGACATCACTGGACTTTTGTGGCAGCGGACAAAAGTGAATTCCAATTTCAATTCCAACTGCGAGCAATCCAAGGAGCCATTTCGCATTGTCTGCGAATTGTGCGAGTGCTGGCAATAGTCGCAGCAGCACCCTCAACCCAGCACTCCCCTTCCCGCCCCCCCATCAGCGCCATATCGCTCGACCTCGCTCGCACTCACTCGGTCCGCATCGATGTTGCATCTCTTTCGACTTGAGCTTTCGTATTGCGTCTGACTTTTTCATTAATGAGCATGTTTTTATTTATAAATCTTGTTTTCTTTGCTTTTCTTTTCTTTTCATTTTTTTTCCATACGTATTCGTTTCTTTTATCTTTGTTCTTCTGCTCTTTTCACTTGATTTTGTTGCCCCTTTTGGCTTTGTTTGCTGTCGCCGCCTGTCCTTTTGTTGTTGTTCTTGTTTCTTGCCCAGCTTTTCAGCGGTATTTACATTTTCTTGCTCTCTCATCCAACGCTCGATTTCATTTGAAGTGCGCGCCTAAAAGCGTCCTTTTGGTCACCCATTTAGTTGATGGCATTTGTTGGCGACTCCGGCAATTAGGCATTTGGCCTATTGGTTCCTTGACTTGCGTACAATCGCACCTCGGCATCAAGTAGCTAACTGTGTGCTCATCTGACAAGGACTCCACGACATCTTAAAATGTTTGCCTCGAGTGTTAATCCTCCAGTGCAGCCAAATTGTGCAACTAACGATAATTGAAAGTTGACTGATGAATAATTATGCATTAGGTTTTCTAGACTGAGCTTGGCATGTATTATGTGAACAATTCCCGCCTCGAATATACTTCTTGAAGCAATTATCGTCATAGTCTTAGGAGCCATCTTGACGTTGTTGTTCTTAAAATAACAGGAGATGATTCCTTAAAACCTTCAACGGCAGCCGCAGTGAGCACTTTTGCTTGCAGTGCGAATTTTAGTTCTAGGGCTATTACATCCTCAGTTTTGTATTGTCTATCTGGGGAACTAAGCAACCTGCAAATGATAACCCTCTTCATGCTTTGGTAATTAGATTTTGCAAGTGGCTAAGTTCCACTCGAGTATTTATATTATTTGTTAATTCAATTTAAAGGCTGCTTGGATTACCTTACACACACACACACACTCATTTCACCTGTGCCATTTACACGGACATCTCTATTAAATTACTTTTGCAATTTAAAATTATATATCTATTGAGGTTGTCGTAGTTATGCGTAAAGGTTAGTTAAACATATTTATTATGTTAATATTATCTTGAACTTTGGACTTGGCTAGTTCCTATTTTAGATGGGAATCATTAAGTTGAGTGTGTTTTCTAATTGATGTCTTGGCTCTGGCCGAGTAAGTGCATGGGTAAGTAGCAGCAGACGCCATTTGCCATCAGTAGCAGTGGCAGTGGCAGTGGCAGTGGCAGTAACAGCAGCAGCAGCAGCAGTGCTTGTTGCCGACTCTCATAACATACTCTGGAGACAACAAGGACAACGTTTGCTCATTGGCAAAGAAGACTTGGGCGACTCCTCGGTGACATTCACTTCTGCTGCTGAAGACAGAGACAACGCCAGCGACTGAGAAAGAGATAATGTGGGTGTCGGTGTCGATGTGTGTGTGTGTGTGTGTGTGTGTGTGCATGTGTGTGGTGTGAAGAATACTGTCAAGTGTTGTCGTTGGTGTTGGTGTCTCTCTTGTCGGTGTGAATCTTGTGTACTTTGGCCACTCCTTTGGCTGACGCCAACAGCACAACCAGCACCGCCAGAACCACTTCGTTCTCGCTTATTCGCCTGACCGTCTTGGCCAATCGCTTGTGTAAACAACGACCCCTCGGCAGCTGCCTCCCTGCCACAGAGCCGTGCCCACGGTCCCTGCTCTGTCACAGCCGCCGCCCTTTGCAAACTCTGCGTTTTTTTTTTCACACAAAAAGTGTTGGCTATCCAGATGCCCAGCACCACCCGCAACACAATTCCGCTCCAACATCCCAACCCGCACCGCATCGGCTGGCACACTGCAGTGCGATTATTCATATTGCAGCTTGTGCTTTGCCATCCATTTATCTTGCCACATTGTTGGCTGGCTACCCCGGCCTACCCCACCCAACCACCCGCTCCGCACCACCCCCCACCATACATCCCGCCTATGGCTTGTTGTTGCTCCATTTCGCTTGCGGCGCGGCGCGCAAAACGCTTTTGTGTGTTTAATTGCTTGTGAAGAGAGCTTTTCAATGGAAAATGCACAAAAAAAATAAGCACACACATACACAGAGAAAAATAAAAAGCAAAAACGAGTGAGAAATAGAGAAAGAGAGTTAGAGAAGTGAGAGGGAATTGAAAAGCAAAATAAGTTTTTTTTTTAGCCAAAGGCAGCTAAAAGCTAAATCTTCCACAGAAGCCAAGCAAAAATGCTGCAAAAATGATGCAAAAATTTGACATCTTTGTGGTACTCAACTCTAGTTGGATAAAATGGACAAGTTTATCAGACGTGTCCTGCGACAACGAACTGAAACTATTAATTTATTTCACACCTTACTTTTGATCTAATTAAATCACAAAAGTTGCTTAATTTCATTTTCACCGACAACTAAAACTGTTGCATACTTTCCAGCACGTTGCAAACCCCCTCCCCCCCCACCAACCCATGTGTGCTTGTGTGTGTGTAAGCAATCAAGAGCATCTGTCTACAGCAAACAGTTTAAACATCGCATTGCCAAATCGTGAATACTCTTGGCCAACTTTATACAATACGAGTCAATTTTAAAAGTGAATATGTAGCATATAGTCGATGAATCCTTTAAAGGAAACAAATTCAATCCTATTAAGTAGTTACATATTCCTAAACAGCACCACAAGTCGGATCCGTCTCCGTAAAACCAGTAGAAATCGCTTACAAAAAACATATTTTTAAAGATATATCGGCAAAATTATATGTTTATCGAGCTCTCTCAACTAGAGTATTCTTCGTTGATTTTTTTTATTATTAAATATAAATATTAAATAAAGTGTTTATGGGTGTAAGTATTATAAGTATTCACATAATCACTTGATTTAAGTGATACAATTAATGCTCATCTTCAACAGGCAGAACCAAATATGAGATCTATTCACGGTTTTGCAGGGTAGTTAAAAACATCAGCCATCTGCTTGGAATGCACTTTGTTTTTCACACATTGCCCTAACTGATTAACCTTTGTGTGAGCTGAAAAATCAACAACAACAGTTGCAGCAGCAGCAGCAGCAGCAGCAGCAGCAGCAGAAGCAGCAGCAGCAACAGCAGAAACAAAGCTGCATGCGTGGTCTTTGCACAGTTATACAAACACACACGCAGACACAGACACAGATGCATATATATACACACATACATACACAGATAGCGCAGTGCACACAACGAATGCAGCAGTTCCTGTGTGTGTGTGTGTGTGTGTGATAGACAGGCGTGAAGTTAATTAAACAATAAATACACACACAGACTGGCTAAAGGGAGAAGGTGAAGAGTAAGAGAGAGAGAGAGAGAGAGAGAGCCAGAGACAGAGAGAGAGGGAGAGAGAGGTGGGTGGCGGGGAGTGGGAGGAAAGTGTGGAAGTGCGCGGTCAGAGAGACGCGCTAAAAATGGCGAAAAACTACCGACTTCACTTGGCAGGTCCTGGCGTGAAATTCAACACAACACCAATGCGTGTGTGTGTGTGTGTGTGTGTATTTGCGAATGTGTATGCACAACACATGCAACACATTGTTGTTGCCTGTTTCGCTGTAATTGAGCATTTGGAGTTGCTGGCGGCCTGTAAGCCGGCTCTTGGCGCTCAAAAGTAGGCAACACATTTGAAGCCCAAAAGGGAGAACACAATAGTTGTGTGTGCGTTGAGCTTGTGTGTGAGTAATTAAAAAAAAATATATACATATATAAATATATATATAAACGAAATGCCGATATAAATTAAATCATTTTTTGACTGATATTTGAGCAGTAATATACCACATAATAATTGTTGGCAAGCAATTCAGAATTCCAATAAGAGATATTTATCGGCAAGCACAGCAATTTGGGACAGACACATTTAAATGTTAGCGAGGAATAGGGGGCCAACAGTGAGATCTAATCTTATTAATGGGTGTACCATATATATAGCCAGAACTTAGTTGCCCGAGGCTTAATTCAATGTGAAAAGAGATCTGACAAAATGGCGTCGTTTTTGTGGCAAGCAGGGGGGGGGGGGACTAAACGAGTATCTTTATGGAAAAAACCACAAGCCAGATAAGATACGAAAATAAAGGATATGAAAAACAAGCACAAAAAAATAATTGGGGGAAAGCAATGGAGAGATGGGGATGAGGGGCGAGAGCAGGGCGAAGAGAGAGTGTTGGCCATTGCAAACTGGCTCGTGTAAACATATATTGGAAATGTGCTTATGCAAAGCCTGAATCTAAAACTCAACCTGGTCTTCTGGCTTCGATTTCCAAGACTTGTCGACTGTAAAATTGTCCCTGTAGCAGCACCACACACACACACACACACACACACACACACAATTCACAATCTTGTGTCATGATGTGTCCTTTCGTCCTGTGTTGTTCGTTTTATGTAAATGCAGGGATTCTTATCCAATCGTGACTCGGTTTGTGAATGTGTGCGTGTTTAACTTGACACTCCAACACACACACACACACACACACACACACACACATACACACACACACACAGCTATGCTTTGTCTGTCTGTGTTTACATAAGGCTAGACATTTATTATGGCGCTTTTGTTGCTGCTGATGCCTTCTCGTGTGTGTTTACATAGGAAATACTCATATATACATACATATATACATATATATATACATATATATATATATATGTACATTTGCCCATAAATTGAGCACGTGCCCTTACATGTACTGCGTATATGTGTAGATGTCTGTGTATGTGTGTGTGTGTGTATGTGTATAAGTATGTAAACACATCCATTCATTGTTTTGACAGCGTGAAATTCAAGTTTATGCTAATTTTATTGATTGGCCATGTTCGAAGGGACAAACTTATGCAACTGCTAACGCAGGCAAGTAGTGGGCGTGACCATAGCCACATAATGCACAACCACTAAGCAACTTGTGATATGTTCCTAGATAAGATATACACATATCTGTAAGCAGTTGACAAAATTAAAGATTAGCACAATGCACAAAAATGTTGCACTATTCAAACTTGGCTTTTTTTTGTTTTTGTTAACGTTTTAAAAGTAAATTAATTAAAATATATTTTCTACTTCACATTTGTGTAGTTATTTTGCATCAGAAAATGGTTTCTACTCTTACATGTCGATCCCAAATTTATTGATCGATTGTACCAGTGTTCTATATACATACAGTGGTTCAAACCGATCTCACGTCGAGCACCAAGTGACCAAAGCAATTAGATGCACATCTCCCAATTTTGAACAAGATTAAAACTAAGGGAGTTCAAAATGGCAATAAACGGAGGACCAACGAATATTGATATACCGACTATTAGAGTGATGCTGATCAAAAATTAAAGATAATATGCAATACTTCTCTTTTGGTTCAGTTTAGAGCTTATCAAGATGAATGCATTTTAATTTGATAATTTTTCTATTAATGGGGGATTTTTAATATTCTGTATTTAAAACTACAAACTTTATTCTAAAATACCATTTTTTTGCTCAATTTATGATTGGGTTATATAAAAAAAGAAAAATAGTTTGTTTTAAATGCTGATTTTAATGTTGAGCAGTTTTAATTTGCGTGCGAACAGTGTAGTAAAGAGTTTGTTGTTTATTACTCTGGCAAACACACACACAAACACACACACGCAGTGTGTGTGTGTGAGAGAGAGGGACAGACGGGCTTATGTACAAACACACGGGGCCGGCAAACCCATTCGTCGTCACCTTTTTGCCCCCAACATATTTGGATAATTTAACGCGCGCCGCTTGTAAATTTCGCAGACACACACACAGGGAAGCAACTAAACCATGTTAAGCAAATAAACATGCCGACACATAAGCCAGTAAGAGTAACAGGGAGCGCGAGAGAGAGAGAAGACAGACAGAGAGAGAGAGAGAGAGAGAGAGAGAGAGAAAGAAAAAGAGCGACACAGACCCCCGCGGGGAAGGCAGCCAGTCAAATAAACGCCGTCAAATAAAGTTTTTTAGATAATTATGAGCCAGCATGAGCAGCAGCAGCATCGTGTCTGTGTCTGTCTATTTGTATGCGCGTGTGTTAGTGTATGTAGGTGTAAGTGTGTGTTGAGCCAAGTGTGTTTGTGCACACATAAACTTTTAATTAGCTACAAAGCGCCAACAAAAAAATCCAACGTTATCTTCTATGTGCCCCTTCAAGCAAGAGCGAGAGAGAGAGGGATAGAGAGAGCGAGAGAGAGAGAGAGTGAGTCTGAGACTGAGACTGAGAGAGCGAGAGAGCAAGCGTAACTTTAGCGCTCAGAGTGCAAGCGCTCACTCTCGCTCTCAGTGCTTGAATGGATGCTTGGATGCTGCAGACAACGGCAGCGACAGTGTTGTGGTGTAACTTTTTTACAACACACCACAGCAGCTCACTCATACACGCACACAAGCACGCAGAGAGAGAACTAATCAATATACAAACAAGCAAGCGGCTGAGAGTGAGCAGTTTTTGCAGGCGTCAGTCGGCATTTTGGTTGGTTGTTTTTCAACACCTTTTTAAGCACATTTATTGTTGGCTTTTGTACAGTAACTAAGAGCCGTTCGTTAATATCAATTTGCCGCTTAGTTTAAACGGCATTTGAGGTTTCTCCTTCCAATGGCATTACACAGTGCAACAAATTCCAATTGGAAAATCCAAGAATTCAAATTCGAAATAAACTCTCGTCTATGTAAATAAATAACAACAATCTTGAAAATATATTTTTTTACATATATGCATCGCTTATGTACATCCATATATTCGAGCTGTAATTGTATTGTGTATATAAATATATATATATATATATATATATATATATATATATATATATATATATATATATTTATTTAATATATGTATGTTTTCGTAGCCTTGCCCGTTTGACCAAAAGCTTCCACCATTCACAAAACTAATCGCCTTTTA